>CALYMY010000020.1:115379-326433 GCA_944548615.1 Micropterix aruncella | reverse complement strand
TCATAGGCGTTTTCGCCGTACGTCGCATCGTCGCGGAGATATCGGCGATAAAGCGCAAAATGCACGAAACGAACGTTTGGGGGGGTTTCGCGCGAGCTAATCCGGGGGAAGTCGAGCGTTTCGGATAGACATTTGCGGGGCGCATAATTTCGATCAGATGAGCTTTTGCCGTACGACGCATCGTCGCGGAGATATGAGCGGAAAAGCGCGAAAATGTGTACTCCCTCTCGAAGCTCTCTTCGGCGTATCGCGCGAGGGAATGCGGGGGGCAAGTGGCGTTTCGGATAGACATTCGCGAGGCGCATCTTTTCGTCATAGGCGTTTTCGCCGTACGTCGCATCGTCGCGGAGATATCGGCGATAAAGCGCAAAATGCACGAAACGAACGTTTGGGGGGGTTTCGCGCGAGCTAATCCGGGGGAAGTCGAGCGTTTCGGATAGACATTTGCGGGGCGCATAATTTCGATCAGATGAGCTTTTGCCGTACGACGCATCGTCGCGGAGATATGAGCGAAAAAGCGCGAAAATGTGTTCTCCCTCTCGAAGCTCTCTTCGGCGTATCGCGCGAGGGAATGCGGGGGGTAAGTGGCGTTTCGGATAGACATTCGCGAGGCGCATCTTTTCGTCATAGGCGTTTTCGCCGTACGTCGCATCGTCGCGGAGATATCGGCGATAAAGCGCAAAATGCTCGAAACGAACGTTTGGGGGGGTTTCGCGCGAGCTAATCCGGGGGAAGTCGAGCGTTTCGGATAGACATTCGCGGGGCGCATAATTTCGATCAGATGAGATTTTGCCGTACGACGCATCGTCGCGGAGATATGAGCGAAAAAGCGCGAAAATGTGTTCTCCCTCTCGAAGCTCTCTTCGGCGTATCGCGCGAGGGAATGCGGGGGGTAAGTGGCGTTTCGGATAGACATTCGCGAGGCGCATCTTTTCGTCATAGGCGTTTTCGCCGTACGTCGCATCGTCGCGGAGATATCGGCGATAAAGCGCAAAATGCTCGAAACGAACGTTTGGGGGGGTTTCGCGCGAGCTAATCCGGGGGAAGTCGAGCGTTTCGGATAGAAATTCGCGGGGTGCATAATTTCGATCAGATGAGCTTTTGCCGTACGACGCATCGTCGCGGAGATATGATCGAAAGAGCGCGAAAATGTGTTCTCCCTCTCGAAGCTCTCTTCGGCGTATCGCGCGAGGGAATGCGGGGGGTAAGTGGCGTTTCGGATAGACATTCGCGAGGCGCATCTTTTCGTCATAGGCGTTTTCGCCGTACGTCGCATCGTCGCGGAGATATCGGCGATAAAGCGCAAAATGCTCGAAACGAACGTTTGGGGGGGTTTCGCGCGAGCTAATCCGGGGGAAGTCGAGCGTTTCGGATAGACATTCGCGGGGCGCATAATTTCGATCAGATGAGCTTTTGCCGTACGACGCATCGTCGCGGAGATATGAGCGAAAAAGCGCGAAAATGTGTACTCCCTCTCGAAGCTCTCTTCGGCGTATCGCGCGAGGGAATGCGGGGGGCAAGTGGCGTTTCGGATAGACATTCGCGAGGCGCATCTTTTCGTCATAGGCGTTTTCGCCGTACGTCGCATCGTCGCGGAGATATCGGCGATAAAGCGCAAAATGCACGAAACGAACGTTTGGGGGGGTTTCGCGCGAGCTAATCCGGGGGAAGTCGAGCGTTTCGGATAGACATTTGCGGGGCGCATAATTTCGATCAGATGAGCTTTTGCCGTACGACGCATCGTCGCGGAGATATGAGCGAAAAAGCGCGAAAATGTGTTCTCCCTCTCGAAGCTCTCTTCGGCGTATCGCGCGAGGGAATGCGGGGGGTAAGTGGCGTTTCGGATAGACATTCGCGAGGCGCATCTTTTCGTCATAGGCGTTTTCGCCGTACGTCGCATCGTCGCGGAGATATCGGCGATAAAGCGCAAAATGCTCGAAACGAACGTTTGGGGGGGTTTCGCGCGAGCTAATCCGGGGGAAGTCGAGCGTTTCGGATAGACATTCGCGGGGCGCATAATTTCGATCAGATGAGCTTTTGCCGTACGACGCATCGTCGCGGAGATATGAGCGAAAAAGCGCGAAAATGTGTTCTCCATCTCGAAGCTCTCTTCGGCGTATCGCGCGAGGGAATGCGGGGGGTAAGTGGCGTTTCGGATAGACATTCGCGAGGCGCATCTTTTCGTCATAGGCGTTTTCGCCGTACGTCGCATCGTCGCGGAGATATCGGCGATAAAGCGCAAAATGCTCGAAACGAACGTTTGGGGGGGTTTCGCGCGAGCTAATCCGGGGGAAGTCGAGCGTTTCGGATAGACATTCGCGGGGCGCATAATTTCGATCAGATGAGCTTTTGCCGTACGACGCATCGTCGCGGAGATATGAGCGAAAAAGCGCGAAAATGTGTACTCCCTCTCGAAGCTCTCTTCGGCGTATCGCGCGAGGGAATGCGGGGGGCAAGTGGCGTTTCGGATAGACATTCGCGAGGCGCATCTTTTCGTCATAGGCGTTTTCGCCGTACGTCGCATCGTCGCGGAGATATCGGCGATAAAGCGCAAAATGCTCGAAACGAACGTTTGGGGGGGTTTCGCGCGAGCTAATCCGGGGGAAGTCGAGCGTTTCGGATAGAAATTCGCGGGGTGCATAATTTCGATCAGATGAGCTTTTGCCGTACGACGCATCGTCGCGGAGATATGATCGAAAGAGCGCGAAAATGTGTTCTCCCTCTCGAAGCTCTCTTCGGCGTATCGCGCGAGGGAATGCGGGGGGTAAGTGGCGTTTCGGATAGACATTCGCGAGGCGCATCTTTTCGTCATAGGCGTTTTCGCCGTACGTCGCATCGTCGCGGAGATATCGGCGATAAAGCGCAAAATGCTCGAAACGAACGTTTGGGGGGGTTTCGCGCGAGCTAATCCGGGGGAAGTCGAGCGTTTCGGATAGACATTCGCGGGGCGCATAATTTCGATCAGATGAGCTTTTGCCGTACGACGCATCGTCGCGGAGATATGAGCGAAAAAGCGCGAAAATGTGTACTCCCTCTCGAAGCTCTCTTCGGCGTATCGCGCGAGGGAATGCGGGGGGCAAGTGGCGTTTCGGATAGACATTCGCGAGGCGCATCTTTTCGTCATAGGCGTTTTCGCCGTACGTCGCATCGTCGCGGAGATATCGGCGATAAAGCGCAAAATGCACGAAACGAACGTTTGGGGGGGTTTCGCGCGAGCTAATCCGGGGGAAGTCGAGCGTTTCGGATAGACATTTGCGGGGCGCATAATTTCGATCAGATGAGCTTTTGCCGTACGACGCATCGTCGCGGAGATATGAGCGAAAAAGCGCGAAAATGTGTTCTCCCTCTCGAAGCTCTCTTCGGCGTATCGCGCGAGGGAATGCGGGGGGTAAGTGGCGTTTCGGATAGACATTCGCGAGGCGCATCTTTTCGTCATAGGCGTTTTCGCCGTACGTCGCATCGTCGCGGAGATATCGGCGATAAAGCGCAAAATGCTCGAAACGAACGTTTGGGGGGGTTTCGCGCGAGCTAATCCGGGGGAAGTCGAGCGTTTCGGATAGACATTCGCGGGGCGCATAATTTCGATCAGATGAGCTTTTGCCGTACGACGCATCGTCGCGGAGATATGAGCGAAAAAGCGCGAAAATGTGTACTCCCTCTCGAAGCTCTCTTCGGCGTATCGCGCGAGGGAATGCGGGGGGCAAGTGGCGTTTCGGATAGACATTCGCGAGGCGCATCTTTTCGTCATAGGCGTTTTCGCCGTACGTCGCATCGTCGCGGAGATATCGGCGATAAAGCGCAAAATGCACGAAACGAACGTTTGGGGGGGTTTCGCGCGAGCTAATCCGGGGGAAGTCGAGCGTTTCGGATAGACATTTGCGGGGCGCATAATTTCGATCAGATGAGCTTTTGCCGTACGACGCATCGTCGCGGAGATATGAGCGAAAAAGCGCGAAAATGTGTTCTCCCTCTCGAAGCTCTCTTCGGCGTATCGCGCGAGGGAATGCGGGGGGTAAGTGGCGTTTCGGATAGACATTCGCGAGGCGCATCTTTTCGTCATAGGCGTTTTCGCCGTACGTCGCATCGTCGCGGAGATATCGGCGATAAAGCGCAAAATGCTCGAAACGAACGTTTGGGGGGGTTTCGCGCGAGCTAATCCGGGGGAAGTCGAGCGTTTCGGATAGACATTCGCGGGGCGCATAATTTCGATCAGATGAGCTTTTGCCGTACGACGCATCGTCGCGGAGATATGAGCGAAAAAGCGCGAAAATGTGTACTCCCTCTCGAAGCTCTCTTCGGCGTATCGCGCGAGGGAATGCGGGGGGCAAGTGGCGTTTCGGATAGACATTCGCGAGGCGCATCTTTTCGTCATAGGCGTTTTCGCCGTACGTCGCATCGTCGCGGAGATATCGGCGATAAAGCGCAAAATGCTCGAAACGAACGTTTGGGGGGGTTTCGCGCGAGCTAATCCGGGGGAAGTCGAGCGTTTCGGATAGACATTCGCGGGGCGCATAATTTCGATCAGATGAGCTTTTGCCGTACGACGCATCGTCGCGGAGATATGAGCGAAAAAGCGCGAAAATGTGTTCTCCATCTCGAAGCTCTCTTCGGCGTATCGCGCGAGGGAATGCGGGGGGTAAGTGGCGTTTCGGATAGACATTCGCGAGGCGCATCTTTTCGTCATAGGCGTTTTCGCCGTACGTCGCATCGTCGCGGAGATATCGGCGATAGAGCGCAAAATGCTCGAAACGAACGTTTGGGGGGGTTTCGCGCGAGCTAATCCGGGGGAAGTCGAGCGTTTCGGATAGACATTTGCGGGGCGCATAATTTCGATCAGATGAGCTTTTGCCGTACGACGCATCGTCGCGGAGATATGATCGAAAAAGCGCGAAAATGTGTTCTCCCTCTCGAAGCTCTCTTCGGCGTATCGCGCGAGGGAATGCGGGGGGTAAGTGGCGTTTCGGATAGACATTCGCGAGTCGCATCTTTTCGTCATAGGCGTTTTCGCCGTACGTCGCATCGTCGCGGAGATATCGGCGATAAAGCGCAAAATGCTCGAAACGAACGTTTGGGGGGGTTTCGCGCGAGCTAATCCGGGGGAAGTCGAGCGTTTCGGATAGACATTTGCGAGGCGCATCTTTTCGTCATAGGCGTTTTCGCCGTACGTCGCATCGTCGCGGAGATATCGGCGATAAAGCGCAAAATGCTCGAAACGAACGTTTGGGGGGGTTTCGCGCGAGCTAATCCGGGGGAAGTCGAGCGTTTCGGATAGACATTTGCGGGGCGCATAATTTCGATCAGATGAGCTTTTGCCGTACGACGCATCGTCGCGGAGATATGAGCGAAAAAGCGCGAAAATGTGTTCTCCCTCTAGAAGCTCTCTTCGGCGTATCGCGCGAGGGAATGCGGGGGGTAAGTGGCGTTTCCGATAGACATTCGCGAGGCGCATCTTTTCGTCATAGGCGTTTTCGCCGTACGTCGCATCGTCGCGGAGATATCGGCGATAAAGCGCAAAATGCTCGAAACGAACATTTGGGGGGGGTTTCGCGCGAGCTAATCCGGGGGAAGTCGAGCGTTTCGGATAGACATTCGCGGGGCGCATAATTTCGATCAGATGAGCTTTTGCCGTACGACGCATCGTCGCGGAGATATGAGCGAAATAGCGCGAAAATGTGTTCTCCATCTCGAAGCTCTCTTCGGCGTATCGCGCGAGGGAATGCGGAGGGTAAGTGGCGTTTCGGATAGACATTCGCGAGACGCATCTTTTCGTCATAGGCGTTTTCGCCGTACGTCGCATCGTCGCGGAGATATCGGCGATAAAGCGCAAAATGCTCGAAACGAACGTTTGGGGGGGTTTCGCGCGAGCTAATCCGGGGTAAGTCGAGCGTTTCGGATAGACATTCGCGGGGCGCATAATTTCGATCAGATGAGCTTTTGCCGTACGACGCATCGTCGCGGAGATATGAGCGAAATAGCGCGAAAATGTGTTCTCCATCTCGAAGCTCTCTTCGGCGTATCGCGCGAGGGAATGCGGAGGGTAAGTGGCGTTTCGGATAGACATTCGCGAGACGCATCTTTTCGTCATAGGCGTTTTCGCCGTACGTCGCATCGTCGCGGAGATATCGGCGATAAAGCGCAAAATGCTCGAAACGAACGTTTGGGGGGGTTTCGCGCGAGCTAATCCGGGGGAAGTCGAGCGTTTCGGATAGACATTTGCGGGGCGCATAATTTCGATCAGATGAGCTTTTGCCGTACGACGCATCGTCGCGGAGATATGATCGAAAAAGCGCGAAAATGTGTTCTCCCTCTCGAAGCTCTCTTCGGCGTATCGCGCGAGGGAATGCGGGGGGTAAGTGGCGTTTCGGATAGACATTCGCGAGTCGCATCTTTTCGTCATAGGCGTTTTCGCCGTACGTCGCATCGTCGCGGAGATATCGGCGATAAAGCGCAAAATGCTCGAAACGAACGTTTGGGGGGGTTTCGCGCGAGCTAATCCGGGGGAAGTCGAGCGTTTCGGATAGACATTTGCGGGGCGCATAATTTCGATCAGATGAGCTTTTGCCGTACGACGCATCGTCGCGGAGATATGAGCGAAAAAGCGCGAAAATGTGTTCTCCCTCTAGAAGCTCTCTTCGGCGTATCGCGCGAGGGAATGCGGGGGGTAAGTGGCGTTTCCGATAGACATTCGCGAGGCGCATCTTTTCGTCATAGGCGTTTTCGCCGTACGTCGCATCGTCGCGGAGATATCGGCGATAAAGCGCAAAATGCTCGAAACGAACGTTTGGGGGGGTTTCGCGCGAGCTAATCCGGGGGAAGTCGAGCGTTTCGGATAGACATTCGCGGGGCGCATAATTTCGATCAGATGAGCTTTTGCCGTACGACGCATCGTCGCGGAGATATGAGCGAAAAAGCGCGAAAATGTGTACTCCCTCTCGAAGCTCTCTTCGGCGTATCGCGCGAGGGAATGCGGGGGGCAAGTGGCGTTTCGGATAGACATTCGCGAGGCGCATCTTTTCGTCATAGGCGTTTTCGCCGTACGTCGCATCGTCGCGGAGATATCGGCGATAAAGCGCAAAATGCTCGAAACGAACGTTTGGGGGGGTTTCGCGCGAGCTAATCCGGGGGAAGTCGAGCGTTTCGGATAGACATTCGCGGGGCGCATAATTTCGATCAGATGAGCTTTTGCCGTACGACGCATCGTCGCGGAGATATGAGCGAAAAAGCGCGAAAATGTGTTCTCCATCTCGAAGCTCTCTTCGGCGTATCGCGCGAGGGAATGCGGGGGGTAAGTGGCGTTTCGGATAGACATTCGCGAGGCGCATCTTTTCGTCATAGGCGTTTTCGCCGTACGTCGCATCGTCGCGGAGATATCGGCGATAGAGCGCAAAATGCTCGAAACGAACGTTTGGGGGGGTTTCGCGCGAGCTAATCCGGGGGAAGTCGAGCGTTTCGGATAGACATTTGCGGGGCGCATAATTTCGATCAGATGAGCTTTTGCCGTACGACGCATCGTCGCGGAGATATGATCGAAAAAGCGCGAAAATGTGTTCTCCCTCTCGAAGCTCTCTTCGGCGTATCGCGCGAGGGAATGCGGGGGGTAAGTGGCGTTTCGGATAGACATTCGCGAGTCGCATCTTTTCGTCATAGGCGTTTTCGCCGTACGTCGCATCGTCGCGGAGATATCGGCGATAAAGCGCAAAATGCTCGAAACGAACGTTTGGGGGGGTTTCGCGCGAGCTAATCCGGGGGAAGTCGAGCGTTTCGGATAGACATTTGCGAGGCGCATCTTTTCGTCATAGGCGTTTTCGCCGTACGTCGCATCGTCGCGGAGATATCGGCGATAAAGCGCAAAATGCTCGAAACGAACGTTTGGGGGGGTTTCGCGCGAGCTAATCCGGGGGAAGTCGAGCGTTTCGGATAGACATTTGCGGGGCGCATAATTTCGATCAGATGAGCTTTTGCCGTACGACGCATCGTCGCGGAGATATGAGCGAAAAAGCGCGAAAATGTGTTCTCCCTCTAGAAGCTCTCTTCGGCGTATCGCGCGAGGGAATGCGGGGGGTAAGTGGCGTTTCCGATAGACATTCGCGAGGCGCATCTTTTCGTCATAGGCGTTTTCGCCGTACGTCGCATCGTCGCGGAGATATCGGCGATAAAGCGCAAAATGCTCGAAACGAACATTTGGGGGGGGTTTCGCGCGAGCTAATCCGGGGGAAGTCGAGCGTTTCGGATAGACATTCGCGGGGCGCATAATTTCGATCAGATGAGCTTTTGCCGTACGACGCATCGTCGCGGAGATATGAGCGAAAAAGCGCGAAAATGTGTTCTCCATCTCGAAGCTCTCTTCGGCGTATCGCGCGAGGGAATGCGGGGGGTAAGTGGCGTTTCGGATAGACATTCGCGTGGCGCAACTTTTCGTCATAGGCGTTTTCGCCGTACGTCGCATGGTCGCGGAGATATCGGCGATAAAGCGCAAAATGCTCGAAACGAACGTTTGGGGGGGTTTCGCGCGAGCTAATCCGGGGGAAGTCGAGCGTTTCGGATAGACATTCGCGGGGCGCATAATTTCGATCAGATGATCTTTTGCCGTACGACGCATCGTCGCGGAGATATGAGCGAAAAAGCGCGAAAATGTGTTCTCCCTCTCGAAGCTCTCTTCGGCGTATCGCGCGAGGGAATGCGGGGGGTAAGTAGCGTTTCGGATAGACATTCGCGAGGTGCATCTTTTTGTCGTAGGCGTTTTTGCCGTACGTCGCATCGTCGCGGAGATATGAGCGAAAAAGCGCGAAAATGTGTTCTCCCTCTCGAAGCTCTCTTCGGCGTATCGCGCGAGGGAATGCGGGGGGTAAGTGGCGTTTCCGATAGACATTCGCGAGGCGCATCTTTGCGTCATAGGCGTTTTCGCCGTACGTCGCATCGTCGCGGAGATATCGGCGATAAAGCGCAAAATGCTCGAAACGAACATTTGGGGGGGGTTTCGCGCGAGCTAATCCGGGGGAAGTCGAGCGTTTCGGATAGACATTCGCGGGGCGCATAATTTCGATCAGATGAGCTTTTGCCGTACGACGCATCGTCGCGGAGATATGAGCGAAAAAGCGCGAAAATGTGTTCTCCATCTCGAAGCTCTCTTCGGCGTATCGCGCGAGGGAATGCGGGGGGTAAGTGGCGTTTCGGATAGACATTCGCGAGGCGCATCTTTTCGTCATAGGCGTTTTCGCCGTACGTCGCATCGTCGCGGAGATATCGGCGATAAAGCGCAAAATGCACGAAACGAACGTTTGGGGGGGTTTCGCGCGAGCTAATCCGGGGGAAGTCGAGCGTTTCGGATAGACATTCGCGGGGCGCATAATTTCGATCAGATGAGCTTTTGCCGTACGACGCATCGTCGCGGAGATATGAGCGAAAAAGCGCGAAAATGTGTACTCCCTCTCGAAGCTCTCTTCGGCGTATCGCGCGAGGGAATGCGGGGGGCAAGTGGCGTTTCGGATAGACATTCGCGAGGCGCATCTTTTCGTCATAGGCGTTTTCGCCGTACGTCGCATCGTCGCGGAGATATCGGCGATAAAGCGCAAAATGCACGAAACGAACGTTTGGGGGGGTTTCGCGCGAGCTAATCCGGGGGAAGTCGAGCGTTTCGGATAGACATTTGCGGGGCGCATAATTTCGATCAGATGAGCTTTTGCCGTACGACGCATCGTCGCGGAGATATGAGCGAAAAAGCGCGAAAATGTGTTCTCCCTCTCGAAGCTCTCTTCGGCGTATCGCGCGAGGGAATGCGGGGGGTAAGTGGCGTTTCGGATAGACATTCGCGAGGCGCATCTTTTCGTCATAGGCGTTTTCGCCGTACGTCGCATCGTCGCGGAGATATCGGCGATAAAGCGCAAAATGCTCGAAACGAACGTTTGGGGGGGTTTCGCGCGAGCTAATCCGGGGGAAGTCGAGCGTTTCGGATAGACATTCGCGGGGCGCATAATTTCGATCAGATGAGATTTTGCCGTACGACGCATCGTCGCGGAGATATGAGCGAAAAAGCGCGAAAATGTGTTCTCCCTCTCGAAGCTCTCTTCGGCGTATCGCGCGAGGGAATGCGGGGGGTAAGTGGCGTTTCGGATAGACATTCGCGAGGCGCATCTTTTCGTCATAAGCGTTTTCGCCGTACGTCGCATGGTCGCGGAGATATCGGCGATAGAGCGCAAAATGCTCGAAACGAACGTTTGGGGGGGTTTCGCGCGAGCTAATCCGGGGGAAGTCGAGCGTTTCGGATAGACATTTGCGGGGCGCATAATTTCGATCAGATGAGCTTTTGCCGTACGACGCATCGTCGCGGAGATATGATCGAAAAAGCGCGAAAATGTGTTCTCCCTCTCGAAGCTCTCTTCGGCGTATCGCGCGAGGGAATGCGGGGGGTAAGTGGCGTTTCGGATAGACATTCGCGAGTCGCATCTTTTCGTCATAGGCGTTTTCGCCGTACGTCGCATCGTCGCGGAGATATCGGCGATAAAGCGCAAAATGCTCGAAACGAACGTTTGGGGGGGTTTCGCGCGAGCTAATCCGGGGGAAGTCGAGCGTTTCGGATAGACATTTGCGAGGCGCATCTTTTCGTCATAGGCGTTTTCGCCGTACGTCGCATCGTCGCGGAGATATCGGCGATAAAGCGCAAAATGCTCGAAACGAACGTTTGGGGGGGTTTCGCGCGAGCTAATCCGGGGGAAGTCGAACGTTTCGGATAGACATTTGCGGGGCGCATAATTTCGATCAGATGAGCTTTTGCCGTACGACGCATCGTCGCGGAGATATGAGCGAAAAAGCGCGAAAATGTGTTCTCCCTCTAGAAGCTCTCTTCGGCGTATCGCGCGAGGGAATGCGGGGGGTAAGTGGCGTTTCCGATAGACATTCGCGAGGCGCATCTTTTCGTCATAGGCGTTTTCGCCGTACGTCGCATCGTCGCGGAGATATCGGCGATAAAGCGCAAAATGCTCGAAACGAACATTTGGGGGGGGTTTCGCGCGAGCTAATCCGGGGGAAGTCGAGCGTTTCGGATAGACATTCGCGGGGCGCATAATTTCGATCAGATGAGCTTTTGCCGTACGACGCATCGTCGCGGAGATATGATCGAAAGAGCGCGAAAATGTGTTCTCCCTCTCGAAGCTCTCTTCGGCGTATCGCGCGAGGGAATGCGGGGGGTAAGTGGCGTTTCGGATAGACATTCGATCAGATGAGCTTTTGCCGTACGACGCATCGTCGCGGAGATATGAGCGAAAAAGCGCGAAAATGTGTTCTCCCTCTCGAAGCTCTCTTCGGCGTATCGCGCGAGGGAATGCGGGGGGTAAGTGGCGTTTCGGATAGACATTCGCGAGGCGCATCTTTTCGTCATAGGCGTTTTCGCCGTACGTCGCATCGTCGCGGAGATATCGGCGATAAAGCGCAAAATGCTCGAAACGAACGTTTGGGGGGGTTTCGCGCGAGCTAATCCGGGGGAAGTCGAGCGTTTCGGATAGAAATTCGCGGGGTGCATAATTTCGATCAGATGAGCTTTTGCCGTACGACGCATCGTCGCGGAGATATGATCGAAAGAGCGCGAAAATGTGTTCTCCCTCTCGAAGCTCTCTTCGGCGTATCGCGCGAGGGAATGCGGGGGGTAAGTGGCGTTTCGGATAGACATTCGCGAGGCGCATCTTTTCGTCATAGGCGTTTTCGCCGTACGTCGCATCGTCGCGGAGATATCGGCGATAAAGCGCAAAATGCTCGAAACGAACGTTTGGGGGGGTTTCGCGCGAGCTAATCCGGGGGAAGTCGAGCGTTTCGGATAGACATTCGCGGGGCGCATAATTTCGATCAGATGAGCTTTTGCCGTACGACGCATCGTCGCGGAGATATGAGCGAAAAAGCGCGAAAATGTGTACTCCCTCTCGAAGCTCTCTTCGGCGTATCGCGCGAGGGAATGCGGGGGGCAAGTGGCGTTTCGGATAGACATTCGCGAGGCGCATCTTTTCGTCATAGGCGTTTTCGCCGTACGTCGCATCGTCGCGGAGATATCGGCGATAAAGCGCAAAATGCACGAAACGAACGTTTGGGGGGGTTTCGCGCGAGCTAATCCGGGGGAAGTCGAGCGTTTCGGATAGACATTTGCGGGGCGCATAATTTCGATCAGATGAGCTTTTGCCGTACGACGCATCGTCGCGGAGATATGAGCGAAAAAGCGCGAAAATGTGTTCTCCCTCTCGAAGCTCTCTTCGGCGTATCGCGCGAGGGAATGCGGGGGGTAAGTGGCGTTTCGGATAGACATTCGCGAGGCGCATCTTTTCGTCATAGGCGTTTTCGCCGTACGTCGCATCGTCGCGGAGATATCGGCGATAAAGCGCAAAATGCTCGAAACGAACGTTTGGGGGGGTTTCGCGCGAGCTAATCCGGGGGAAGTCGAGCGTTTCGGATAGACATTCGCGGGGCGCATAATTTCGATCAGATGAGCTTTTGCCGTACGACGCATCGTCGCGGAGATATGAGCGAAAAAGCGCGAAAATGTGTACTCCCTCTCGAAGCTCTCTTCGGCGTATCGCGCGAGGGAATGCGGGGGGCAAGTGGCGTTTCGGATAGACATTCGCGAGGCGCATCTTTTCGTCATAGGCGTTTTCGCCGTACGTCGCATCGTCGCGGAGATATCGGCGATAAAGCGCAAAATGCACGAAACGAACGTTTGGGGGGGTTTCGCGCGAGCTAATCCGGGGGAAGTCGAGCGTTTCGGATAGACATTTGCGGGGCGCATAATTTCGATCAGATGAGCTTTTGCCGTACGACGCATCGTCGCGGAGATATGAGCGAAAAAGCGCGAAAATGTGTTCTCCCTCTCGAAGCTCTCTTCGGCGTATCGCGCGAGGGAATGCGGGGGGTAAGTGGCGTTTCGGATAGACATTCGCGAGGCGCATCTTTTCGTCATAGGCGTTTTCGCCGTACGTCGCATCGTCGCGGAGATATCGGCGATAAAGCGCAAAATGCTCGAAACGAACGTTTGGGGGGGTTTCGCGCGAGCTAATCCGGGGGAAGTCGAGCGTTTCGGATAGACATTCGCGGGGCGCATAATTTCGATCAGATGAGCTTTTGCCGTACGACGCATCGTCGCGGAGATATGAGCGAAAAAGCGCGAAAATGTGTACTCCCTCTCGAAGCTCTCTTCGGCGTATCGCGCGAGGGAATGCGGGGGGCAAGTGGCGTTTCGGATAGACATTCGCGAGGCGCATCTTTTCGTCATAGGCGTTTTCGCCGTACGTCGCATCGTCGCGGAGATATCGGCGATAAAGCGCAAAATGCTCGAAACGAACGTTTGGGGGGGTTTCGCGCGAGCTAATCCGGGGGAAGTCGAGCGTTTCGGATAGACATTCGCGGGGCGCATAATTTCGATCAGATGAGCTTTTGCCGTACGACGCATCGTCGCGGAGATATGAGCGAAAAAGCGCGAAAATGTGTTCTCCATCTCGAAGCTCTCTTCGGCGTATCGCGCGAGGGAATGCGGGGGGTAAGTGGCGTTTCGGATAGACATTCGCGAGGCGCATCTTTTCGTCATAGGCGTTTTCGCCGTACGTCGCATCGTCGCGGAGATATCGGCGATAGAGCGCAAAATGCTCGAAACGAACGTTTGGGGGGGTTTCGCGCGAGCTAATCCGGGGGAAGTCGAGCGTTTCGGATAGACATTTGCGGGGCGCATAATTTCGATCAGATGAGCTTTTGCCGTACGACGCATCGTCGCGGAGATATGATCGAAAAAGCGCGAAAATGTGTTCTCCCTCTCGAAGCTCTCTTCGGCGTATCGCGCGAGGGAATGCGGGGGGTAAGTGGCGTTTCGGATAGACATTCGCGAGTCGCATCTTTTCGTCATAGGCGTTTTCGCCGTACGTCGCATCGTCGCGGAGATATCGGCGATAAAGCGCAAAATGCTCGAAACGAACGTTTGGGGGGGTTTCGCGCGAGCTAATCCGGGGGAAGTCGAGCGTTTCGGATAGACATTTGCGAGGCGCATCTTTTCGTCATAGGCGTTTTCGCCGTACGTCGCATCGTCGCGGAGATATCGGCGATAAAGCGCAAAATGCTCGAAACGAACGTTTGGGGGGGTTTCGCGCGAGCTAATCCGGGGGAAGTCGAGCGTTTCGGATAGACATTTGCGGGGCGCATAATTTCGATCAGATGAGCTTTTGCCGTACGACGCATCGTCGCGGAGATATGAGCGAAAAAGCGCGAAAATGTGTTCTCCCTCTAGAAGCTCTCTTCGGCGTATCGCGCGAGGGAATGCGGGGGGTAAGTGGCGTTTCCGATAGACATTCGCGAGGCGCATCTTTTCGTCATAGGCGTTTTCGCCGTACGTCGCATCGTCGCGGAGATATCGGCGATAAAGCGCAAAATGCTCGAAACGAACATTTGGGGGGGGTTTCGCGCGAGCTAATCCGGGGGAAGTCGAGCGTTTCGGATAGACATTCGCGGGGCGCATAATTTCGATCAGATGAGCTTTTGCCGTACGACGCATCGTCGCGGAGATATGAGCGAAAAAGCGCGAAAATGTGTTCTCCATCTCGAAGCTCTCTTCGGCGTATCGCGCGAGGGAATGCGGGGGGTAAGTGGCGTTTCGGATAGACATTCGCGTGGCGCAACTTTTCGTCATAGGCGTTTTCGCCGTACGTCGCATGGTCGCGGAGATATCGGCGATAAAGCGCAAAATGCTCGAAACGAACGTTTGGGGGGGTTTCGCGCGAGCTAATCCGGGGGAAGTCGAGCGTTTCGGATAGACATTCGCGGGGCGCATAATTTCGATCAGATGATCTTTTGCCGTACGACGCATCGTCGCGGAGATATGAGCGAAAAAGCGCGAAAATGTGTTCTCCCTCTCGAAGCTCTCTTCGGCGTATCGCGCGAGGGAATGCGGGGGGTAAGTAGCGTTTCGGATAGACATTCGCGAGGTGCATCTTTTTGTCGTAGGCGTTTTTGCCGTACGTCGCATCGTCGCGGAGATATGAGCGAAAAAGCGCGAAAATGTGTTCTCCCTCTCGAAGCTCTCTTCGGCGTATCGCGCGAGGGAATGCGGGGGGTAAGTGGCGTTTCCGATAGACATTCGCGAGGCGCATCTTTTCGTCATAGGCGTTTTCGCCGTACGTCGCATCGTCGCGGAGATATCGGCGATAAAGCGCAAAATGCTCGAAACGAACATTTGGGGGGGGTTTCGCGCGAGCTAATCCGGGGGAAGTCGAGCGTTTCGGATAGACATTCGCGGGGCGCATAATTTCGATCAGATGAGCTTTTGCCGTACGACGCATCGTCGCGGAGATATGAGCGAAAAAGCGCGAAAATGTGTTCTCCATCTCGAAGCTCTCTTCGGCGTATCGCGCGAGGGAATGCGGGGGGTAAGTGGCGTTTCGGATAGACATTCGCGAGGCGCATCTTTTCGTCATAGGCGTTTTCGCCGTACGTCGCATCGTCGCGGAGATATCGGCGATAAAGCGCAAAATGCACGAAACGAACGTTTGGGGGGGTTTCGCGCGAGCTAATCCGGGGGAAGTCGAGCGTTTCGGATAGACATTTGCGGGGCGCATAATTTCGATCAGATGAGCTTTTGCCGTACGACGCATCGTCGCGGAGATATGAGCGGAAAAGCGCGAAAATGTGTACTCCCTCTCGAAGCTCTCTTCGGCGTATCGCGCGAGGGAATGCGGGGGGCAAGTGGCGTTTCGGATAGACATTCGCGAGGCGCATCTTTTCGTCATAGGCGTTTTCGCCGTACGTCGCATCGTCGCGGAGATATCGGCGATAAAGCGCAAAATGCACGAAACGAACGTTTGGGGGGGTTTCGCGCGAGCTAATCCGGGGGAAGTCGAGCGTTTCGGATAGACATTTGCGGGGCGCATAATTTCGATCAGATGAGCTTTTGCCGTACGACGCATCGTCGCGGAGATATGAGCGAAAAAGCGCGAAAATGTGTTCTCCCTCTCGAAGCTCTCTTCGGCGTATCGCGCGAGGGAATGCGGGGGGTAAGTGGCGTTTCGGATAGACATTCGCGAGGCGCATCTTTTCGTCATAGGCGTTTTCGCCGTACGTCGCATCGTCGCGGAGATATCGGCGATAAAGCGCAAAATGCTCGAAACGAACGTTTGGGGGGGTTTCGCGCGAGCTAATCCGGGGGAAGTCGAGCGTTTCGGATAGACATTCGCGGGGCGCATAATTTCGATCAGATGAGATTTTGCCGTACGACGCATCGTCGCGGAGATATGAGCGAAAAAGCGCGAAAATGTGTTCTCCCTCTCGAAGCTCTCTTCGGCGTATCGCGCGAGGGAATGCGGGGGGTAAGTGGCGTTTCGGATAGACATTCGCGAGGCGCATCTTTTCGTCATAGGCGTTTTCGCCGTACGTCGCATCGTCGCGGAGATATCGGCGATAAAGCGCAAAATGCTCGAAACGAACGTTTGGGGGGGTTTCGCGCGAGCTAATCCGGGGGAAGTCGAGCGTTTCGGATAGAAATTCGCGGGGTGCATAATTTCGATCAGATGAGCTTTTGCCGTACGACGCATCGTCGCGGAGATATGATCGAAAGAGCGCGAAAATGTGTTCTCCCTCTCGAAGCTCTCTTCGGCGTATCGCGCGAGGGAATGCGGGGGGTAAGTGGCGTTTCGGATAGACATTCGCGAGGCGCATCTTTTCGTCATAGGCGTTTTCGCCGTACGTCGCATCGTCGCGGAGATATCGGCGATAAAGCGCAAAATGCTCGAAACGAACGTTTGGGGGGGTTTCGCGCGAGCTAATCCGGGGGAAGTCGAGCGTTTCGGATAGACATTCGCGGGGCGCATAATTTCGATCAGATGAGCTTTTGCCGTACGACGCATCGTCGCGGAGATATGAGCGAAAAAGCGCGAAAATGTGTACTCCCTCTCGAAGCTCTCTTCGGCGTATCGCGCGAGGGAATGCGGGGGGCAAGTGGCGTTTCGGATAGACATTCGCGAGGCGCATCTTTTCGTCATAGGCGTTTTCGCCGTACGTCGCATCGTCGCGGAGATATCGGCGATAAAGCGCAAAATGCACGAAACGAACGTTTGGGGGGGTTTCGCGCGAGCTAATCCGGGGGAAGTCGAGCGTTTCGGATAGACATTTGCGGGGCGCATAATTTCGATCAGATGAGCTTTTGCCGTACGACGCATCGTCGCGGAGATATGAGCGAAAAAGCGCGAAAATGTGTTCTCCCTCTCGAAGCTCTCTTCGGCGTATCGCGCGAGGGAATGCGGGGGGTAAGTGGCGTTTCGGATAGACATTCGCGAGGCGCATCTTTTCGTCATAGGCGTTTTCGCCGTACGTCGCATCGTCGCGGAGATATCGGCGATAAAGCGCAAAATGCTCGAAACGAACGTTTGGGGGGGTTTCGCGCGAGCTAATCCGGGGGAAGTCGAGCGTTTCGGATAGACATTCGCGGGGCGCATAATTTCGATCAGATGAGCTTTTGCCGTACGACGCATCGTCGCGGAGATATGAGCGAAAAAGCGCGAAAATGTGTTCTCCATCTCGAAGCTCTCTTCGGCGTATCGCGCGAGGGAATGCGGGGGGTAAGTGGCGTTTCGGATAGACATTCGCGAGGCGCATCTTTTCGTCATAGGCGTTTTCGCCGTACGTCGCATCGTCGCGGAGATATCGGCGATAAAGCGCAAAATGCTCGAAACGAACGTTTGGGGGGGTTTCGCGCGAGCTAATCCGGGGGAAGTCGAGCGTTTCGGATAGACATTCGCGGGGCGCATAATTTCGATCAGATGAGCTTTTGCCGTACGACGCATCGTCGCGGAGATATGAGCGAAAAAGCGCGAAAATGTGTACTCCCTCTCGAAGCTCTCTTCGGCGTATCGCGCGAGGGAATGCGGGGGGCAAGTGGCGTTTCGGATAGACATTCGCGAGGCGCATCTTTTCGTCATAGGCGTTTTCGCCGTACGTCGCATCGTCGCGGAGATATCGGCGATAAAGCGCAAAATGCTCGAAACGAACGTTTGGGGGGGTTTCGCGCGAGCTAATCCGGGGGAAGTCGAGCGTTTCGGATAGAAATTCGCGGGGTGCATAATTTCGATCAGATGAGCTTTTGCCGTACGACGCATCGTCGCGGAGATATGATCGAAAGAGCGCGAAAATGTGTTCTCCCTCTCGAAGCTCTCTTCGGCGTATCGCGCGAGGGAATGCGGGGGGTAAGTGGCGTTTCGGATAGACATTCGCGAGGCGCATCTTTTCGTCATAGGCGTTTTCGCCGTACGTCGCATCGTCGCGGAGATATCGGCGATAAAGCGCAAAATGCTCGAAACGAACGTTTGGGGGGGTTTCGCGCGAGCTAATCCGGGGGAAGTCGAGCGTTTCGGATAGACATTCGCGGGGCGCATAATTTCGATCAGATGAGCTTTTGCCGTACGACGCATCGTCGCGGAGATATGAGCGAAAAAGCGCGAAAATGTGTACTCCCTCTCGAAGCTCTCTTCGGCGTATCGCGCGAGGGAATGCGGGGGGCAAGTGGCGTTTCGGATAGACATTCGCGAGGCGCATCTTTTCGTCATAGGCGTTTTCGCCGTACGTCGCATCGTCGCGGAGATATCGGCGATAAAGCGCAAAATGCACGAAACGAACGTTTGGGGGGGTTTCGCGCGAGCTAATCCGGGGGAAGTCGAGCGTTTCGGATAGACATTTGCGGGGCGCATAATTTCGATCAGATGAGCTTTTGCCGTACGACGCATCGTCGCGGAGATATGAGCGAAAAAGCGCGAAAATGTGTTCTCCCTCTCGAAGCTCTCTTCGGCGTATCGCGCGAGGGAATGCGGGGGGTAAGTGGCGTTTCGGATAGACATTCGCGAGGCGCATCTTTTCGTCATAGGCGTTTTCGCCGTACGTCGCATCGTCGCGGAGATATCGGCGATAAAGCGCAAAATGCTCGAAACGAACGTTTGGGGGGGTTTCGCGCGAGCTAATCCGGGGGAAGTCGAGCGTTTCGGATAGACATTCGCGGGGCGCATAATTTCGATCAGATGAGCTTTTGCCGTACGACGCATCGTCGCGGAGATATGAGCGAAAAAGCGCGAAAATGTGTACTCCCTCTCGAAGCTCTCTTCGGCGTATCGCGCGAGGGAATGCGGGGGGCAAGTGGCGTTTCGGATAGACATTCGCGAGGCGCATCTTTTCGTCATAGGCGTTTTCGCCGTACGTCGCATCGTCGCGGAGATATCGGCGATAAAGCGCAAAATGCACGAAACGAACGTTTGGGGGGGTTTCGCGCGAGCTAATCCGGGGGAAGTCGAGCGTTTCGGATAGACATTTGCGGGGCGCATAATTTCGATCAGATGAGCTTTTGCCGTACGACGCATCGTCGCGGAGATATGAGCGAAAAAGCGCGAAAATGTGTTCTCCCTCTCGAAGCTCTCTTCGGCGTATCGCGCGAGGGAATGCGGGGGGTAAGTGGCGTTTCGGATAGACATTCGCGAGGCGCATCTTTTCGTCATAGGCGTTTTCGCCGTACGTCGCATCGTCGCGGAGATATCGGCGATAAAGCGCAAAATGCTCGAAACGAACGTTTGGGGGGGTTTCGCGCGAGCTAATCCGGGGGAAGTCGAGCGTTTCGGATAGACATTCGCGGGGCGCATAATTTCGATCAGATGAGCTTTTGCCGTACGACGCATCGTCGCGGAGATATGAGCGAAAAAGCGCGAAAATGTGTACTCCCTCTCGAAGCTCTCTTCGGCGTATCGCGCGAGGGAATGCGGGGGGCAAGTGGCGTTTCGGATAGACATTCGCGAGGCGCATCTTTTCGTCATAGGCGTTTTCGCCGTACGTCGCATCGTCGCGGAGATATCGGCGATAAAGCGCAAAATGCTCGAAACGAACGTTTGGGGGGGTTTCGCGCGAGCTAATCCGGGGGAAGTCGAGCGTTTCGGATAGACATTCGCGGGGCGCATAATTTCGATCAGATGAGCTTTTGCCGTACGACGCATCGTCGCGGAGATATGAGCGAAAAAGCGCGAAAATGTGTTCTCCATCTCGAAGCTCTCTTCGGCGTATCGCGCGAGGGAATGCGGGGGGTAAGTGGCGTTTCGGATAGACATTCGCGAGGCGCATCTTTTCGTCATAGGCGTTTTCGCCGTACGTCGCATCGTCGCGGAGATATCGGCGATAGAGCGCAAAATGCTCGAAACGAACGTTTGGGGGGGTTTCGCGCGAGCTAATCCGGGGGAAGTCGAGCGTTTCGGATAGACATTTGCGGGGCGCATAATTTCGATCAGATGAGCTTTTGCCGTACGACGCATCGTCGCGGAGATATGATCGAAAAAGCGCGAAAATGTGTTCTCCCTCTCGAAGCTCTCTTCGGCGTATCGCGCGAGGGAATGCGGGGGGTAAGTGGCGTTTCGGATAGACATTCGCGAGTCGCATCTTTTCGTCATAGGCGTTTTCGCCGTACGTCGCATCGTCGCGGAGATATCGGCGATAAAGCGCAAAATGCTCGAAACGAACGTTTGGGGGGGTTTCGCGCGAGCTAATCCGGGGGAAGTCGAGCGTTTCGGATAGACATTTGCGAGGCGCATCTTTTCGTCATAGGCGTTTTCGCCGTACGTCGCATCGTCGCGGAGATATCGGCGATAAAGCGCAAAATGCTCGAAACGAACGTTTGGGGGGGTTTCGCGCGAGCTAATCCGGGGGAAGTCGAGCGTTTCGGATAGACATTTGCGGGGCGCATAATTTCGATCAGATGAGCTTTTGCCGTACGACGCATCGTCGCGGAGATATGAGCGAAAAAGCGCGAAAATGTGTTCTCCCTCTAGAAGCTCTCTTCGGCGTATCGCGCGAGGGAATGCGGGGGGTAAGTGGCGTTTCCGATAGACATTCGCGAGGCGCATCTTTTCGTCATAGGCGTTTTCGCCGTACGTCGCATCGTCGCGGAGATATCGGCGATAAAGCGCAAAATGCTCGAAACGAACATTTGGGGGGGGTTTCGCGCGAGCTAATCCGGGGGAAGTCGAGCGTTTCGGATAGACATTCGCGGGGCGCATAATTTCGATCAGATGAGCTTTTGCCGTACGACGCATCGTCGCGGAGATATGAGCGAAATAGCGCGAAAATGTGTTCTCCATCTCGAAGCTCTCTTCGGCGTATCGCGCGAGGGAATGCGGAGGGTAAGTGGCGTTTCGGATAGACATTCGCGAGACGCATCTTTTCGTCATAGGCGTTTTCGCCGTACGTCGCATCGTCGCGGAGATATCGGCGATAAAGCGCAAAATGCTCGAAACGAACGTTTGGGGGGGTTTCGCGCGAGCTAATCCGGGGGAAGTCGAGCGTTTCGGATAGACATTCGCGGGGCGCATAATTTCGATCAGATGAGCTTTTGCCGTACGACGCATCGTCGCGGAGATATGAGCGAAATAGCGCGAAAATGTGTTCTCCATCTCGAAGCTCTCTTCGGCGTATCGCGCGAGGGAATGCGGAGGGTAAGTGGCGTTTCGGATAGACATTCGCGAGACGCATCTTTTCGTCATAGGCGTTTTCGCCGTACGTCGCATCGTCGCGGAGATATCGGCGATAAAGCGCAAAATGCTCGAAACGAACGTTTGGGGGGGTTTCGCGCGAGCTAATCCGGGGGAAGTCGAGCGTTTCGGATAGACATTCGCGGGGCGCATAATTTCGATCAGATGAGCTTTTGCCGTACGACGCATCGTCGCGGAGATATGAGCGAAAAAGCGCGAAAATGTGTTCTCCATCTCGAAGCTCTCTTCGGCGTATCGCGCGAGGGAATGCGGGGGGTAAGTGGCGTTTCGGATAGACATGCGCGAGGCGCATCTTTTCGTCATAGGCGTTTTCGCCGTACGTCGCATCGTCGCGGAGATATCGGCGATAAAGCGTAAAATGCTCGAAACGAACGTTTGGGGGGGTTTCGCGCGAGCTAATCCGGGGGAAGTCGAGCGTTTCGGATAGACATTCGCGGGGCGCATAATTTCGATCAGATGAGCTTTTGCCGTACGACGCATCGTCGCGGAGATATGAGCGAAAAAGCGCGAAAATGTGTACTCCCTCTCGAAGCTCTCTTCGGCGTATCGCGCGAGGGAATGCGGGGGGCAAGTGGCGTTTCGGATAGACATTCGCGAGGCGCATCTTTTCGTCATAGGCGTTTTCGCCGTACGTCGCATCGTCGCGGAGATATCGGCGATAAAGCGCAAAATGCTCGAAACGAACGTTTGGGGGGGTTTCGCGCGAGCTAATCCGGGGGAAGTCGAGCGTTTCGGATAGACATTTGCGGGGCGCATAATTTCGATCAGATGAGCTTTTGCCGTACGACGCATCGTCGCGGAGATATGAACGAAAAAGCGCGAAAATGTGTACTCCCTCTCGAAGCTCTCTTCGGCGTATCGCGCGAGGGAATGCCGGGGACAAGTGGCGTTTCGGATAGACATTCGCGAGGCGCATCTTTTCGTCATAGGCGTTTTCGCCGTACGTCGCATCGTCGCGGAGATATCGGCGATAAAGCGCAAAATGCTCGAAACGAACGTTTGGGGGGGTTTCGCGCGAGCTAATCCGGGGGAAGTCGAGCGTTTCGGATAGACATTCGCGGGGCGCATAATTTCGATCAGATGAGCTTTTGCCGTACGACGCATCGTCGCGGAGATATGAGCGAAAAAGCGCGAAAATGTGTTCTCCCTCTCGAAGCTCTCTTCGGCGTATCGCGCGAGGGAATGCGGAGGGTAAGTGGCGTTTAGGATAGACATTCGCGAGGCGCATCTTTTCGTCATAGGCGTTTTCGCCGTACGTCGCATCGTCGCGGAGATATCGGCGATAAAGCGCAAAATGCTCGAAACGAACGTTTGGGGGGGTTTCGCGCGAGCTAATCCGGGGGAAGTCGAGCGTTTCGGATAGACATTCGCGGGGCGCATAATTTCGATCAGATGAGCTTTTGCCGTACGACGCATCGTCGCGGAGATATGAGCGAAAAAGCGCGAAAATGTGTTCTCCATCTCGAAGCTCTCTTCGGCGTATCGCGCGAGGGAATGCGGGGGGTAAGTGGCGTTTCGGATAGACATTCGCGAGGCGCATCTTTTCGTCATAGGCGTTTTCGCCGTACGTCGCATCGTCGCGGAGATATCGGCGATAGAGCGCAAAATGCTCGAAACGAACGTTTGGGGGGGTTTCGCGCGAGCTAATCCGGGGGAAGTCGAGCGTTTCGGATAGACATTTGCGGGGCGCATAATTTCGATCAGATGAGCTTTTGCCGTACGACGCATCGTCGCGGAGATATGATCGAAAAAGCGCGAAAATGTGTTCTCCCTCTCGAAGCTCTCTTCGGCGTATCGCGCGAGGGAATGCGGGGGGTAAGTGGCGTTTCGGATAGACATTCGCGAGGCGCATCTTTTCGTCATAGGCGTTTTCGCCGTACGTCGCATCGTCGCGGAGATATCGGCGATAAAGCGCAAAATGCTCGAAACGAACGTTTGGGGGGGTTTCGCGCGAGAGACCGATGACTGGTGAACGTGCAAGGGAGAGAGAAGGCGACTGTATAATTACTTCCTTTCTCGGAGAAGGTTGCAAATAAAAAAAGCCATTTTCTCGGGTACTCCAAGTTTGGTTATCCTCTGTTGCAGGATGGGGATGCGAACATTGTCGTAGGCCGATTTAATATCTAGGAATATAGCGACTAGATATTGTTTCCTAATTTGAGCGAGCCGGATGTCTGTTGTGAGGATACCAATATTGTCAAGGGTTCCTTTGCCACTACGGAACCCGAACTGCGACTTACAGAGTTTCCGTTCAGACTCTAAAAACCACTCAAGCCGGTTTTTGACCATGTGCTCGCATATCTTGCAGAGCGCCGACGATAAAGCAATTGGACGGTATGATTTAGTAGAGCCCGCTGTGGATGGGTCGTGAGAAGGTTTGGGGATAGGTATAATTATTTGGCTCCTCCACGCTGGGGGGGGGCATACCACTCTGGAAGAAGAGGTTTAGAAGCCCAAGAAGGTAACTAGTGATAGAAGGCGGAGAGAGAGTAATAAAGGAATACGGGATGAGGTCTTCTCCTGGTGCACTGTCTCTAAGTTGACGAAGAGTCGCTTGTAGCTCCTGTTGGGAAAACGGAGCCTCCATTGAGGTAGTGTTTGAGGAGCCTGGCCTGTCATTCTGACACGGGAAAAGTATCTCATTGCTATTAGGGCACCGTGGTGGAACCAAATTGTCGGCAAATTCCTCCAGAAGTGCATCAGGTATAGCTGTCTGCTTAATAGAAGATAGCCCTCTCCTGAACCGCTTAACCATAGACCATACGGTAGAGGATGGCGTATCCGGTGAGAGGTTTTGGCAGAATCGCCTCCACCCCTCTCTCTTTTTGCGTCTGAGTATTCGTCTGCATTCAGTTGCGGAATTCTTATACGCTTCCCACGTGTGAGCTGACATACAATCCTTGTATGCAGTGAAACAGTCCCTCCGATAGCCCACCGCCTGCGTACACTCCGCATCCCACCACGGGGGGGATGGGGGGCCCGACAGGCGTCCGGATGTACGGGGAACATGCCTTTGGGCACAATCAGTGGCGGCAGGAATTCAGAAGCGACGTCGAGATCGTGAAGGAATTTGGCAAAATCATCAGACTTGCGGTCAACCTTAAAGAGGGATCGACGGTTGATCGGATTCCGTCGAGGAAGTGTGGTGTCAAAATCCACTATAATGGGGAAGTGGTCGCTGCCATAAGGGTCGGCTAAGGTTTGCCATGATGAAACTAAGGCAAGCGAAGTCGTACAGAGGGAGATGTCGACAGCAGAGGGTCTTTCTTCAGGGCCCGCCACCAGGGTGGGTGATCCGTTATTAAGGAGACACAGTTGATGCGTGTCCATCAGTTCAAGTACGGCTGCGCCTCGCCGGTCCGAGATCGCACAACCCCAGACCGTTGAGTGTGCGTTAAAGTCACCCAAAATATAGAGGGGCAGTCTACAACTGCGAACATTGATGCCCACCATCCATTGGGGACGGCTTTGCGGGGGGGGATGTATATGGAGACGAAGGCGATTCCATCAATCTTAGCAGCGACTACTTGGATTACCAGGCCGGGAGACGGGATAGGAATGATCGTGAACTGGATAGTGTCTCTGATGGCCAAGAGGCAGCCGCCATGGCCATCGCCACGGTCCGAGCGTATGCATGAAAATCCAGGTATGTTAAATACACTACGGGCGCTGAGCCATGTCTCACCGACCGCAGCAACATCTACATTGTGCTCTTTAAGGAGACTCAAAAGCTCCGCTTTCTTGCCTGCAATAGATCTGCAATTCCACTGGAAGATGACACCCATGATGGGAACTATAAGCAAAATATATATATTGGTATAATTAATTAAATATGTATATTTATTTATATATAAGTATATATAAAAATAAATATAAATATATATGAATGTATAAGGGTTAAAATAAGAGAAAGAGAATAAATTAATAAATGAAAAAAAAAGTAACAGTTACCTAGGGGGTAACTGTGATTCAGCAGAGGTTATTGACAGCGGGATTTCCGCCGTCAAAAGCCCCCACTTCGTCCGCAGCGTTCTGGAGAACAGTTAGCAGTGATGCAATAGATGCTGAAGCTAGGGAAGGCGACGTAGAGTATTTAGACTGGATATTGAGGACTTTTTGTTCTGCATCCTTCAATAATGTACGAATGCTAGAAAAGGGATTCCTGTGGGGATTATTGAGGCAACTGCCGTTGCTTGAGGGGAAATAGTCCCAAGTGAAACTCGGGGGAGGGCTAGCTGGAGGAGGGGGAGACAGAAGCACTTTTATTTTTTTATTTCCTCTCGTATTCTGTACCCGAGGGGGGTCAGTTACAACAATTCGGGGCCTATACGGAGTTCTTTCCACGGATACTCTGGGGGTTGGGGTGAATGACGAAACAACAGAGGTGAACAATGGCTTCTTGGGGCACTTTGACGCGGCATCGAAGTATGATATATTGTCCGTAGACATTAGATGCTTAATCTTCTTCTGTCTTACATATTCCTCGCATGAAAAGTTATTGGCGAAGTGATCCTGTGACCTACAGTTCGCGCAGTTAATGGCCTCAGACTTGCATTCTGTGCCAGTGTGCTCACCTGCACATTTAAAACAACGTGGGGACTTAGCCCGGCAAGATGCGCGGCTATGTCCAAAACGGCAGCAGTTGAGACACTGTATGACCGGGAGAGCGTAGGCTTCGACTTGAAGTGAGTTGTAGAAAAGGTAAATCTTTTCCGGTAACCTTTGGCCTTCAAAAGTAACGACGATAGAGCGGGAGGGCTTCCACACTGGCTCGCCATTAGACTTGTCCCTGTAATTGAGGCGGCGCACTTTGTGAACACGAATGCTGTTGCACTCGTTAAAACCGTCAACAATTTCTTGCTCAGATAAAGAGGTATCAATACCTCTTATTAAGCCGTTTCGAAACGTTGCGTACGTTGGAATATACGCATTTAGGTGCTTATCCTTTAAAAAATGTAATGTTGTAA
This sequence comes from Micropterix aruncella, assembly GCA_944548615.1. NCBI lineage: Eukaryota > Metazoa > Arthropoda > Insecta > Lepidoptera > Micropterigidae > Micropterix > Micropterix aruncella. The sequence continues at coordinate 299,945 of CALYMY010000020.1, read as the reverse complement.
ATGCGTTTGCCTCTTTGCCGGATTTAAACGCGATTTCGACCCGGTTGCGGCCTATCTTCTTGAGGTTTTCAATTCCTCGGACCTTTTGGTCAAAGATGGCTTTGCCTAAGGCAATCGGGTTGATCGTGCGATTGCTCGACTTGTTGGCTTCCTCGCCGGCGGGGGTTGGTGGCTCAAACTGAACGTAGACAATATATGGCCCTGAGGCATTTATTTGGTACATGTTTGCCGTTTCAGGTACCTTCTTCGCGGGTGGGGAGGACTGCACCTCCACCGTTACAGCGACGTCTTGTAGAGTATCCATAATCTCCGTAGGGACCAGATAATTCCTTGCGTCGATAGCACTATTAGAGTTTGTCGGGGCCAAAGGCAGTGCTGCCCCTGACCCCCCCTTCGCACACTCCATACTGCAACTACCGCTTGTTTTTTTTGGGCATAATTACCAAAAAGTAATTAAAAAGTTAATTAAAAACAGTATTGTGGGGTAGGTAAAAGAATAAACTTACCAACCCACTAATTGCACGCTGGCACAATATAACTATTCTTACTTACTTACCGATGGCACGAACACAGAACGAATATATAAAACACAGATTCACAAACACAGTTAGGTTTTAAACACAGTTAGAAGGATTCACGGAGCGACGACACAACCCAAAGGAAATCACGTCTACCCCGTCAGTCGGTTCTAGCAAGAGTCCCTATCCATATTCATTCCGTACAATGTGTAAAATGCGAAAGTCAAAATGTCGATAAGGTCAAAAAAGTCGCAAAAGTCGATAAAATCGAAATGTCGAAAAAGTCGTAAATTCGGAAAAGTCGGATAAGTCGAAAAGTCGAAAAGGTCAAAAAAGTAAAAAAAGTCGAAAAGGCCAAAAAAGTCAAAAAAGTCGAACAAGGCGAAACAATCAAAACAATAAAGAAACAAAAAAGTCAAAAAAAGTCAAGAAAGTCAAAAAAAACGAACAAGAGGAAAAAGTCAAAAAAGTAAAAAAAAGTCGAAAAAGTAAAAAAGTCGAAAAAGACGATAAAGTCAAAAAAGTCGCATAAGTCAAAAAAGTCTAAAGTCTAAAAAGTCGAAAAAGTCGGAAAAGTCAAAAAGTCAGAAAAGTCGAAAAAGAAAAAAAAACTAAATGTCGGAAAAGTCGCAAAAGTTAAAAAAGTCGAAAAAGTCGAAAAGGTCAAAAATGTCGGAAATGTCAAAAAATTCGAAAAAGTCGAAAAAGTAAAAAAGTCGAAAAAGTAGAAAAGTCGGTAAAGTCGTAAAGTCGAAGTCGAAGTTAAAGTCGATTTCGATTTAGATTTTCGAATTTTAAAGAGTGTCGCTAGGTTGGGGGGGGGGGGGGTTGCTGTTGTAGGATTAATTATATTATTATTCAGATGAATTACGGGACTCTCGATTTAGGAACTAACGGGGCAGGGTGTGTTTGTTGTGCTCTGTGAATCCTTGTTTCCTCTCGTTTTTTGTTGTTTTGTCTGTGTTGTCCAGGTCATCCTTCAGTGGTTTGGCGGGGATCGTTCACGGAAACTGTAAGTTTGTCGTCATTTTTGTTTATACTCCCGGATTAAATAGCGTGTCTCGTCAGCCATTCCTGCGGGTAGCATCTTCAAACTTTTTTATTTTTTTTTCAAAATTATCTGGATGTACCCTCCTTAGATTGCCTGTGAATGGAACGGAGACAGGGGGGGTCGACGGGGGCACGCCCGTCGACTCCGACAAGCCCTATTTGTGCAATATCGGAACAGGAGATGGACTCGCGGGCGCCGTTGGGAATGACTGTCGAGGTTAGGTCTGACGTGGCTGCGGGAGAAGCCATCGAAACTAGGCAAATAGCTGCCGAGAATATGTACAAGGAGGACTCGCCCGGGCCCTTCATAGTTTATATTCAATTTTGCCCAGAGAATTCCAACAATTCTGAGAGTACAAATCCGAATTTGTCTATCTACCCGCTTACTGTCGGGAAACTGATTGAAGCAAATAAAGTTCAAGACGTCAAAACAATTAAAAAGACGGGAAGAAACCGCGTCGAGGTGGCCTTGAGAACTGCGAGAGCTGCCAATAACCTTACTAAAGCTAACTTCTTAAGAGTAAAAAATTACAAAGCCTTCATCCCTTCCTTCGCCACGGTCAGATTGGGGTTGGTAAAGGGACTGGACACGGATATACCTGATGAGGAGATAGTCTCTGCATTAAACGCCTCCAATCCTTTCGTAGTCAAGCGGATCCGCCGCCTTAATTACCGGTCTTCGGACGATTCAGGCAACGTGGTTTATAAACCTTCTCGAACGGTTGTTCTCACATTTGAGGGACAAAAGCTCCCGGAAAAAGTCCTAATATACTACAATAGCCTCCCAGTAGAGATTTACTCCCTTCCAGTTGCTCTCTGTACAGCTTGCTGTCGGTACGGTCACCTAAAAAAGACCTGCCGATCTAAAACTCCCAGGTGCTTTCGTTGCGGAGAGGCCCATGCGGGGGAGAGTTGCAAGGCATCTCTCTCCTTCTGCGTTAACTGTCGCAACGATTCACACACAGCTACGGACCAAAAATGCCCCGAATATAGCCGTCAAAAGGCAATAAAAAACATCATGGCAAAAGAAGGCATATCATTTAATGATGCTCTCTCGAGAGTACCTAAGACAACATCTGCCTCATATGCATCTATTGCAGCAACTACCCCACAAACTCAACCTTTTACCTTTAATTCCCCACTCTCCCCAATGAGACCAAGAATTATCGTCTCGGATCCTATCCGTTCAGGTAAAAATAAAGGCGTAGGGAAGAAACGGAAGTTGCAGAGCCCTCCCCCGCCTCGCTCCCCTGTTCACGACAAATCAAACGAACTACGATGGGACTACTTCCCATATAAATCCGTTAACGGCTGTGGTCTTAATGGAGATCCTAAAACTACTCTGGATCAGATAGCAGCCCTCTTACAGGTGCTTATGGCCCAACACAACACCAATTCTGGAGCCTCGGCTTCCAGCGACACCTCCTCAATGATAACTGTCACTGACCTTCAATTATCAGACACGTTGGATGGCGGATCGGGATCTGCCTTCAGACCAACGTAACGCCCCAGTCACAAACTTCCGCTCCAGCTAAATTTCCCACTTCCTTGTTTCTTTATATATACATATAGGTGGGGGCTAACGGGCCCATGTTGAGTTGGCCACGATGACCCATGTGTTCAGGGTCGGTCACACTCACGGGTCAACACCCATCCGACGGCCTCCTCGCATGGGGTGCGAGGCCTGGGTAGGACACTGGGTCAACCAGTCTCCCCTGGGAATCAAACCTCTGGCGCCCCTGGACGGTCTGCGCACCGTGCGGGGTTTGCTCCAATCGGTTGTGCTCTCCGACTAACAGTCGGGGGAGTCTGGGAACTGTATTGTTTCCTATAGAGCGGGGGTGGTTGCGTACCTTATGGCGACTGCTCTGGAATTGACCATTGGCCATCCGATCCCGGGTAAGAGGCGGGCAAAGGACGCCTTGGTCCGCGAAGATTCGGTGCACTCCGTTTCACCGCTTCATAAGGGAGAGGACCGCGCAAGCGACCTCGAACTCGGAACCAATCGAGAGACCGGAGAAATCTGGTCACAATTGGAAGTGAGGGCGCGAGTTCTCGAGCCCGCCGGGTTTACTCCTGGCTTACTCGCGGTAAGGCGTTGGACTCTCACGGGTTGTGACGTAGCTGGACGTAGAATGTACTGTCCAAAGTCTCTACGTTCACTGCAGGGCGATAGAACGACTAATCGTTAAAACGTCCTGTGGTGACGGGCTCGCCCGTTGTAGTTGACACCGCAAGATATACATATAGGTATATATTACACATTTTTTATATTTCATTTTTAACCTTTAATTTACTTGTAGATTCAATTTATATCTGCAGAATGGCAACGCTTTGCATCTTGCAATGGAATTGCCGAAGCCTGATACCCAAAAAGCATGAGCTCATCCAACTGCTGCATCAACGTGAGGTTGACGTGGCAGCTATCTCTGAATCTTGGCTGTCCCCCTCCAATAACTTTACCATACCAGGTTACACTGTCCTCCGTGATGACCGCCTCGAAGGGAAGGGTGGGACTATCCTTATGTTCAAGAACTCACTTATCCACTCTCCGCTGGCCCTGGCTTCTCCGGGGAACAATGTCCAATTGGCCTCTGGCAGAATAAATGAGTGCACATTCCTTTCTCTATATGCTCCCCCCAGGACGATTATTACGGAAAAATGGTGGTCCCGGACCCTCGGAGGTATTTCCGGGCCTGTGTTCATTCTTGGAGACCTAAATGCGCATGCCCCACTTTGGGGCTGCTCGCTCTCTGACCGACAGGGAGATGCCCTGATAAATATGATGGATAAACATTCTATGTGCATCATGAACGACGGCTCACCCACCTTGGTTCCACTTCCATCAGAACGTTCCTCGGCCCCTGATGTCTCGATATGCTCCCCGTGCCTCCAAATAGACAGTACTTGGCAAGTATTGGACGACCCATTGGGTAGTGTCCACTTTCCCATCCTCATTAATACTCACTTCACTCTGATTAATCGAGCCACCATTAGCCGTCGTGATCTATTTAAGTTTAGTAATAAGGAAAAAAACTTCTCGGATTTCTGCGCTCACTTAAACGACGCAGCAACACTCCTCCCCCCACTCGAAAGCACCCCCCTAGAGGAGTGCTACTCCTCCTTGTCCTCTTGCATATTATCAGCGGCTGAAAAGTTTTTCAAAAAACAAACCCCCAAAATTCCAGTCCGACAATCTCCTCCATGGTGGGATGCTGAGTGCAACCAAGCGGTTGGCAGGAGGAAACTCTGCCTCTCTACTTATCTGAGTGATATGAACACTAGCAATCACAACTCATACCAAATCGCAGCCAAGGAAACCAGAAAACTCCTCTCAAGTAAAAAAAGAGAAGGTTGGAAAAAATTCTGCTCCAACCTTTCCCCGGATACTCCGAGTTCCACGGTCTGGGCTATGGTCAAAAGATTCAGGAGAGCATCGAACCTTAACTCCTCCCCCCCAGTACATGGAGAGACACTGGACCAATTTGTTAATTGCCTGCCCCCCCCATATTGTCCCGGCAGCGACGAGCTCAACACAGAATCGGAAATCCTCCCTAGTGCGCATCCTTCCTCACATACCGAAATGTCTTCCCCCTTCAGCCTGGTAGAATTAGATGCCGCCCTGAACAAGGCTAGAGATTCAGCCCCAGGCGAGGACCTTATTCCCTACGCATTCATCCCCTCTTGCTGCCCTAACATCACAGGGTACTACTTAGATCTCCTGAACGGGTTCTTCGATCGAGGCATATCTCCCACTTCCTGGAGGTCCCAAGCGGTCATCGCTATCCCCAAACCCAATTGTGATCCGTCCTCCCCCAAAAGTTTCCGCCCTATTGCTCTCTCTTCAACCCTGTGCAAAATTTCAGAGCACATAATCAAAAACAGACTAGAATGGTTCGTGGAAACTTCAGCCAAACTAGCAAACTCACAGTTTGGATTCCGTCGTGGATCAGGCACCCTCGACAACCTGGCGATTCTCACCACAGATATAAGACTGGCATTCAAACGGAAGGAATCGGTAGTTGCGGTCTTCCTGGACGTGCAAGCCGCCTACGATAATGTCCTGCTTCCACTCCTCCAGAGGAGGCTACAGTACTTGGGGGTCCCGGACAAACTCTCAACATTCATCATCTCAACCCTCAAAGGAAGAAAGATTAACATTATGACCTCTGCAGAACCCATTTCAAGAACCCTTTTCAGGGGCCTCCCACAGGGCAGTGTGCTCTCCCCCATCCTCTACTACCTCTACACCAGAGGTTTGGAGGAGGTGGTTTTGAGACACTGCAGGTTATTACAATACGCGGACGATATTGTGATATATAGTTCCTCACAAAACATACCTACTGCCCTCCGGAAAGTCTCAGAGGCCCTAGAGGATCTGGAGGTATGGCTCAACGACTCCGGACTATCAATCTCCCCATCTAAAAGCAATGCTGTAGTTTTCACCCGCAAGAGAACCCCGACACCCTTAAACATCAAATTCAACCACTCAGTCATCCCAATTAAATCTCATGCCAAATTCTTAGGAGTTACACTAGATGCCAAACTACAATGGACCTCATACATTGACCAAGTGGTCAACAAAGGAGAGAGAGCACTAAACATACTCCGAGCAACCAGCGGAGTTTGGTGGGGGTCACACCCTTTCACCACTAAACTTCTGTTCAACGCCCTAGTCCGCTCACAATTAGACTACGCCTCCTTCATTTGTTACCCTTTAACCAAAAAACTCCAAGACAAACTGAACTCCCTACAATACAAAGGCCTACGATGTGTCATTGGCGCCATGAGAAGCTCCCCAACAAACGCCCTCCTCGTAGAATCTGGCGAGCCTCCCACTGATCTTCGATGCCAGCTCCTGGCAGACAAGTTTTACATCAAGAGGCTCCAACTGTCCAAACACCCTTTAGTGCCAAAACTAAAGCTCCTATGTGAGCTCTCCCAAGGCTCTCCAAATAGCAAAGTCTCGGCTCTATTGCAACGAAACCGCTCTATTATTGACGTTTATTCACGCGAATTTATACTATGTTGATATTATTATTATTAATTAAGCAAAACAGCGTTTTGGTGGCCAATAAGAGATGTCTACCTATTATTGAGGGATAATGTAGCTACAAGGAGCGTAAGGGCGCCAGGCCACCGAGCACTGGGGCGGTTCGTTGGTTGTGCAAGCAGACCTGCACCGGAAGCAGGTTTCTGCGCGGCGAATTTTACGGGAATGCAGGTTAACACCGCTTGAGAGGTGGCTGCTCATTCAAGGAGGTTTGTCGGAGAAGGGTCGTGGGGAAAACTCTCAGAGCGCGCGAATCTGCGCGCTATTTAAAAATTGCGATGTCCTGCGTGAAATGAGACTCGCCTTGATGAGGCGTCCGGTTTATGGAGAGGAAAGAGTTTAAAATCTGGTGAAATTCTGCGTTCTAAATGTCGAGATGCAACTATATTTTTTCTACTTTATTTCTGGCTCGTAAATTGTCTCTGCGCTCGGTCGGCGGTGACCAAAACAACAATCGGCGGGACCGTGATCAGCGCCCTCTCAACGGGCGATCCGACTACTACGGGGTACTATGATTCACTCCGCGGCCGAAAGATGGCGCTTTGCGGGAGCAATGTCTGCCAAGGAAATGACTAATCGATGTTATAAAAATAAAATACAGAATTATATGGAACAGGAATATACCTCAAAGGAAGTTGGGAAAATTAAATAAAATCTGGGATATTAAATAAATGAGAAAATCAATAATTATAATTGGAAATGGATGAGGATTATGCCACATATGGGAACGGCAAATTATAATTGGCAGACTAATTAAGGAAGGAAGATTGAATATATTTAGGTAAGGTAACTAGAGAGAGAAGGTATATGAATGGAAGAGGATAATTAAATATATATTTCTTTTTTTACTTTGTGTAGTTTCTTTTTACCCCCTTTCCCTTCATAAAAAAATGAATGAAATTATACTCAATGTTGAAGTGGTTTAAAATATGCGCTTTATTTCTTTACGACATATGAAAGGTAAATTCAAGGAAAGTATTGAAAACGAATATTCTTAATTATATTTTCCAGTCTTATTTTACGAAAGAGGAAACGTAATTCGAGCCGAAATAATTAAATAATATTTAAAATTGTATTTTTTACGGTTTTATTTTACAACAGAGGAAAACGTAAATCAACATAAAGAAAATATTTAAAATGATATTTAAAATTATATTCCACAGTTTATTTTACGAAGAAGACATGTAAATCAATATGGAAATGTTTAAAACAATGTTTAAAAGAATTTTATATTTTACAGTTTCCTTTATGGAAGAGGAGAACGTAAATCGAGATAAAACAAAAATGTTTAAAAAACAATATTTAAAAGAATTATATTATACAGTTTCCTTTATGGAAGAGGAGAACGTAAATCGAGATAAGACAAAATGTTTAAAAACAATATTTAAAAGAATTATATTTTACAGTTTCCTTTATGGAAGAGGAGAACGTAAATCAAGATAAAAAAAATGTTTAAACAGTATTTAAATAATATTTTACAGTTTCCTTTTATGGAAGCGGAAATATAGATCAAGATAAAAAAAAATGTTTAAAACAATATTTAAAATTATATTTTACAATTTCCTTTTATGGAGGAGGGAATGTAAATCAAGATAACAGAAAAAATATTTAAGAACGATGTTTAAAATTATATTTTTTACAATTTTATTTTACGACCTTTCACCCCTGCGGGTTATGACCATTATTTCTAATCTCGCTCTTTTATGGCGAATATTAGTATTAATTTTTGTTTTTAGAAATTAGGATTGCTTAATACTATTATCGCACCGTACCTGTTGCGCCAACCTTACCGGAACTCGTGAGAATTTTTTATAAGTTTTATTTGGGTATGATATAAAGAATTTTAGGGGTACCTATTTCAGCGTATTGGAAATCACACCATTGTAATAAATAAGGTACTTATTAATTTAAATTTTTATATGCGAGGTAGTCACGTTCCTCCGAAAGAACCCTAGCCAAACTCCGTATACCTTATGTCCGGCTTGTATAGCCGGTTTTATATATATGTAATTTAATTATTTCTTAAATAGAGGAATGGGGAAATTGAAAGAACCAAGAACAGAAAATATGCAATAAAAAGTGTGTGAGCCCCAACCGGGTTGTGTCGCGCTACCTCTCTTGAATAATGAAGAAGAATATATTGGCTATTTTTCTATATATTAAATATTTATATGGCCCTACGGCCTGCCAAATTACAAAACGAATACCCCAGTATTCCGATCTAAATAACGAGATCTAATTATATACAGATAATGAACATGATATATGCTACTAGAATAATTCCCAACAAAATAAAGAGAGAATTTAATCCTAAAAAAAAATTAATCAAAGGAAGGAGAAGAACCAACATAAAACAAAAGGAAAAAAACCAGTCCCCGAACCGAACGGTGCGTTTTCTGTAATGACGGAAAAACACCTTATAGTTTCTGGAGACATGAGCTAAGTATCCTCTATATATAATTAAATTCCTACCTTGGAAATCTGAGCACTGAATTTAACACATTTAAAATTCTTTTTTTTAATCCGGACAAACTAGAGTGATTCGAAGTAGGGTTTTCTTCAATCTGAGTAGCGGCCCGAGGCGAGCCCGCCTCGGACCGCTCTCACCCCAAAAGTAATGACCGGCGATTACATTTCTTTGACCGGCTCGCGATTATCGGATACGATTTCTACCTACCTAATGGCCTTCTAGAATATTCCAAAATGAATTAGTGCGTAGAGCGCGTCTGAATTTATTTATAGAGAGCGTTTGGCACTCGTTGTTTGATTTTAATTATTTTAACTTTTACTTATTTATGTTTAATATTATCTATTACTTATGAGAGGAAAGGACACATCGTAGATGGTTGCAACACAGGGTGTTGCAATGCCGGCTTGGTGAGAACACATGCTATCCCTAATGCTACAGTGCTACGCAGGGCGCTACGCCGCCCTCGATCATACATCACGATGCCTAGTAAGAAGCTAACACGTTTTACTAATTTACTAGATTTGAGAAATATGATAATGAATGGGTTGTTGTATTCCGGTAAGTTTGGTTGTCACTAACATATGTGGCGGCTGGTACGGATGCGACTTACAAAATTAATAAAAATGAAGACGTAGACGCCGACGGTTGCAAAGTTGCGCGGAGGTGAAGAGCTGCGGTGAAGCGTTGGCCGAGGTCCATCAGCTGGGATGTTCAGTCTTGTAACATGATAACAAAGAAAAGTCTGATATTAGTGGGATGTCCGACTGGGATGTGCGGAATCCTGTAATTGATTAAGCCTGCATTGCGGCTTGTAGATCCTTGTATGGAATTTTGTAAAATGAATTTCTAATTTGACTGGAATTAATGCACAATTCCTCGTACACTAGTGTTTCTGGAAAGATGCACTTTACACTAATTTATTGTCTTTCTTGACACTCAAAATAAAATATAGTTGTAGTCCATTGCTAGTATACTATATATATGAAGGTGCGATACTCGTATTCCATGATGTCGTGTCCGTGTGTGGACGCGAGCCGCTGCAGTGACCGTGTAGGTGTAGACACCTGGCTACGCCGGCCCTGTGCGTAGACTGCTACGACCGCGCGTTCCGGCCTTGGTGGCGGACTGCGCGATCGCCCGCGCGTAGCTGTCCTCAGCCTGCGCGGTCTCTCGCCGAAATAGCTGACGGAGAGTCGTGCCCCTGCGCGAATGCGAACGCTACAGCGACCGGGCGGGTGTAGTCGCCCAACTGTGCCGGTCCTGTGCGTAGGCTTCTACGGTCGCGCGATCCAGCCCTTTCGGACGATCTGCGCGACCGCCCCGCGCGGCTGCCTTCGGCCTGCGCGGGTTCTTTCCGTACAGCTGGCGGAGTCCGTAGGATGCTCCGCAGTGGTTGTGGTGAAGTGTGGTCAAATGTCGACTGGAAGCTGCTCGAAAACTGGACCTCGGGACGCTCCTCCTCCTCTTCTTTCTTCTGTCTTCTTCCGCCGGGGACTGGTTTTTTGGTTTGGTAATTACTATTACTAGGTGTGCTCATCTACTTATAAAGAATATCTTTTTTTTTTTTTTTTACGTCTTTGCTGACTGAACTATATCTTATAAAACCCGATTATTACTATTTCCTATACTACGTACGTAGCGCGATCGCAATCTGGTTGGGTATTCACGGCTTATGGACCGGTTTATTTTTTCTTCAAACAGGGACAAATATAAATAAATGAATTAAGATGAAAATATATTGAATAAATTCCTGATATTTGATTTTAAAATAGTTGTTTTGGGCTTGGAGTCTCCGACTGGTGCGTAACCACCTTTGTTCGTTACAAGCAGAGGAATAGAAGTAATTTTTTTTATATGGGAAAATATGATAAGGATTTGAGATTTGTCACTATTTTTGAGTGTACAGAATCTGTTTTTGTTTGATCTTTATTTTGGTTTAGCCGAGCTTTTAGTGTCAAGGCCACCGTTTAAAGTCGCTGTGTACCATTGTATAATCATTACTTGCTTGTACCCCAGTAAGGTGAAACGATTCACATCAGTGTCGAGATACTAGCATGTAATTTTGGATTTTTAATCCTGTGTGAGCGAGTCAATACGATATAAACATAGTCGCTTTATTATGCGATTAATCAAACTAAAATAATAATCTATTTGTTTATAACAAAATAGAAAATGGTTTAGGTGTAATATCTCCATTTTCCATCAAACGGGTTTTCCTAACGCAGCTTTTTCATACACCTCTCGTTCATCTCATACAAAGCTTTCCTTCCATTTCTCCTTTCATGCTTCACCTGATTGTGTCGACTTATTTCTTACCCTATTTTTAGTTTGAGTTTTAATTATGGTTTTAGAGTTGAACTTGGTTTTCACTGTATGTTTATATTGTGGTGAGTCGAGGTGATTTAATACAGAGGTACTGGGTTTTGTGGAATATATATATATAAGTTTGGGATCTCTAGATATGCGTTTAATAAATTTCCTCACGACCAATGTTTGTGGAATTATATAAAAAATAAATAGATGGTAATTATACAATTAGACTACGTCGTGTTCATTCTGCGTTTCGCTAGGCGCGTCCTGACACGTTCGTCTGGAGGAAGCACTCTTTGAGTGGCATTCCATATTTGTAAGTAAATAATAATAAAATAAGAAAACCCCTTCTTCCTCTTGTCCCCTCCGGTTTTAACCTCGGATTGTGGAGCAAGTTTGCACATTGTGCGCTCAAAATATTTTATAGTAAAATTGTTCGTTCATGAACGTAAAAAATTAATAAAAATTAAAAATTGCATTGTTTACCCAAATCGATTTGTACCTAGCCTGGTTTTAACCTCAGGAGTCGGCGTTTTATCTTATGAGGGATTCCATATGCTTTGTAAAAAATAATAAATGTTGCACTTTTTTAGTCACCGTTTAGGATGGTTGTATGGTGTTGCTAACCCGTAATTTTAATATATTAATGAAACAAAATCGTTCTTTAACTACCATGTCATATTTTGGTCGTGAGTATAATATTGTTATTTTATTTTTTGAGAAAAATATTTGTTAATTTGTTATGTACTCTGCTTGACGAAACACAATTATTCTTCATATTGTTCTCGCCAAAGCTGGTTATTTTTTGCCGGCTTTGGTGAGAAAAAAAAAATTTTTTAAAAAAAAAGTTTTGTGCTTGTATTTTGAGTTTTAAAATATATTTAAATATGTCTTTTTTTTTTGTGTGGCGTGTATGTGTTTGTGTAAGTGTGTTGCTGTGTTAATAAAGTGTTTAATCATTTATTATATGTTGTCAATCATGTTTTCCTTTCTTTTTACCGGTTCACGGAGCTCAGATCGAGACCCACCCCAAGAGTATTTTAGTACTTAGCGACTTTCGGAATAAACTATATTATTTTCCCTTGCGTAACTGTTTTCCTAGGAGATAGTATGAATTTAGTTTTTAGACATTGTTATTAGCCTTTAAATAAATGTCTGACATGAAAAATTCCTTTGTTTTTACCTGTTTCGTCCTCTAGTTCGTACGCGGTTCGCGATTTACGCGCTACAACCTTGCATTTTACGTATCTAGGTGCCATTTTTTTTTAGTAGTGACCCGGAAATATGTATATTTTTTTTTTATTTTTTTTCTACCTACTAAGTACGATACCTTTAGTTGCTAAGCCTGTTTGGAGCGTCGGGATCGATCTGTCTCCGCGAATGAATATGACCAGTTTGTATTATGTGAAAATAATGTTTGAAATTGTACAAGATATGCGTGAACTTAAGGAGAATTATTGCTATAAAGAAAATTGTTGTGTATTGTGTGTGTGGTTCGGTAGGTTGGTTGGCGGTGCGATGCGATAAATATAAATAAATTAATAAGTATTTTATATGATATGCTTTACAATTTACTCCTATCACAGTAAATAGGGTGGGTGGGTGGGTTGTTGTACTTGTATTTTATTGATATATTTTTGAAAAAATTTTGGGGTTGCCCCTGTGACAAAAATAATTAAGCGTGGGTTTTATTTAAAGGCAAAAAAAATGAAATGTATATTTTGGAAGGGCCCACGTTGTGGCGTCAAAACTGCATCGAAACCGCTCTATTATTGACGTTTATTCACGCGAATTTATACTATGTTGATATTATTATTATTAATTAAGCAAAACAGCGTTTTGGTGGCCAATAAGAGATGTCTACCTATTATTGAGGGATAATGTAGCTACAAGGAGCGTAAGGGCGCCAGGCCACCGAGCACTGGGGCGGTTCGTTGGTTGTGCAAGCAGACCTGCACCGGAAGCAGGTTTCTGCGCGGCGAATTTTACGGGAATGCAGGTTAACACCGCTTGAGAGGTGGCTGCTCATTCAAGGAGGTTTGTCGGAGAAGGGTCGTGGGGAAAACTCTCAGAGCGCGCGAATCTGCGCGCTATTTAAAAATTGCGATGTCCTGCGTGAAATGAGACTCGCCTTGATGAGGCGTCCGGTTTATGGAGAGGAAAGAGTTTAAAATCTGGTGAAATTCTGCGTTCTAAATGTCGAGATGCAACTATATTTTTTCTACTTTATTTCTGGCTCGTAAATTGTCTCTGCGCTCGGTCGGCGGTGACCAAAACAACAATCGGCGGGACCGTGATCAGCGCCCTCTCAACGGGCGATCCGACTACTACGGGGTACTATGATTCACTCCGCGGCCGACAGATGGCGCTTTGCGGGAGCAATGTCTGCCAAGGAAATGACTAATCGATGTTATAAAAATAAAATACAGAATTATATGGAACAGGAATATACCTCAAAGGAAGTTGGGAAAATTAAATAAAATCTGGGATATTAAATAAATGAGAAAATCAATAATTATAATTGGAAATGGATGAGAATTATGCCACATATGGGAACGGCAAATTATAATTGGCAGACTAATTAAGGAAGGAAGATTGAATATATTTAGGTAAGGTAACTAGAGAGAGAAGGTATATGAATGGAAGAGGATAATTAAATATATATTTCTTTTTTTACTTTGTGTAGTTTCTTTTTACCCCCTTTCCCTTCATAAAAAAATGAATGAAATTATACTCAATGTTGAAGTGGTTTAAAATATGCGCTTTATTTCTTTACGACATATGAAAGGTAAATTCAAGGAAAGTATTGAAAACGAATATTCTTAATTATATTTTCCAGTCTTATTTTACGAAAGAGGAAACGTAATTCGAGCCGAAATAATTAAATAATATTTAAAATTGTATTTTTTACGGTTTTATTTTACAACAGAGGAAAACGTAAATCAACATAAAGAAAATATTTAAAATGATATTTAAAATTATATTCCACAGTTTATTTTACGAAGAAGACATGTAAATCAATATGGAAATGTTTAAAACAATGTTTAAAAGAATTTTATATTTTACAGTTTCCTTTATGGAAGAGGAGAACGTAAATCGAGATAAAACAAAAATGTTTAAAAAACAATATTTAAAAGAATTATATTATACAGTTTCCTTTATGGAAGAGGAGAACGTAAATCGAGATAAGACAAAATGTTTAAAAACAATATTTAAAAGAATTATATTTTACAGTTTCCTTTATGGAAGAGGAGAACGTAAATCAAGATAAAAAAAATGTTTAAACAGTATTTAAATTATATTTTACAGTTTCCTTTTATGGAAGCGGAAATATAGATCAAGATAAAAAAAAATGTTTAAAACAATATTTAAAATTATATTTTACAATTTCCTTTTATGGAGGAGGGAATGTAAATCAAGATAACAGAAAAAATATTTAAGAACGATGTTTAAAATTATATTTTTTACAATTTTATTTTACGACCTTTCACCCCTGCGGGTTATGACCATTATTTCTAATCTCGCTCTTTTATGGCGAATATTAGTATTAATTTTTGTTTTTAGAAATTAGGATTGCTTAATACTATTATCGCACCGTACCTGTTGCGCCAACCTTACCGGAACTCGTGAGAATTTTTTATAAGTTTTATTTGGGTATGATATAAAGAATTTTAGGGGTACCTATTTCAGCGTATTGGAAATCACACCATTGTAATAAATAAGGTACTTATTAATTTAAATTTTTATATGCGAGGTAGTCACGTTCCTCCGAAAGAACCCTAGCCAAACTCCGTATACCTTATGTCCGGCTTGTATAGCCGGTTTTATATATATGTAATTTAATTATTTCTTAAATAGAGGAATGGGGAAATTGAAAGAACCAAGAACAGAAAATATGCAATAAAAAGTGTGTGAGCCCCAACCGGGTTGTGTCGCGCTACCTCTCTTGAATAATGAAGAAGAATATATTGGCTATTTTTCTATATATTAAATATTTATATGGCCCTACGGCCTGCCAAATTACAAAACGAATACCCCAGTATTTCGATCTAAATAACGAGATCTAATTATATACAGATAATGAACATGATATATGCTACTAGAATAATTCCCAACAAAATAAAGAGAGAATTTAATCCTAAAAAAAAATTAATCAAAGGAAGGAGAAGAACCAACATAAAACAAAAGGAAAAAAACCAGTCCCCGAACCGAACGGTGCGTTTTCTGTAATGACGGAAAAACACCTTATAGTTTCTGGAGACATGAGCTAAGTATCCTCTATATATAATTAAATTCCTACCTTGGAAATCTGAGCACTGAATTTAACACATTTAAAATTCTTTTTTTTAATCCGGACAAACTAGAGTGATTCGAAGTAGGGTTTTCTTCAATCTGAGTAGCGGCCCGAGGCGAGCCCGCCTCGGACCGCTCTCACCCCAAAAGTAATGACCGGCGATTACATTTCTTTGACCGGCTCGCGATTATCGGATACGATTTCTACCTACCTAATGGCCTTCTAGAATATTCCAAAATGAATTAGTGCGTAGAGCGCGTCTGAATTTATTTATAGAGAGCGTTTGGCACTCGTTGTTTGATTTTAATTATTTTAACTTTTACTTATTTATGTTTAATATTATCTATTACTTATGAGAGGAAAGGACACATCGTAGATGGTTGCAACACAGGGTGTTGCACTATGTAGGAGCCATCGCAAACTGCATCACTTTAAAGAGGTTATTCAGAGAGATCACATCCTCCCGGATTTCAGACTTCCTTTCCCTGAAAGGTTCGAGCACCCTACCATATGTTATGACTCAGGAATAACAAAGACCCCCGCAGGTGAGGATCCCTCGCCACTGAATAATAGCACCTTTGCGAGAATGGTCGCAGACAGGTTCCTCGGCTGGGATCTCCTCTTCACGGATGGGTCGAAGGCCGAGGCGGGCACGTACGTGGGGGTGGGTATATTTCATTCCAATCTCAACATCTCTCTTAAATTTAGGCTGCCTAACAATGCCTCCATCTACACGGCAGAAAGCGTCGCAGTACTCAAGGCCTTGGAATATATGCGGGTTAAACGGTCTCCCCAAGGAGTCGTATTCACAGACTCGAAAAGCCTATTAGATAAGCTTAATTCCCCCTCTATATCGCACCGTCCGACTCACATAGAGAACCTTATTAGATCACAATACCGCCTCATCAGTGAAGCTGGGGGCGAGATAATATTGATGTGGATCCCTGGGCACTCCGGAATCTTAGGCAATGAGTACGCTGACAGAATCGCAAACGAGGCACGGTCAGGGGGAGTTCTCCTGAAAATTAAAATCCCGGCATCAGACATTTTTCAAGTAATAGAAGAAAAGATGAAAGAAAAGTGGAATAAGACCTGGCTCTCCTCCTGCAGCAACAAGGGCAAACACTACTCCCAATTTAACCCTACAATTCCCTCTAAACCATGGTACTACAAGAAGCCGTTTAAGCGGAAGGAAATAACATCAATCTGCAGAATGCGAATAGGACACTGCTCCACCCCCTCTCATCTCTTCCGCATAAACGTGCTGCCCTCCCCCCAGTGCGACTGTGGCTACCACAATTGCACATTAGATCACATATTCTTTAACTGTCCCCTTCTCAACAACTACCCATCATTTATTCCAAACTTAGTAAAATATAAAATCTGCCTTCCAACAAAAATTGACATCCTATTGGCATCGAATTCGATCAAAGTTTATAAAAACATTACAAAGTTTATTTCCCTTAATAACGTGTCGATATAATTCAAGAGGCAAATTTAACCTTTTTACTAGCCATTTTAAAAACATCCACACCCATGGGACATCCTAATTAGAATATCCTGTCCTTTTAATATCCACAATGTGATGTCCACAGGGAAATATCCCCAAAGGACATGTAGTTAGTGCATGGTAGAATTGAAATATTTCCATTTTATAAGGCATGTAAATGTGAAGTCATTTGTCTGTTCTTGGTCATTGTTCAAGGTGGGGGTTTACTAACCACAGATCCCCCAGTCATCGGGAAGCACTAAGAAGAAAGACTGATAAAAAACTGGCACCAATCGCTTGCTGTATAGCGGAATTGCCAAAATAAAAGAAGAAGAAGAAGAAGAAGATGAATTACGTTCCTGGCTACTTGACAGGAAAGTCTTGGGGTTACACAACAGTTTTTTTATTATCCACGAATTTGGACTTAGTTTGGAAAATTCAATACTGTGAAGACCTCACGGAAATTTCGATCGATTTGAGTGAGCGTGAAAACAATTCCGTGTCGTTTTACAGTGTCCATTACAATGTCGAGAAGAAGAGATAACATAGGTCGACAAAGTCAGTCAAATGTGCGGCAAGCTATTTCAAGTGCAAACCGCACTAATGTGAGATGATTCCATCATCTCGGCCGAAATACAAGATGAAGCTGTTAATCCGAAATTGCTTGCAGTGGTGTCTAAGAATATGATCTATTGACTTCGCGAAGTTTTTAACATCTCGCCCTGTATGCTCGATAGTAACTGTTCCAGGCGTTACCCGAGAGACCTGATTGCTAACACCATCACAGGCAATGACGGATACCCATTTTATCGTCGCCGATCAGTTGCGGACAATGGGCGATCTGCAGTTGTGAAGGTCGAAGGGCAAGATGTAAATGTAGTCAATCGTTAGATTATGCCTTATTGTCCAAGTCTTTTAAAGCGCAAATCAATGTGGAATACTGCAACTTCATAAACTCAATAAATTACATACCTATGCTGCAAATACGTAAAATAAAGCGATATGGCTGTTTTCGCTGTGAGGAATTTACACGAGGTGTATCTCAGTATCAGACGAGGCGATTTGGCGCATCTTTTCCTTTGCGACATACAAAAGACAATCTACAGTTTACACTTGGTAATTCTGGAAAGCGGAATTTAGATTCCCCGTGCGTTTGGCCTTCACGATGAAATCACGCGTGTTGGAAGTTTGCGGAATTAACTTGGAATTTCCTATTTCGCGCATGGTCAACTGTATGTCCCGTGTTCGCCAAGCCATCGGTCGGAAAGCCATATTTTTTGTTTATTTACGCACCGGAAAACAAAACGAAAAACATATTTTACCAGAATGTTTTGTGTTGAATGTGAACTGCATTTATATATTATCATGTAAATTAAATACATTGAATTTATTTCAATCACAAACGACTTTCATTTAATCACCAAACGAAACTCAAACCGTACATGATTCGGCTATATTATAGATTTCAATGAATTAGATTTGGAAGGTTCAAAACGCTTATGAAGAGTTACAATCAAATAAATTTTAGGTGGTACGAAGTTCACTGGGTCATCTAGTATTCTATAAAAAAAATCGGTTGTGTCACCTCAAGACTTTCCGGCAAGCAGACTATCCCCTGGAGCTCCGCGCCAACCCCCAACCCTCCCCCCCCCCCCCCCGCACACTCCTCCCCTCTCCCCGAACCTCTCCCTCCCCACCCGTGATTGTGTCTTGACTATGAGAGCAAAATTAGTATTTTGTAGTATTTCCGTGGTATTATAATGGTATTTTTCACAAAAAATATGTAGTATTTTCTCGTATCCGCCGGTATTTAAAAAAAACATCCGAAAGTATATACTATACGAGATATTCCAACCTAAATTTCACAACGTGGTTTCGGTCCAACAAGGCATCTGTGTACCGAATTTCAAGTCTAACTGCAATATTTCGAGATAGAAGTATGACTAGCGCGCCCTCTGGTGGTACTGATCATGGTGGACTGATTTTAACTGATCATAATGTACTACAATCTGTTCAAATCCAGCCATGACCGAATGATGCCTGCATGCCAAACAGCTCAATCGGATGAAGCGTTTGGGCGCTGTCGTCGAGGAATATACACACACACGGACAGACTTTAGTCTGAAAATGGTCTTAATCGTCTCGGGAAGGGTCAAAATGTATATATCCGCCTCTAACTCGGAAAAAAATTCAGCGCGTTCTTCACAATGCTTTGCCTTTGCCGGGAAAGTAAAATTACCAGTCCTATCGATCTTCAACCAAAACACCCGCTGTAATCGAGCCGAAAATTGATCTCTACACGAACTAATCGAGGAATCGATCAGTTCATTTAAGCAAGTTAATCGAGGAATCGATCAGTTCATTTAAGCAAGTTTACATCACTACAAAAGTTCTTTTTGACAGCGGCTGACGCGCTGCCGTATGTTTTTAAAAATAGTGCTTCGATTTTTGCGATTTCAATTACATTATTTTTACGCTGCTTTTTTTGTGTGAGCTGGCTTTCGTATAAATAAGCTTTGCGACAACGGCCGATTTACTAATTGCCGTTGAGATGTCTCCGTCGGTGAACGTGTTCAGCATCCCAGCGATGAATCAAAGTCACGTTAAAATAAAAGACCCAGCCAAATTGTCCGATAAAATTAACAAGCTGATTGAAGGCGGGACAAGTAATCTCCAAATTGTCGCTGATTTTGATGCGACCCTGACAAAACAAATTATGCAGAACGGCGACAGGCCACCGTCAAGTTTCGGTAAGAGGATACTTTTATTTCGCTTTTATCTCGCATTTTTCCATTACGAAAGGCGACGAAAATATTTGCATTTTAACCCTTAAATGCAGCTGTATTTTTAGGTAACTATCTAGTAGTTATCTAGCTTTTGAATCATAGTCACAATAGCTATTTTGAGTACAGAGCCTATTCAAATCAATCTGTTGGGCAGCCGCTCAAAGCCAAATTTTTCCCTTGCAAATTATCCAGACTAGTTTTGGGTGGGGGAGACATTCATTGAAACAACGCGCATGGCACCCACCAAACTTCAATTTGACCTACAATAAAACGAAAATACGCCAGATTTCCAGGGGTATAATGCCAACTTCTACCCTCCCTCCCCCATACTAGGTACCTATATAAGTCACGGATTCTCCCTGATTCTCCATTTTATCTCAACTTTATTTTTTACTCAAGTTGTGGTGAGTTTTCTTTAGATAATATTTTTTTTGTAATTGAGTAGAAATAGCTATGCTTTTTAAAACAGTCTTTTTGACCCAAGTCATTGAGAAGCTCATGAATAACTACCGCTGGTGATCGTTTATTTAAGGGGGATAGCCATCCTATAGATCACATCGCATAAAAATAATAAAAGGTATAATTACAAATTTTTCAACTGTAATAAATGTTATAGGTATGAATAGTTAGATCATGATTTAAAGTTTCATTTGACTAAAGTTTTATTTAATAATCTTCTATATCTTATGAGAAATACGTAAGGAAATATCGGTGAAAACAAGCCAAAATGACTAGGTAATGATTTTCAGATTCTGATTATTAAAATAACACATTATATCCCATTGTCAATTTTTACAAAACAGTTGATAAATCCTCCAAAAAGGTTTAAAATCCTTCAAAATGCATTAGTTTTTCAGTAGAATTCTTCAAAATCTTTCAGCAAAAATTTAGAACTCCGCAAGAAATAAAAATAAAGTGAGCAAAAAAATATAGTGATTTTTAGCCAATTTTTAGTAAAAAACTAGTAAACTTCGAAAAGTTTCCAAACTTTAGATTTCTCTTCAACTCTGACTGAAATTATTTATTTATTTATTTATTCATTTAGAATAGTTAGTACGCCAAAAATACTCTAATATTAATTATTAGTAATATTTTTACATAATTTCTTATTAGGGCATAATATCCTATGTGTACTCCGCATGCTAAATTAATAAATGCCTATGTGCCGTTGTAACAAAAATCCAAATTTGCGTGACATGTTCTGTTTCAAAAAACATGTTGCACGCATTGCAACATGTTTCGCTTGTATTTCTCGTGTTTTGTCATATTGGTCTTACTCAGTTTTCGAGTTGTTGCGGAATCATGGGTCACAATCTCAAAACAATTTCCAAAACCCTATAAAATTGCTAAAAGCTTTGACAGTTGGATCTGTCATAATAGAGAATGGCCGTATTGCACAGCCCAATAAAAAATGACCCTTCTGGTGTTCTAGCCATAAAAAAAAAACAAGAGATTTACTTAAAAAATCGAGTTCAAAAAGAATTTTAATAAATGTAATAAATATTACCTAAAATATTACTATTTTAGTGGACATGAGTAGCTATGAGTTTTTTTTTTAAATCTCCTAAAGTTGGTACAACGACAGGCAACTTCCAGCTGTCAAATTGGTTCCATGATGGAGGCAGTCACTTTTTTGCTCACTCGCGTTGGGAGACGGAGAACCTGGTGAAAAACCAGTGATCCGGGAAGTCTAGTGCACTAGGAGTGCGGCGTTTCTTTTTTGCGATGTGAACAAGGTCTCATTTTTCGGTAAGCGTTTAATTCTTTTGGGGTTTCATTGAGATAAACGAGTTTTGTAGTAATGGTGTGTTTCTCTTTTCGTCACAGCGGTTTTTTTTTGGCTGTGCCGCCTTTTTCTATATTCCAATAAAATTCTACAATAAATCGGCCCACCGCGCCTTGATATTTTTCTCGCCTGGATGTCCGTTTGAACTGAGAAGCGTATCACATGTCATATTTCTGAAGTCTACCACATGTATGGACAGGAGATTGAAGGAGGAACTACCTGCGAATAAAAGGATCTTGTCTGATAACTTTAAATTTGTAGTTTTATTTTAAAATTGCGAAGGTGTATTCTCTGTCTTGCCAAATTTAGTGACAAACTAAATCCTTTTCCCGACCCTGGGGTTGTTTTTTTTATTGTTCGGTCATAACCTAACCTATAGTATTTTTTTTCTTTTTTTCGCGTTTTAAATAAACGCGATGGCGCTCTTATTTCTTCTTGGTATAACGCGATTGGATTACTAATCTTACGTTATAAATTGGCTGCCCAAAGCTGGGGCCTATAAACTAAATTTTGGCGGGTGGAAATGGGTCTTCGCAATTTTAAAATACACGTTTTGCTTTGATAAGTGGTAGTCTTTTTCAGATATTGGTATTTTTGTGTTATTTTTCTCAGTTTTGTATGAGAATTATTACTGTAGCCATATTGTGGTATTTTTTTCAAATTGCGGTATTTTTTTTGACAGCTGTTGACGAATTTTGCAAATAATTTCGCATTTTTGCTTTGGTAACTATTTCTGCGGTTCGCCGCGAAAGAATGTTAAGTTCGCCGCAATATTTTAAGTAATATACTGTAATTTTTATTAAATCCGGCGAGAAACATTGTATAGATTAATATTTTGTGTAATAAGCGGTTTGTATTTTTCTGCGGTTCGCCGCGAATGAACGATAAGTTCGCCGTATCTTATACTATTCTGTTGCCGTTTCTTAAACGTTTATTGACTAATTTTTGTAATATTTTCAGGTTCAAATTGGATATCCAGGTGGGCGTTTTATCGGTTGCCGAAATTGGGAGGAAAAGGGTGGCACAGGGAAAAACTGAGTGAGATTGGTCCATTACTTTAATTTTTTAGAATAATATTTTTTTTATTGGGATTTTTAGTTTTTTTTCTTTTGGGTTTTATATTTTTGTGGTGGAGATTTAAAAAAAAAATAAATAAATAAAAAATAAAATATGGAGGTTCCGGTTAGCAGAGATTTCGACGTGTCGTTTGAGCGAGTTTTGAAGCCTTTGTGCTTGGGTTTCGTGTACGACGGGAAGACTTGTGTCGTTGAATTTTTGGAACGACTTGAAGAAAATAGGTTGGCGCGAAACATTTCTGACTTCCGCCTGTGAGCTTTTCACAAATCATGCGCTCGTATGGTATCGCACCCGGGTTTCACATATTGAGAGCTGGTCTCAGCTCGCATGTGAATTGCGGAATAATTTTGGTAGTGCGAACTACGACCGCGACTTGTTGAGGCAGGTACGTTCCCGGTTTCAGAGGCCGGATGAGCCGCTCCACATTTTTGTTACCACAGTGTTGAGCTATTTCCAGAAATTGTCTCGGCCACGTCCAGAGGCCGAACAGCTGGAGATAATTTGCTCTAATTTGAGGCCGTACCTGCAACAACAGTTCGCGTTAGTGACAATCCACTCCATTGATGAGCTTCTACACCTAGGTAAGCGTTTGGAAAACGCTCAGTTGTCGATAGACGAGTATAATCAAAACCTACAGGTTTTTAATAAATCCAAAGCGTCGTCGTCCAAGACGGTACACGCTATCGATCACTCCACCGTTGACATTGCTGATAGGGATTCTTCATTTGTTCAGCAGTTCCAAAATTGCGCGGTTTCTGCGGTAGATTTAAATAATTCCAATAACCAACCCCGGGATGTAAGTCACCCTCGGGGTGGTTCAAATAGAAGTGGTTTCTCCCGAGGCAACACGACAGACGTCGGCGGTCCTCGCGGAGGCCCTGGAGCTTCGCGTGGTGCTCGTGGTGGTACTCACCACGGGCACTCTAAATATTGTTACCGTTGTGGGAAGTTTAATTTCACCATTGCTACTTGCCCGGCTTGTTCAAAGGAAAGAAAACCGGTTCAACCTCATCAGAATGTTTCAAAAAACTTGCCCCAACGAGACCGAATAAGGACATTTGTTGATTCGGTCTCGTTGCTATTTAAAAACGAGAAGGATAACCGTCGTCCGTTTCTAGATGTTTCGTTAGGCGACATAGCTGTGTGTGGTCTCCTCGACACGGGTTCGAGTTTGACAATTTTGGGTGCCGATTCACATAAGTATTTAATTGATATCGGTTATACTCTTCATAAAGCGCCTTCTTTGACGCTCAGCACAGCTAATTCAAGTACAGTACGGACGATTGGCTATATTTCGTTGCCCTTTAAATTCAATAATCGCTGTCAGGTGATCCGAGCTGTGGTAGCTCCGGATATAGGAACTTCTCTGATTTTAGGTATGGATTTTGTCCGAGAATTTGATTTGGTACCTGAAATTTTAAAATATGTTCGTTTAGAGTCTAGTGATGTCAGTTGGCACTCCGTCAACGAAGTGAGGGCCTTGCATCCTTTCGCTTCCCTGACGGAGAATCAACAGTCGTTAGCCAACAAGATGATTAAAAGTTTTGAGAAAATTTCTACGGAAGTCAAAGGTTTAGGTCGGACAAATTTAATAACTCAGGTTATCGACACTGGTGATCATCCACCAGTGAAGCAGCGGTATTACCCTTTGTCTCCCGCTCGTCTACAACTATTAAACGAAGAAGTGGATCGTATGCTCGAGTTAGGCGTTGTGAAACCTAGCAAGGGTGCTTGGAATAATCCAACTATTTTTGTTCCCAAGTCGGATGGGACTTTGCGGTTCTGTCTTGATAGTAGGAAGCTCAATTCTATTACGAAGCCGGATGCGTATCCTCTCCCGAGAATAACTACCATCCTGGACAGTTTGCGAGACGCTAACTATTTATCTTCCATCGACTTATCGGCTGCCTTTTGGCAAATTCCCTTGGATCCTGAATCACAAGAGAAGTGTAGTTTTACGGTTCCTGGTCGAGGTTTTTACTCGTTTACATCGTGTCCGTTCGGCGTTCGCAACTCGCCTTCGTGCATGCAACGTTTGGCTGACCAATTGTTTGACCCTTCGTTTGATAATAAGGTGTTTTGCTACTTAGACGACATTGTAATTGTCTCGTCGACCTTTGAGGAACATATTTCTCTCTTAAAAAGAGTCCTAGATCGTCTCATTTATGCGAATCTCTCCATAAATTTTAAAAAATGCCAGTTTTTCCGGCAACAATTAAAGTACCTGGGGTATGTTGTAGATTCCCATGGCCTACATACAGATCCCGAAAAGGTGAAATGTATCCTAGACTTTCCCACTCCTAATTCACCTAAAATGGTTAAGAGTTTCCTTGGAATGGCCGGTTGGTACCGGCGTTTCATTCGAAATTTTTCCAGTATTGCTGCACCTCTTTCCCGGTTGACTAGTACCCGCAAAGGCGCTCCCGCGTTTACCTGGACACCGGAGGCGGAAGAGGCCTTTCAAAAATTGAAATCCGCCTTAATTTCAAGTCCGATCTTAGCTTGTCCTGACTATTCAAAGCCATTTGCTTTACATTGCGACGCATCGTTGTACGGTTTAGGTGGTGTACTTACCCAGACAGTGGATGGCGTAGAACATCCAATCGCTTTCACGAGTAGGACTCTCCTACCTGCTGAGACTCGTTACTCAGCTACTGAACGTGAAGCTCTAAGCGTGATCCATGCTGTCGAGCATTTTCGAGGCTACTTTGAGGGCGGTCCCAAGGTCAAAATCTACACTGATCATGCCAGTTTGCGTTGGTTTTTATCGCTTAAAAACCCAACGGGACGCTTGGCTAGGTGGGGAATCCGTTTATCGGCTTTTGATTTTGAGATCATCCACAAGAAGGGTGTCGAAAATGTCGTCCCAGACGCGTTATCTCGCCTACTTCCTGTAGCGGCTGTCTCGGTTGTCGCCGATCCCTGGTACAACGATTTGGTTAATGCGGTATCCGGCAATCCTGCCGCGTATCCCAATTACCAGATCAAAGGCAGTGAGTTGTATCGTTACTCGAGGAGCAAGTACCAACTTACCAGTTGTTACGACTGGAAGTTAGTTGTGCCGTTACCTCTCCGAGAAAAGCTAATACAAGAAAACCATGCTTCTGATTTGGCAATTCATTTTGGGGTCTTTAAAACCCATCGTCGTCTTTGTTTGCGCTACTTTTGGCCAAATTTACATGGAGACGTGGTTAAATTCGTCTCTAAGTGCGATACGTGTCAGCAATACAAACATCCGAACGTGTCTCCGTTGGGTCATTTGGGTAATCCAAAGTCGTGTGCCTTTCCCTTTCAGATGATCTCCGTCGATCTTTTGGGTCCCTACCCGATGACGAGAGATCGAAATATACATATTCTAGTAGTCACGTGTTGTTTTAGCAAATATTGCTTATTATTCCCTTTAAAACGTGCTACTAGTAAAATCGTTAGCCACCTTATGGAGCATAAGGTCTTTCTGCAATTTGGTGTTCCGCAGTATGTCATTTCGGACAATGGGAAACAATTTATTGGTAAGGAGTTCACTGGTCTAATGACCAAGTACCGAATTCCCAAGGTATACTTGAACCCGAAATATTGCCCTCAGGTCAATCCAACTGAGAGGCAGAACCGTGGGGTTGTCACGGCGTTGGCGTTGTCAGTTAAGGACGACCATCGCTCTTGGGACCTCCACCTTTCTGCCATTCAGATGGCGATCAATTCGGCTGTTTCGGAAGCCACGGGTTTCAGCCCTTTTTTCCTTGTCCATGGTCGAGAACCGATTTTAGATGGTTCTTTTTATACGCAATCCCCGGAATCCCAAGCCGAAGTCATATTCGGTAGCAGAATGTCCTACGCTCAGGATTTGAGTGAACTTCCTGGCGTTTTCCATACCGTGCGGAAGAAATTACTTCAATCGCATGCTCACAATAAGGTATATTATGACCGCAAACACCTCCCGGCTGAATTTTCCGTTGGGGATACGGTTTATAAAAAGACTTATTTTCTGAGCAATGCGGGAAATTACTTCATTTCAAAGTTTGCCCCGCGGTATGAAAAATGTCAGATAGTGAAGAAACACTCTCCTTTGGTGTATGAACTGCTTAATGCAGAAGGCAAGAATATAGGCACATGGCATATAAAGGATTTTAAACTAAATCCCAAGGACTCCGTTTGATGTTGTTTTTTTTTTTGTTTTGGTTGTTTCCTCGTTAACATACGTATAAAAATGTTTCATCTTAGTCGAACGTCTTCGATTTCACTCTCTTAATAATTGTCATGTATAAAGGTGTGGTACCGGGTGGTTACCATTACTGATATCATTTTGTCTGTGTCCGTTGTGCTAGCAAACCTGTCTAGCACTACAGGGGTTTGAATGTCGTATGAAAGGGAAGTATGCTAGAGCTCGGTATGAAAGGTAATACTTGACATTCAACATTTTCCTACTAGGCATTGGCTACTGTCGAGTCACAACAATTTTGCTAATATGTTTGTTTTTTTTTTGTGTCCACCATAAGTTTACTTAGTTTTGCTTTATGGTTTGGAGGTCGTCAGGTTTTCCTTCGACAAGTTGTGCGGTCCTGTTACAAGGCCACTAGGACTTTTGTCCGTTTTTTTTTAATGTTTATCAGGCTGACTTGGTAGCCCTTTGGGGTTGATAAGTTATTTGGAGTTGTTTGGTGTTTGTTGTAACTCTCTACGTTTATGTAGAGTGATTTATATTAGCAGTTGACCTCTGCAGTACCCTGCCGAATGGATATTTTTCTTTAGTTAACGAGGAGAAGTAGGAGTATCTTGTTCTTTATTTTCTTTTATCTTTTTATGGTTTAACATTTGATGAATATTAGATAGTTCACGTTTTTTGTTATCTGTTTAGATTTTTGTTAGTGCTCTATTAATCACGTGCGAATCGGGACGACTCGAGGAAATCGTTAGTGTCCTGCCGATTTCTTTTTGGGGGAGAGGCTGTAACAAAAATCCAAATTTGCGTGACATGTTCTGTTTCAAAAAACATGTTGCACGCATTGCAACATGTTTCGCTTGTATTTCTCGTGTTTTGTCATATTGGTCTTACTCAGTTTTCGAGTTGTTGCGGAATCATGGGTCACAATCTCAAAACAATTTCCAAAACCCTATAAAATTGCTAAAAGCTTTGACAGTTGGATCTGTCATAATAGAGAATGGCCGTATTGCACAGCCCAATAAAAAATGACCCTTCTGGTGTTCTAGCCATAAAAAAAAAACAAGAGATTTACTTAAAAAATCGAGTTCAAAAAGAATTTTAATAAATGTAATAAATATTACCTAAAATATTACTATTTTAGTGGACATGAGTAGCTATGAGTTTTTTTTTTAAATCTCCTAAAGTTGGTACAACGACAGGCAACTTCCAGCTGTCAAATTGGTTCCATGATGGAGGCAGTCACTTTTTTGCTCACTCGCGTTGGGAGACGGAGAACCTGGTGAAAAACCAGTGATCCGGGAAGTCTAGTGCACTAGGAGTGCGGCGTTTCTTTTTTGCGATGTGAACAAGGTCTCATTTTTCGGTAAGCGTTTAATTCTTTTGGGGTTTCATTGAGATAAACGAGTTTTGTAGTAATGGTGTGTTTCTCTTTTCGTCACAGCGGTTTTTTTTGGCTGTGCCGCCTTTTTCTATATTCCAATAAAATTCTACAATAAATCGGCCCACCGCGCCTTGATATTTTTCTCGCCTGGATGTCCGTTTGAACTGAGAAGCGTATCACATGTCATATTTCTGAAGTCTACCACATGTATGGACAGGAGATTGAAGGAGGAACTACCTGCGAATAAAAGGATCTTGTCTGATAACTTTAAATTTGTAGTTTTATTTTAAAATTGCGAAGGTGTATTCTCTGTCTTGCCAAATTTAGTGACAAACTAAATCCTTTTCCCGACCCTGGGGTTGTTTTTTTTATTGTTCGGTCATAACCTAACCTATAGTATTTTTTTTCTTTTTTTCGCGTTTTAAATAAACGCGATGGCGCTCTTATTTCTTCTTGGTATAACGCGATTGGATTACTAATCTTACGTTATACCGTTTAAATATCGATTTATAAAAAAAAAACTAATAATATAAAATCGAAGACTATCGCGGTTGTTTGACATTATAAATAGGATAGAAAACGCCGAACGCAAAGACGTAAAACAGGATACAGTGAGTGTTGTGTGCAAGACGGATTTTAAAAAATCCCGCGCTCCGAGCCCGGCCCCCCACCACCGTTATAACCTACGCAGTGGCGGCAGCGGTTTGCGGCCTACCCGCAAAACAACGGACTGACAGCTCTTCAGTCTACCCTAGACAACGGCGGCTGCAACGTCACCGAAACGTCGGGTCCTACAAATTTCACGCGGTAAATTCGTTTTCTATCCTATTTATAAACCTAATAATGTAAAAACTTAAACAATAATATATATCTACTGTACACAATGATAGAACATTAACCAAAATAATATAATGATTCAGTAGGCTATTAAATTACAACAAAAAGAAATAAAAACAGAACCTTATCCCTTATCATTAAAATTAGAATTTTAGAAATAAAAATAAAAAAATACAATAAAAATAATAAAAAATAAGTGATAGTGTAGACACTTAACCCCGGTGCGCACTTGCGGCCTGGCTGCGGCGGCCAACGAGATACTACAAAATGTATGGAATCGCACTGGCCGCGCGGTCAAGTTCGCGCGGTCGACGGCGATTCCATACATTCCGCAGTATCTCGTTGGCCGCCGCGTCCAGGCCGCAAGTACACTCCGGGGTTTAGTGAAGACAATAATGTCTTAAGAAAATAATAAAAACATACTGTAAATTATCAATTATCATTAAATTAATAATGAAATATTATTATTTCTATATATCTATACTCAGCGCTTGTTTTGATTCTCACAGGGAAAGTCTTTTTGAGCTTTTTTACCAAATGTTATCTATGGATTTCTGGCTACTTAGTACATATTGCGGACAATGACCAAACAAAAGCAACGGTGCTATTTTAGGTGGCGCGGGAAGCGTCGGGTTAACTTAATGGTCCTTTGAGCTGCATCAAACTACCTGCTCATCAATTTCTATTTCCATACCTCTTGACAACAAGTGTTTCTAACTCTTTATTGTGAAATTTCACAATGACAGCGTTTATTATCATAGGACAATCTCTTACAACCAATCCTATTATGAAGTGTTTATATGTATGTATGCGTGTAACATGTGTTTAAGTGTGTGCCTTGTTATTGCATTCCATCGACAGAATTGAAAATGCAATTCCGTTAATTGTATCCCAACGGAAAATGATGACATAGCCAAGAATCGAACCTTGGACCATACAATATAACCTCAGGCGACCTAGCCACTATGCCACCGGGACAAGTCCTGCTAAAAATATCTTAGCTTTAATTATAAATAGATAAATATTCATACATAGCCAATCATACTTGAATCACATGGCAATTGTATTTCTAAGTCCTTTGTTTGGCTTTTAACAATTTTTTTTAGCATTCATTTTGTAATATGAATCAATAGTACCGTCAATGGCCAACAGTGGCAGTTAGGTACTATGTGTCAGTATTAACTATCATTTGTTTGTCAGGAAGCGTTCATGGTTTTCTTTAAAAATTACAAATGCACTGGATGACAAGAATGTCATCGCCCCTGGCATCACTTTGCATTGTTTTGACTATGATACATTGTTTTGACTATGACTGCTGATACATTTTAATACATACGTTGTTTTGACTATGACTGTTGATACTTTTTAATTGTCACTAAATGACACAAAATAAGATCGCCATCAACCCAAACTTAAAATTTGCATATATTTTTGTTTTGAATTCCAGGAATGTTTGGAAGCTGCCCATCTGTTCCACAATCTTACAAGGATGCAGATCGTGATTTAGCTAATTTTTATAAACCTATTGAAGTGGATCCCTATTTAACCGTAGAAGAGAAAGTCCCGCAATGCTGCATCCAGGAATGCTGCATCCAGGAATGCTGCGACAAGAAATTCCCTCCTATGGAAGGAGAGCCGTATGTCCGTTGTGAGGATGGAGATGTTGTCGAGGGTACCAAGGCCCCTACGGAAACCGAACTGAGTCTTGGACAGCTGGAATCTTGATTCGAAGAACCATTCCAGCCTGTTTTTTATTAAATGTTCCGCAATTTTACAAAGGGATGAGGATAACGCAATGGGGCGAAAATTTTTAGGGTTATCATTGTCTCGACCGGATTTTGGGATCGGTATGACAATCTGCGATCTCCAAGCGGTGGGAGGAGTCCCTGTCTCAAAGAACCCGTTTAGTAAATTTAGGAAGTAGGATAGGATCGGGGGGGGAGAAGAACTGATAAAGGAGTAAGGGATAAAGTCCTCCCCTGGTGAGGAATCCTTCAAGCGGTGGAGAACCGCTAATAGTTCTGCCGAGCTGAATGGTGAGATTAGCCACTGGTGGGCACTTGGGGAACGAAGCTGATCGAACTGCGTGATATTGATTTCATCACGGTTGGGACAGGTGGAAGGTGCCAAGTTGTCAGCGAATTGGATGAGGACCTCCTCCTTTAAAGGAGATAAGTTCGAGGAGTTCAAACTACGGCGGAATCTCTTCAACATATTCCAAACCAAAGTGCTGGGAGTGTCTGGGGAAAGGTTCGTACAGAACTTTTTCCATCCAGCTCTTTTTTTGGTCTTGAGGATTTTCCTAGTATCTTTCGCAGCTTTGTGGTAGGAGTCGTAGTTCTCTGGTGACATATCTGTAAGATAGGTAGAGAGGGAAGCCTTGCGTTTTAGTATTGACTGGCTGCACTCGTTATCCCACCAGGGGGGAGAGGAGCGGAAGGATGCTCTTTCAGATTGCCTTCTGAAGCAGCTACCAGCCGCTGTTGAAAGGCAAAAAATAAGTGATGAGTAGCACTCTTCCAGCGGGGTGGATGCTATTGGCGGAAGGTCTATCGCTGCGGCCTCTAGGGATGAAGTGAATTTAGACAAACTGTCAGGAGTGTACACTGGTTTAAAAAGGGGCCGACGTTTACGTGTACTTCTCGTTACCAGTGTACCAAGCACGTCTATTAAGATGGGGAAATGGTCGCTCCCGGTTGAGTCACCGAGGACACGCCAGGTGCTATCAATACCGATAGAAGATGAGCACAATGAAAGGTCTGGAGCTGACGGACGATCTGAGGGAAGAGGTACTAAGGTAGGGGAGCCATCATTGAGGATACAGAGGGACATTTTGTCCACGCAGTTCAGTAATGTCTCACCCTGTCGGTCTGAGAAGGCACAGCCCCATGCTGGCGAGTGTGCGTTAAGGTCCCCCAAAATGAAGATCTTCCCTGTAATATTGCCTACTGCTTGGAACCAGCGGGCCTCCGAGATAGCTGATCTGGGGGGAGTATATATGGAGAGGAAAGAGAAACTTTGTATATGGGCCGCTACCATCTGTGAGTTTTCTGAGAGAGAAGGAATGGAAAGAGTAGAGAAGCTAAGCGAGCTATTGATAAGGAGCATAACACCTCCTTTGCCATCCGGACGGTCGTCCCGCAGGCAAGAATAACCTGGAATATGAAAGGAAGTGCACGGAAGCAGCCAGGTTTCCGAGATAGCTGCCACATCGATCCGGTTGTTTAAAAGAAGCTCAATCAATTCTGTCGTTTTTGGTGAAATGCTGCGACAGTTCCACTGAAGAATTCGAAGCATCTTGAAAATTAAGTTTTTTTTTTTTCAAATAAAAAAAAGGAAAAGGAATAAAAAAGAAAGGAGGGCGAGTGAAAGAGCGTTGAAACTCTTAGAGGCGGATGACAATCCGCCAGCCACGGATTTTAAAGAGGGAAGATCAGTTACCGTTCTAAAGGAGGAGGTATCGCTGCAGGATGATCCTGCAGAATTTCCCTTATTTTGGGCGATTAGTAGCCGCAAGAGGGACGCAATCTCTTCCAGGGTCGTGGACTTAGGCTGTCTGTTAAGGCAGCTGCCATTCTCGACCCTGTCGGGGAAGTAGTCCCATCTCAGATCTGAGGTGGGGGCGGCTTGGGGACGAGGGTTGGAAGTGGGAGGAGAAGAGAGTTTTCTCTTCTTGCCTTTCCCTTTTGACTTACCCGACCTCAAAGGGTCTACGGTTATTATTCTAGGACGATAGCTGTTATTAGGGGTTAAGTTGAAAAAAGATGGAGGCTGGGGGGGGTTGATTGCAGTAACCGTTGCATACGAATTTCTAGAAATTTTGGGGAAGCGAGAGGACGCTTCATTAAAAGAGATGCCCTCTTTAGCCATGAGCTGTTTAATAGCCTTTTGTCTCATGAACTCTGGGCAGGAAGGGTCGTTTGCACTATGGTTGCCGCGGCAATTGACACAAACCAAGGTTGCGGTATTTGTACAAGTTTGGTCCCTTTGCTGAAAAGGCATAACTGCATTCATGAAAAACATATTGTTTTGATTTTAGATGTACGGGGTCTAAGAGCTTTTTAAGACCTGCTTATTGTGAAAAAGCACAAAACATATTTCTTCAATTTTAGATGTACAGCATTTACATGCTACTTCAGTTGTCCATATCGTGAAATGGCTTAACTGCATTCCTTACAAACATATGTCTTCAATTTTAGATTTACGACATCTACGTGTTTCTTTAGACATCTACGTGTTTCGTTACAAACATATGTTTTTGCCTTGGACTCGCCCGCATGGGCACAAAATTTACATCCTATGACCCCAAATTGGTCTATAAGGGCTCTAATATCTCCCTTATAGACCCAAACAATCATTTCAAATTCCTCGGCAGAAAAATCACCCATCAGGGAAAAGACGTCTCGGGCGATCATGTTATAGAGCATTTCAAAACTTGCCTGGCGAAAATAGATGCCTTGCTAATTTCTGGCCCTCGTAAGGCCTGGATCTATGACAATTATTTAACGTCACATTTGTCATGGCCCTTTCTTATTTACGATTTTACCAAAACCCAACTGTCCCGTCTAGATGCGCTGGTGACAGCTAGTTTAAAATCCTGGTTGTCCTTAGCCAAACCAGCTGACCCCTCGACTCTCTTTAGGTCCAAACAAAATTTTGGGCTAGCGCTTAAACTGCCCTCTCTGCTCTACGCCAACTCCAGAATAACCAAAAATTCGATTCTGTGCAATTCCAAAGATCCGGCAATATCGAAGCACGTAATAAGTGGCCGTAGTGATTCAAATGATCTACAAGCCCGCGTAGACTTCCACAAAAAGTTCCTTACTGGAATCAGCCAGAATGGCACTGGTCTGGGGTATGGCAGTACAACCACGAGCGACGTGGACTTGAAGAAGTCTCTTTTGCGGGGAGATTACGACAGCAAGAGTATGGCTCATGCTATTGGCCTTCAATGCCAGAATGATTGGACAACAATTGGGGACTTTTGCATTCCGCCTCCAATGCACTGGAAGGTAATGCTCTATGACTGGACGCCAGAGATGCTGAAATTTTATTTGAATGCCTTTCAGCATACACTTCCAGACCCCAGTAACCTCGCTCGTTGGAGCTTTGCCGAGGATAGTTCTTGTCCCCTCTGTAGCAATACCCCTTGCACAGCTAGACACATTCTAGCTGGCTGCAAGGTGGCCTTAGATCAAGGACGGTACACTTACCGCCATGACAAAGTTCTCGCTGTTATTCGCGAGGTAATTAGTCTCTCAGTGGCTCGTGCCAACAAGGGTTTGACAGTATCCTCCAAACCCCCAATACAGTTTGTGCGGGATGGCTCTAAAGGCAAAAAACATTTAACTACAAAACCTTTCTCAATAATCGAGAAAGCTACAGATTGGATTCTGGAGGTTGATTCGGTCTCTAAGCAGTATAAATTCCCTGAAAGTCTCGGATGCACAGCCCTGCGTCCAGATATAACTCTTTACTCTCTATCTCGGAAGGTGGCTCTTATTGTAGAATTAACTGTTCCATGGGAATCAAATATCCCAAAAGACCACGAGTACAAATTAAATAAATACCATGATCTTGCAAATGCCGTAACCCGGAACGGCTTCACTGTTCACCTTCACGCGGTGGAAGTTGGCGCTCGTGGCCTGCCAGCTAAATCTCTATTTCACCTCTTTAAAGATCTTGGCCTTTCCAGAAAAATAATCAACTCTTTCTTAGAAAAAATATCTAAAACTGCGATTTGCGCATCTCAAATTCTATGGCTTCGAAGGGGGAGTGAATGGGTGGCAAGGTGAACGCTCACATGTGGCAAGACAGCTGTCCTAAACCTACGGAATCCACTGCTCACCCCCCAGAAGTGTAAAAAATAGTATTATGATGGGCCCGACTCCGGTCGGTGGTTTCCATGGCAGCTCCGTTTGTATTTATTTATTATTATGAACGAATGCACAATTCAACAATTACAGTAAAAAAGGACTGCTTAGGTTTTTCTTTGGCCATATTAATGACCGAACGACTTTTTGTCAGGCCCAATGTGTTCTCCTAGATCAATTCTGAGTTTATCTCGGGAATATGACTATTTCTACTGTTTATAATATTTGCTGCGGCCAAAGGAGCCCGTTCTGCGCCCGTTTTAATGGCGGCTATTCTCTAATAGAATGTGTTTGGTATGGGGAAGTCCTTTGGACTTTTTAATGTTTTATGAGACCGATCAAGTTCACTAATAAGCAAATCAACTTATTAACTCCTGGTGGATCACTAAATAGGAAGCTACTCAAAGACACCGGGCGGCAGTTTTCTCTCCCACCTTTGTAAACAACATGTGGTAAACTACCAGTCAATTTCCTATATTTACATTTCTTTAATACAAAAATAAATAAAAAACGGCATATTAATTTTCGTATAATGACACTGTTTAACTATGATAAAATAAGAATGAAATAAGAATGATAACATTAAAAAAAAACAGGGAGGGGAAGGACACAGTTGCATTACGGGAAGTAATGGAAGAGATAATCGCATAAAAACACGAGAAACTGTCTCATAGTCTAAAATGACTATTGTCTGAAATGTCTGTCATAGTCTAAAATGACATAGTCTAAAATGACTATTGTTATTAAGGTAGTAAAGTACCTACTAAATTTGAAAAAAATAAGGAATCGATATAGACGGGGTGAAATTGACAATCTCCAAGATGAAATTTGAGATAAACAATATTCCTATACTATATATTGGACAATTGACCTAAAATTTCTTTTCCAAATGTTTTATTCCGAAAATATTTAAAACTGAAAACATGTCGAATCAAAAATATTTTCGGCAATTCCAGTTTTTTAGAAATGTCAAACTGGCAATCAACGATTACATTGTAGGATAAAAGAAGTGCGCTTGCGATCGCGCTTTAGTCCACGAATACATGAGTGCAAAGGATAAATTATTCTACTATATATTTACTCTGGTGAATATTATTGATATTGATGAAGATTGGCCAGTTTGATATGTTTAAAATAACTGGCCGAATTGTCATAATTCTCATCGCTTAGGAGAGTAAAAGGGGGGCGCCAGTTTTGCATGCGGCAGTCTTGCACAAATGTCACTTTTGACAGTTCCAAATCTGTTGAGGGCAGATTTGCAGGAGGCAACCTTGCAGGCGGCAACCTTGCAGGCGGCAACCTTGCAGGCGGCATTTTTGCAGACGGCATTCTTGCAGAAAGCAAACTTGCATACAAACCCGAAGTTAGCAACGTTTGAGAATGGCGCATTAGGACATGATTACATGAATAAAATAATTTTATATTTTTTTACAAACCAAAAATAAAGCAGTAAAGCGGTCATATGTTATTAATTTTAAATTTAGAAAAAGAAGTAGCAAATTATCATGTCAGGGTAAATTAAAGTGGTGAATATTTTTACCTCTCCACATTTAATTACCGGCATCCTTGTAGTGGATGATTCAGTACATCAAACTAAACAAAAAAATGTTTTAAGTTTTTCTGTTAGGTTAGGTTAGGTTAGGTTTTTCTTTCCCTAAAATCGAAGTGACATTAATTACCGGCATCCTTGTAGTGGATGATTCAGTACATCAAACTAAACATTTAAAAAAATGTTTTAAGTTTTTCTGTTAGGTTAGGTTAGGTTTTTCTTTCCCTAAAATCGAAAGTTGATTGCTGAGATCCGCGATGGAGAGGACACTCAAAGAAGTGGACTGGTTTCCCTACCCTGACATATGAAAACGCGGCTTTTGTCGATTTCTACTCTGGTAACACTAAATTTTAAATACGATGTTTTGCTTCTAACTTCATTTTCTGCAAAAATGCCGTCTGCAAAAATGCCGACCCTCGAAACGTCAGTTTGACATTTGCAAAACTGCCTTCTGCAAGATTGCCTTCTGCAAAACTGCCGCCTGCAAGAATGCCGTCTGCAAGATTGCCGTCTGCAAATCTGCCTTCTGCAAGTTTGATGGGACCCGAGTAAAAGCGGTTGCAACTAACTTTGCATTGTGAAAACGCTACTTTATAAACAATTACATGATGGCAACACCAATTCGACGTTTGACATTTCCATTTTACGGCAAATCTGGATGCGGCGATTTGGGATTGTAAACTGCGGCAAATCTGGACGCGGCGCAGTGGGAAGCGGCAAATTGGGATGCGGCAAATCTAGAAGGTTCATTTTACAGCGAATCTGGATGCGGCGAAACTGGAAGCGGCAAATTGGGATGCGGCAAATCTGTAGGGACCCGAGAGAACTAACTTACATTCTTACTTACAACCTTTTTTTTTTTTTACCAAAAAGGGGGTTGCGATCTAAAAAAAGGTTGAAAAACACTGGTTTTCACTATATTGTTTATTTTCAGAAAATCAACGGACTCGCAAAACAAAGATGACTATCTATCCGAGTCGCCTCTTTTCAAATACGGTGTTTTAAAATCTGATGACAATCCGGAACATATGGAACTGTCTAGAATGCCGCTCACTGTCGATTCGGAAGACGACGACGATCTGGAGATATTTGATTTTGAACACAATAAACGACAGCAAAGTCCAAAATTACATTACAATCCAGTCGCCAAAGACGATATGCAGATACTTGATCTCGAGTTGCCATCGCAAGAAAATCAAAATGATCGAAATTTTGTGTTACTAGATTTAAATAATGACTCTTATCCGACCACTAACAGGGGGAACAGTAATCTTGTTTAGGGGTTGATATATTTATTATGAGCTTTTTTTTATTTAATAACTAATTGAGTAAAACTATGTTTCTTTATACTATACAGTCGAAACTCTTGTATAATTTAAAATATTACATTTGTGGTCATTGAATCTCAATATTCCATATTTCTTATTTACAAACTATTCTATTTTCATGTTTTAGATCTTCAAAAATAATTAAAAATGCCAAGTCCATTGAAATTCTTTAAGAGGAGTTTCGACTGTAATTTTTATATTTTTTGTTACGTTATTTTAGATTAGTAATTTTGCTACATAGGAATGCTTATTTTGAAATAAAAATGTAATAAACACTTTTGCTTTGAATGTTTGAAAAAATAAAACACCACAGTGCATCTGATAGTTTTATTTATAACTGTCAAAAATCAACATAGGTATAAAATATGACTAAAGTCTATTTAATTAGTAACGAATGTTATTTTCTTCGTTTTAAGGGTTTTCTTTGATGTTGATTATGTCCATAACGATTTTCTTCTTTGCCGCCCATTTCTGCTTGAAGCTGTTTTAACATTCGAGGTGTAAGCAGACCCTGTTGATAAAATATTTGTTGATTTAAATTCTTAATTTAGTAGGACTGAGGTAGGGCTCGATTGAGTTTCTCCTGAACTAAAATCAGAAATTAGTTCGTGTGAATGAGACAAAGCGGAATGTGAAATAAACGGTTGTCACTTTTCCGGATTAAAACTACCCACCGACGGATAAAGCAGCTAAATCTAACACCGCACGAAATGTGTTCAAACTTAATCGGGCGTCTATAAATTCGTTTTGGTGCGGGAAAATCGACGACAGTTCATTTCATATTCCGCTCTGCTCTGTCTCCTTCGGTTGAACTAAGTTACTATTTTAGTTCACGAAGAAATGCAATTAAGTCCACAGAGAACGGTACAAAGGGCTTAACCTTTTAGGAGCCAGACTTAACGCGAAAAATGGCACCGCATCTTTTTTGGTCTATTTTGTATACACTATAATATACTAACATGTATATACTAACAATATCATTCTTTTAGGAATTCTTTTTAGTTGGGTACCTAATCTATAAATATATGATTTACATGACTAACAAAATTAATTATTAGGTAACAAGATATAGTTCACAAAAAAATAATATTGTTAGTATTTATATACAAAATTGACCAAAAATGTGCGGCGCCGTTTTTGCGCATGAAAGCTGGCTTCCGAAAGGTTAATGTAACATTTCAAGTAATTTCAAGTAACGTAACGTAACACCAGTTTTAGGGTACAACGCACGATGGTGTTATAAAACTTAAAATAAAAATTAAACCGTTTATAAATTAATGGATTAAGTAGTCACCTGTGCGATTAGTCTCTCGCTTAGCTTTCCTTTGCCAATTTGAACCCTTGGGGCTGCTCGTGTAATTTTTGGCGGGGGAGTATAATCTTCACTCTGGTCTTCTTGGTTTATAGATTCTGTGTTTCGGAGTAATCTAGTCAGCTGGAATATTCCAAGGCGGATAATTCCATCTAGTTCGTTTTGCATTTCTCTGACTGTATCACTGTCAGGGAACATATCCATGAAACGGTAGCTAAAAACAAAATGTATAAAAAATTGACAAGGTCTAGAAAAATGGGTGGAGATGGTGTGTCCCTCTTTTACGTAGGTGCATGCCTGCTTTAAATTTCCCGTACCCCTAGACTCTGATGAGTCTCATCAAAAATTAAAATAGTTTTTTTTTTGGTTTGGTTAAAATTTGGAGAAGTTAAAATAAATTTCGTAAGTATTGGGAGTTCATGTTGCGCGAGGAGGTATCGATCCGATATCCTGTCCTCTGCGGGGCACCCTGATTTCATTTCATTTTCAAATATGTAACATCACCGTCTCTTTCTCACTGCATAGCTGTCTCTTTTGTGTGATTTGAGCGACGGCGCTGTCGCCTCCATGATGACCTCCTCTCGCAACATGAACCCCTAATGTGATAAAATTTACTGAAAAAACCGGGGACATCTCTAAATAGCTCTGATATTTATTTGCCTAAATTAGTTTCGATCTGCCTTTCACTTATGTTTTGTCTAGATTGTGTTTAAAATCATGTATGCTTTTGGCAAACACCACTTTCGGGAAGCTATTACAGTCCTCGATCACTGAGGAAGTGCTTCGGAGGGTTCAAAGTAAAACTCAATATTGACATCTACTCGACATTGCCTCGGAGATGGTGGTCAGTGTTGACTACGTAAATGGGAGGGATGCGAGTGGATTAGTAGTGTCCCAAAAGTATCTTATAGGTCTTAATCAGGTCTCCTCGCTTTCTGTGCTCCTCCTGTGTAGTATATTTCTTTGTTGTTTCTACTCTTTATTGTGAAATTTCACAATGGCGGTTTATTATCATACGACAATCTCTTACAACCAACCCTGTTATGAAGTGTTTATATGTACAACAGCATGTAGTAAGTGTGTGTCTTGTTATCGCATTTGATTGTATAGAATTGAAAATGCAATTCTGTTAGTTTTATTCCAACGGAAAATGGTGACCCAGCCGGGAATCGAACCCGGAACCTTACAATGTACGATCAGGCGACCCAACCACTATGCCACCTGGCCGTCCCAGGCTGCAACCTCTCCTCGTAGCTGGACTGGACTATGCCACCGTGTTGCGAGCCATTGCGGAAGTAATTGCAAGCCAAAGGACACTGCATTTACTACTTAAATGTAA
This sequence comes from Micropterix aruncella, assembly GCA_944548615.1. Taxonomy (NCBI): domain Eukaryota; kingdom Metazoa; phylum Arthropoda; class Insecta; order Lepidoptera; family Micropterigidae; genus Micropterix; species Micropterix aruncella. The sequence continues at coordinate 259,334 of CALYMY010000020.1, read as the reverse complement.
AATATTCAAAGTCGGTATTGGTAACAGTTAAATCTTTACCTCAACCATAGATATAAATCCATGCAGTCGAATGCGCCTTCTAAATGAACAAGGTCATCTATAGTCTTTGGTGTAGAAAACGGCCAATTCATTGTCCTTTTCATCCAATCCCAGGTCAGCGGCTCGTTACGACTGTACTGCCTCACCATCTGATGACAATAGTTTATTTTATTATATGAAAGTAAAAATCAATTCAGAATAAAATTAAATAGGGAATTGGACCGACTTCCTTTACTCGTAATCGATAAAATAAAGATTGGTTTACCTTCAGAAAGATTGCGCAAACGAAAGTAACTCTCTTATTGATCGGCGCACAACAAACTACGTATCGCGCTCTAAGCGGAAGAGCAACGTGTTGAATCATATCGGCCAGAAATTTGAAAGACTCTGTGTTACACATGAAATAAAGCGAGTCGTCGACTGTACATAGATGAACGAAAATGTCCTGCAAAAGAAAAGTGGTTACACTTGCTGCAGCTACCTGAGAGCACTTGACAACATTATAAATACATTACCATCAAGCTACTTAGTGAAGAATGTGGCAGATGATAGGCATACATCTCCATCTGTTCGGCAGTCGGATATAGGCCGGCCTGTTTTACTGGATCTGGCTGAGATTCCAGAAGTGCCGTTAAAGTGGCGAGATCCTCTGGCTTGTAGCAGGTCACGAATCCCTCCTCCCATTGTGTTCTGAAGCGACCTGCTCGACCTGTAAATAATAGGAAATAAACATGGTGCTTACCGGGTTTAACAAATAAATTTTATGAAGTTTCGTCATGAAGTAAAATCGAAAATTAATTCATGCGAACGAGACAGGGCAATACGGTAGAGCGGAATGTGAAATGAACGGTTGTCACTTTTCTGCATTAAAACTACCCAATGAAAAGAAGCGGCTGAAGCTAATACAGCACGAAATGTGATAGTTTTGATGTGGGAAAATCGACCATCGTTCATTTTATATTCCGCTCTAACGCTGTCTCGTTTGCATGAACTAATTTCCAATTTTAGTTCACGAAAAACCGCAATCGGGCCCATTGTTCAAATTACTATTATTATTATTATTATTCGTTTATTCTTGATTTAAAAAATGCACCTTAACCCCTAGAGCCCCAATTGGCCGATATCGGCCACAACACGATTCAGCGAGACGGCCCCGTTTTAATTTTATTTTAATTTAATTTGTTTTATTATGTTAATAAATTTATTTTAATTATGGTTACAGTGGTTTGGCAGTAATTAATGTTTTGGTGTCATAATTCAATTTTTTTACTTATTTTTTTGGGACATCAACTTGTCAATCGGCTGAGGGGCCGAGGCCTGAAGGGTTAAAATGAACAAAACAAAGACTTAATAATATGGCAGAAAATTATAGTGTAGAATAAAGAATCATAGGAAAATTTGACATTTTGAGTTTTTAATTTTTTTTTTTTTTGTTTTGTACTCAAACGTATGTGATACGGCTTGCTGCGTTCGGGCGATAATATAGTGGACGTACCACGTACGTTCCTGTAGGTAGGGCGGTTAAACAGCTTACCGGAAAACCTCAGCGGCCAGTTCACCGAGCGACCCATCATTATCAACACAGTCAAATGCCTTAAGATGTAGATATACAAAATCCACATGGCTGCCTAAAATGTTTTCCGATTCACCCGCCATACAATCGGTAAAAAAAGAGAGATTGGTGATAGTATGACATACCTGCTATCTGCAAAGCTTGAGACACCGATATCAAATCCATTTCCTTCTCTCCATTTTCATTTGTAACCGTTTTAATTAAACTATAGAAAATGATTCTTCTAATACTCCTGTGAAAAATATATTTTTTTTACTAACATCAACAGCATTGTAATATTTTAAAATTTTATATATATAAGATTATAAAATCTTACAGATTGAGTCCCAATCCTATCGCATCGGTGGCAACCATTACTTTGCAGGAACTTTCCGGATCGTTGAATTTGGCCGCTTGTGCTAATTTAGTAGCAGGCGGCAGACTTCCATATATGACTGCTACTTCTCGCCCTCTACAACAGATATGATATGATATATTACGACCCTGTTCAAAAAATAACAATGATATACCAATGGGTATTTTTATTATTATTATTATAAAAATTGTTTATTATTATTGTACACTTGTTTTTAAACTTCTGATAATCTTTCGGAAGCCAGTCATTCCACGCAAAATTTTCAAAGCCTTTGAAAATTGATGTGTGTAAGCATACTAATATATAACGGTGGCTTATTCAATGGCAGGCTTCAATGATAGGCTTTTACCCCAGTGGAGAGAGAAATAGAGCCGATAATTGAATAAATACAGATATAATACGGGTAATATAATACAGATATAATACGGGTAAACGAAAAACGCCGATGGTTAGTAGTAGTAGTAGTAGTAGTAGACGGAGTGGGGGACTTGTTTCCAGCCCTTGATGTCACCTAGATCTATAAGATCTTTTGTAACTACCCACTATGTGGTTAGGTCAGTGGTCAGCTAGTAGCCCAGTACTTCTTACCAGTCCAAGTAGATCACTGACCTTCAAGTTGGGCAGATCGCTAGGTTCGAGAAAGGCTCGTCCCAGTAAACTGTGTCTTTTAGCGGCGAGGCCTGGGCAGCGACCAACGATGTGTATGCTGTCTTCAGGTACTTCGCCACATATTCGGCAGTCCTCGCTCTCGGTCAAGCCAAGGTTGAATAGATGTGCTCTAAGGGTCGTGTGTCCGGTGAGGAGACCGATAGTGGTTCTAAGGTTATTCTTGCTCATGTCGAGTAGGGCCTTGGTTTTCTTTCGTAGTGGTTGCTCCATCGTGGCTTTTGCCTGGCAACATCCCTGGATCTGTTTCCAGGAAGCCCGATGTTCCTGCTCCAAGCAGTCCCTGATGATTTTTTTACCTGTGGCGAAGGGCACCCCTACAACTGGCTCCACCGGGCATTCCAGTGTGCTCAGTTTTGCCAGTCTGTCGGCTTCTTTGTTGCCGGGTATGCCCTGGTGACCCGGTATCCACATTAGGGTGACCCTATTGGTTTTTCCTAATTTGTTGAGCTCTTGCATGCAGTCCCAGACCACAGAAGATTCTGTGGGGGCTTTAGCCAGAGCATCCAGTGCTGCTCGACCTTAGGCGATAGCAAGCCCTCTCACTTACTGCGAAAGATGAAAGAGCTCGCAGGAAATAAAATGACCGACCAAGCAATGAAGTTCTTATGGGGTAGTCATTTGCCCAAGTCAGTCAGGACCATTCTGGCTATACATGAGAAATTATCGATTAAAATTGGATTCCAAAAATCTTTGCATTGCGTGATAGGTTTTTCCAGAGTTCGTCGGACCAGCGTGGAAGATTACTTTTCTGTTAAGCGATCGTGCAGCCGGGTACCTAAGCAAGGTAAACAAATAAATAAATAAAGAGGAGATCCATCTAAATCTGGCGATGCTCGTTGCGCAAGCAACCGCGTCAAGCAGAGCGATTCCAAACATATATGAGTGTCTGTCGTGAGAGAGGTTCGACGAGCAGATAACGCATAGGGGGTTTCAAGCGAGTCTGAAATTTTCGTCCTTCAGTGAGATACAAATCATCTAATATTCACAGTTGCCTCCAACTTTCTAGATGACGGTCATATAGGAATTGAATATTACAATCGATCCCTCAATATTGGCTATCGCATACAACTCTCTAAAGAAACCTCTGTTTATACTGGTATAGTTCCTGGCGATATTAGAGGCATTTATTCGAAATCGAATGCAATTAAGTCCTTAATTGCCTGACTCTGTCGGAGCCTCACAGCGTCCTCCAAACCATTTCTGGTTTTCCTTTCCATCACTCAAATTGCTGGATATTTATTTTTAATTAGGTCTACTTTATATAATCTTTCTCTATTAAAAAGTGAAATTTTCAATTTGGATTTTATTGAATATCAAAAATTTTACATAAAAAAATCTTTAGGAATTCGTAACTTAAAATATACTCATAATTCTAAAATTTACAATATTATTGTTCTATATTTGTTTTAATCATCCTAATGATATACATATAACTCATTTCTAGTATTAGCAAATATTCAGCCAAAAATCTAACGGAATAGCCGAATATTCAGCTGAACTATTCGACCCTGTTTTATCCTGATAAATCACTCTTCTAATAAATAAAATACAAACGGAGCTGACATGGAATTCACCGATCGAAGTCGGGCCCATCATAATATAATTATTATACTTCTGGGGGTCGAGCAGTGGACCCCGGACCGACCACCGGCTGTGGTAGGTTTAGGACAGCCGTCTTGCCACACGGAGCGCACACCTTACCACCCATTCACTCCCCCCTTCGAAGACATAGAATTTGAGATGCGTAAATTGCCGTTTTAGATATTTTTTCTAGGAAGGGGTTGATTATTTTCCTGGAGAGACCGAGACCTTTAAAAAGGTAAAACAGATATTTGGCTGGCAGGCCACGAGTGCAAACTTCCACCGCATGAAGGTGAACACAGAAGCCGTTCCGGGCGACGGCATTTGTGAGATTTGTGAGATCGGAAACTATTTGGCCCTGTTATATACTGATAAATCACTTTTGTAACTTATCTATGCCCTAAGAACTTTGTAATATAGACGAGTAAGTGACTGGTGCATGGGTGAATATATATTGTATATTCGTGTACAAGTGCTGTCGACGCGCAACACGCGTATCAGTGCGTAGCAACTAGCAACGGCATAATACTGCGGTCGATTAGTCGCTCGCATGCGGGTCAGGCAGAGCGGACCCGAGCGCTGTCTGCTGCGTTATCCACTCAGTCGGTGGCAGACGATGCGGTCACCGCTACCACCGACTAACGTTTATTTTGATATTTTACCAATTTGCTGGAGTTCGCAGGTCTGATATTTTCTGTAAGTCATCAAGGCAATCTAAATGTGGAAAAACTAGTCGGGCGTGTCTCAAAAAATCTTATGTCCGGCTCCTGAAAAAGAAGAAAATATATAATTAAATTTCCGATTGGGATGGATGCGGAATAATAACTGAATAAAAATGCGCTTTTCCGTGAGCTGCTCTGGGGTTGCACACAAATAGAATTTTACAGCATTAACTATCAAGATTTTTTAATGGCTTCTACAACAACTCTAAAACATAATAATAGTTGATTTAACTGGAAAAATGGTTTATATCATTAGAAAAAAATATTAAAATCGAGCACAGCGACTCTTTGTATGCGATTTCAGTTCGCTATGCGCGCTCCAGCGGCGGTCGTGAGAACGAAATTATTTTAATGAAAAATGTGGAAAATATTTATTTTCTGTTAGTTTTTAGGTTTCCTGAAAACTATTTTGCGGTGAAATGATTTTTTTGTGATTTTTTGTGATTCATTATTTTTTTTACATTATGTTTTTACATTTTTTTTGATTATTGATGGGTTATTAGCCGGAGTGCACAGTCAATTGCATAACGCCGCACGATGCGCAAACGGCCCAGCAGCGCCCAAAGATCATCCTCTAGAGGATCCGGCTCACCTGCCTTAACAGGGGAAATAGTCCTTTCCAGGCTTAACCATCTTTGAGGAGGCTATCGGATGGGAATTGAAATGTGAGATGAGCCAAACAAAAATATATCGAGCAGGCCAGATGGCCCAAGCTGTACAGGAACCAATTACGTTATTTACAAATAGAGTTGTCAACTACAACGGGCGAACCCGTCACCTCAGGAAGTTTTAACGATTAGTCGTTCTATCTCCCGTGAAGTGAGCGCAGAAGACTTGGACAAAACAGTCCACCGTCAAGCTCCGCCACATGCCCGTAAGAGGCCAACGCCTTAACCGCGACATAATCAGGCCCTTACTTCCAATTGCAATCAGATTACTCCGGTCTCTCGATTGGTTACGAGTTCGAGGTCGCTTGCGCGGTCCTCTTCCGCAGCGCAGCACCCAGTGCGAGGATAATCCAAAACTTTATATAAAATCTCATGCACTCGTTCAAATGATATCCTCCGAGCTTCAGCAATATCCTTAACAGTCAATCAAAGATCTTCCATCACAGTTTGGGGCACTAAATCAATCATTTCTTCAGTTGTAGCAGTTTTCAGGCGCCTAGTACGTTACTTATCTAAAATGCAAACTTTTCAATGAGGCTGGAAACTTTTCAAATGACCCTCTTACTTTCTTTTAAGTATGGATGGTTCCAAACCCTAAAAATTGACATAAACTGAGCTGTAGGTGAGTTGGTTTATGATATTTAAGAAAACACATACCTATTTCTTCAATATCGTAGTTTGTAGACTCTGAATCTGGGAGCAGGCCTTCTTGAAGTTTCAGTTTTGAGTATAAACGACATTTAAAGTACTCATCGGCACGACACAGAGGAATATGAATATTTCTATTCTTACACAGCCTGAAAATAACACAAGCAAAATATATTTTGTAACAAATGAAACGGATCTAGCTAAACACACATCAACCACCGACTACCACTAGAGGTTTTTTGTTGAGAATTAATATCACACGAGGCTGATTCCCCGGAGAGTTCCCGAAATAAGTGCGCTAGCCACGGTTTTTGTACCCCGTGCAGCGGATCAAATTAATTACCCACCATGCTTAGGGCACATTCAAATTTGGGACCTCGCAGCTTTAAAAGGGGAGTGAATAGGTGGTAAGGTGCATACTCGCATACGGCTACCACAACCGGTCGTCAGTTCAGTGTTCTCCCCCCCCCCCCCCCAGAAGTGTAACAATAATGTTACGATGGGCCTGACTGCGGTTGGTGACTTCCATGGCAGCTCCATTTGTATTTATTTTGTAAGCACCTAGATTACGAGACGAGAAGAGTGGAGGATAAAACAATGAAGAAGAAACAAAATACATGCTCACCTCAGGAGTTGATGAAATAATAGCGGCAAAGAATCCGCTCTGCAAGACGATATATGTGTACAAATTTTGTTCACCACCAGTTCGTCTTTGTTCAGTTCAATATCCCTGCAATTTTAAGTCACTATATATTGGCATTTTAGCGCTGGTGGCCATTTTGGATTTATGTCATTTTCTGGAGCTATAGAATAGATTAGATACCCAAGCCTCAAAAAAGCATGTTAGTCCCGATTCAATGTCAAAGTGATAGTCATTGTTTTTTTCAACTTTAATTGAATTGTGCGTTTTGAATTCTTGCCTCAATGTAAAACAGGGAACCATGGATTACCAAGGCGTTTTGCAATAGTTACGTGAAAATGCACAAAAATAGACCAGAGTTGCAGTGAGACAACTCATGGTTCTTGCACAGACGACAATGCAGCCAAGAAACAACACCGCATGTGTGTCTGAGGGTATTAATTTAGGATTTATTAAGGTGAGACGATGAATATGTTTCGTTCTTATTCAAAATTCTATCCTATATGTTATGGTTTGATTTAAATGTTTAAGACGTTTCATATTGAAAATAAAAATATAGTGGAACTCCAATCAATTGGGACCGGACCCCATAGTTAGTTAGTTTATCTGGGCTTTTTCCCGCACTTGGTCTCTTGATTGGGCCGTTGTGCGTGGCTCATGTTTCTATTTATGCTACTCCAGCCAATCTAGGCTGTCCCAGAAGGTTCGCAGCCTGTTTGGGTTGCTACAGGCCTCCGGGACAGATGCTGGAGATTGTAGTATTTTTGCCCGTTCCTCTGCCACGCTCCTGCATTCCATGAGCACATGCTGTGGCGTTTCTTCTTCCTCCATGCATCCTCTGCATAGAGGGCTGTCTGTCACACCCTATGGTAAACAGGTGTTTGTTTAGGGGAGTGGCCTGTCATAGTACCTATGACTTTACGGATTTTGTCCCTTTTTAATCTGGTGAGGTTGCGGGCAGGTTTTTTAGACGCTTCCGGAACCGCGTTCTTCGTTTGCCTGCATCCTGCGTTTTTTTTCCATTCTGTAAGGTGGGTTTCATCGGTGTTCCTGCGTAGCCATGTTTTTAATTGGGCCTGGGGTATGGGCATCAAGGGTTCCAGTCCATATATACAGGACCCCATTCGGATAATCAAAAATTCGGATGATTGGATTTTTCCAAAAATGGGTCTATTTAAATTTTACAATGTCTGTTAAAAAAGTATTGCGAATTTTGAATTTCTGCGGGTTACGTATATTCGATTTTCGATTTTTTTGTGGCTTTATGTTGGTACTCATGTCTCTCACTTATGCCGACAAGTTCGACAAATTTGAATGTTCAGTTAATTTTTGACAGCTGCTTTGCTTGAACGTGTTTTGGCTCGTCTTCGATTTTTGCCCATTCCAAATCAAAGAATCTGTATCAAATTTTGTGTGAAAAACAAAATAAAGTGCGCGGAAGTGCGTGCCACAGGGTAGAACGTTCAATAAGGAATATTACCTGCAAGTTATGCGCAATTTGCGCGAAGCAATCCGCTAGAAATGCCCGGATTGTGGAAGAATAAAAATTGGCTTTTTAACCATGATAACGCCCCTGCTCACATTGTTGCTTGTGTGCGAATTTTTGGCCAATAGCAACACCCTAATAATGCCGCAGCCACCGTATTCCCCAGATCTGGCCCCCTGTGAACTTTTCTTGTTCCCAAAACTGAAGAGGCCCATGAAAGGACGACGCTACCATAGTAAAATAACATCAGTAGGACATCTTGCATGAACGCATCTACCTACCTACCTATTCGTAACGTAAATGTAACGTAAATGTAAATACTGGTAAATGTAATTTCTGATAGGTTGCATTACAGGTTGTACAGAAAACATTCCACTTTTGTATACTTAGCTGTCGGGGGACAGCCCTGACTGGCTAGCACCGAGGCGCCCGAGAATCTATGTAGTGGTAGCGTACGGACAACAGGCACTTGTATGAGTGCGAAATCGGTGCGTACTATGGGGATGTTTTTTTTTATTTGTTTCAAACATAATTATAAAACACATAAAAATTGTCATACCAAGTAATGGTGCGAAGAAACAACGTCCCACATTCACATGACCATGCTCAGCGCATACCCAACTAGGCCAAATATAGCCTGTATCTGGGCATACGACTTATTTTCTGACTTAGGTGGAGAAGCCTAACTGACGTAGGTACTCATATAGATGCATATACACATACACACATACATATGCATACATACACAAATATATAAATATAACGAACTAGATATATTATAGTATTATTCTTTTGCATTATATTACAATATAGTTATAGTATAATAGTAAAGTTATGCAGAAATATATATATATATATATATATATATATATATATATATATATATATATATATATATATATATATATATATATATATATATATATATATATATATATATATATATATATATATATATATATATATATATATATATATATATATATGAAGGGCTGAAATTCTAAAGGGTCTAAGTGCCAAAAAGTTAAAGTCGAGATATAACAAAAAAACTGAATAAAACAAACATTTTGTCGAAATTATTATTTATTTCAATTGAAATACAAAGAAAATTATATTCTTAGTCATGAGACTCCGCCGCCAACCTCTCACACCAACAAATATTTAAAGAAAAAGTATTAAAGTTCCAAAGTCCTGAAATGTCCTATGTAGGTAACTGAATAATAATAAAAAGGGTCTAAGTGACATGACAACAGTCCTTTAAAATGTGTATTATCAAGCTTCTGTTTTATTGATCAAATCATCATAAAATGGTTGGTGTTCAGCAGGTATATACGGCATCATCTGTTTTAGGTCAATTAGTTTTTCTTTTGATATGTTATTCTTGGCAGGCAATATTGGAAGTACCATATCCTTCAGTTGAGAGGGCATTTTTCCCTTTTTAAAAATGTTGATGGTGTCCCAAGGTATAGGATCATTGAAAGATTGCATTAAATCAACATATGGTAGCCGGTTTTTCTGGATTCTTATCCATGACACAGTTGATATTTTCAATTTTGTTGTATTCAGGAACTCCGTGGAGGCTTCATTGAGGTCTTTAAAATCATGTTGGTCCAGTGTTATAGGTTCGAATGGGTTTTTGTGACACGATTCACGTATCATTTTTTCGATATCTGCAGGTTCATAGCATTTGACCACTTTTTTTCTCTGTTCTATCTGTGCAAAGTCACGATCACATGACATGAAAGAGTGGCCACTGACCAAGTATTTATGATCTATGATATCGAACACGCCATTGGCAACTAAATAAATAAGAATAAATAACACCATCCGGTTTTTATTCTGGCCTATGCAGTTGTCGCTCCAAATTACTATTTTTTTTTTTAAAGTATTGGCAGACATTATATTTAAAACCTTCAACAGTGAAGAACCAACTTCATTACCTCCTCTTCCGGCATATGATTCATTCCAGAGGCACATGTATGCTTTTTGGTTGTCAGCAATATGAACGCAAAGGTTGTAACACGAGAGCTGTCTGCTATAAAACATCTGACTATGAGTCAATGTCGGTATAAAAATGACTTGTTGCATGTCCATAGCCATTGTCAACGTATCGCTCGTTGGGGATTGGGATTTTACCGAATCCGCTTTCATTGTATTTTGAGCACTTTCAGCTTTACGGTGATGGTTTTCTAGCTCGATAGCAGTATGAGTTTTTTGTCTTCCTTCAGAGCATTTCAGTTTAGCATGAAGAAGATCACACTTTGAACAGGTATCTGTTCGTGGGCGTCCAAACTTCAAATAGGGAAAATGCTTTTTGAAGGTTGTAAAGTAATATCTGTAGGTCACAGGCGAGTCTGGGTATTTTTCTTTGAATGCCAGGTATAAACGGTGAATATTAAGATCGGGGCTTAAATAATATTTTTGAGTTTCATGTCGACTGTAGTGACTTTCTTGAGAAGGGAAAGACTTAATATGATGCAGTACTATCTCGAAAATTTCAGCAGTGAATTTTCTGGGCTTGTTTCCGGATCCCCGCTTGTCTATGAAAATCACTTCTCCGCGCTTCTTTTTTTCCACCAAAGTCTGGACTTTCTTATGCGAAATGGCAAAAACAGCTTGAAAAGTCTGACGGCATACCTGGACATGGTTCCCAGTACCGTCTGGCAGAGTATAAGCTACTGATGTTTGTCTGCGACTGTCTACAGCGTTGGTGTATGTACCGTGTCGCCTTCTTCCAACTGGAGTTATTTGAATGAGCCCGAGAAGATATGTTCCTTGCTTAATAGCGTCTCCAATTCTATAGTATTCCATCATAAGGGTTTCTCTCCTCTCGTGTAAAATTTGCCCACAATGAAATTTACACTTGCAGGCAACCTGAAATAATAATATAGTTTTTAAATAGAAGCACATTATCCAGTGAATGAAAACCACCTTACATTATTTAATTACTAACAGACGAAACGTCGCGTATATTTGCCCAACGATGCTACGCAACTGTAAGTTATTAAATAATGATTATTAAAAAATAATACTAACCTCTTTCAGCGTTTTCTTTGGAATTTTAATCTTTTTTGATGTTATATACTCCTCCCCGCACAAACGACGCTTCTTCCGTTGAATTTTCACATTCTCTTTCCGATTTTTCGCAACATGTGTGTCTGAAGTCGAAGGCACCGGCGTAACGTCCATCTCCATAAACTTGTTAATTGCCACTGAACGATAGAAAAGACGGCGCCGCCGCGTACCGGTCGCAGCTTGCGCCAGAGCACACACACTCGCCTTTCCGATGCACACGCATAGTGGAACATAGACCCGCTCCTTGCTTTAACAGCTTGTGTGTAGTAGTGGGGCGGAGTTAGACACTTAGACTCTTTTATACGACATTGGGCTTGGCACATTGATTGTATTTCCGTGAAAATATCGGTTTGAGATTTTTTGGCACTTAGACCCTTTAGAATTTCAGCCCTTCATATATAAATATATATATATATATATATATTTCTTTAAGATATGACTTGCAGAAGTTCGTTTGGTAGAAACAAGGTAGAAACTCCCAAAAAAACAAGGTAGAAACTCCCAAAACCCAAAAGAATGAAAGCAAAAAAAGGACGCCACCTCCTTTTAAAGAAAAAGAAGGAAACTAATTATATTAAAAAAAGATACCCGAAAGAAATTTTGAAAAAAGTTAACCTAAAAAAATTCGATCTCAGGGAGTGGGTTATATTGATCGACACTGAATTTGGCCAACAGAAAACCCTTTTCCTCAGACACAAAAGACTACAGCACAAAAAGAAACACGAGAGTATGTAAAGTATTTGTGTTTAATCGCCCGCAGGCACTCTTTCTTCAAATTCCGCTTATCGGCGTGTCACATGTGCTCATCCAAGTAAAAATAACAGAATTCCAGAAATGAAGGCAAATTCCCTGACGTGGAGGCAAGTCCCGTCACATTTAGCGACGATTTCGTCACTTATATAGCAGCAGTAATTATACAAAAAACCAGAGGTGCCGACAGCTGCGATCAATAGAAAAATCCGTTAAAATCGCGAGGATCTTATATGAAAAGCTACCCAAAATGAAATTAAATGCTTACCAGATAAATCACACACACTTCACATAATAAAAATAACCTCCTCTCGGCAGATTATGGAGATTTCCTCTCCACTGCAGCCGTTCGCCAGAATGTCTTTTTCTGCCTGGATTTGACAGCTCATTCTTACCAGAAACACGAATGTCTCTACTCTATGACAAAGAGTGTAGATTTACTTCCAAAAATTTTAATAAAAGTTAAATTTTATGTAGGTTTTATTTTTAATTAATATTATAATTTTTATAGTTGACATTTATTTATTTATTTATTTTTTAATAAATATATCTCCATAATAGCAACATTAATGTCATCTGACAGCTGTTAAGGAAAATTTTGGGATGATTTCAAAAAGCAACAATAAACAACATTTTCGGAACAGAAAAAGGTTATAGAAAACCCTGAGAAGTAACCTTTAATGATAATTCGGGACACAAGCGCGAAAAAAAAGGAATTTCTGTTACAAGTTGAGCTCTACAACAAACTTCCATTACACATCAGGGGCCTTGGGAGGTTCACTTTAAGAAAAAGGTACAGGGTATTTTGACTAAAAACCCCATTTATAGCATTGAGGATTTCGACAATAACAATTTTTCGCAGCTCTATTGACCTACTTGCTATTATTATTCCTTATTCTTTCTATTATTGACTATTTTACATTTGCGTTTTTTTTATTTTTTTTTTTCGTCTTCTAACTATTTATTGACTATAATTATTATTACTGATTTCTTTGTATTTGTGTTTTTTCTTTAAAATATCTTCCCGTATGATAATTTGTGAAATTATCCAATATTTGTTTGATTATTTAGTACTTAGGATTATATAGAAAATTAGATTATATAGAAAATTTTACGAAATTACTTAAGAATTTTGATTGAAAATATTGGAAAATGTTGTTTCCTCTACATATATAACCTAGAAAATCTGCGCTTGGTTGTTCAACGTTCATACCTTGCAATACCGACGTTTATATCTTATACCTTAATAGGTATTTATATTATACTTGTTATTTTTATTACTTTTGACATAACCAAGTGTAGGAACTCCTATCAACTGGTTTAAAATAAAAAATAAAATAAAATAAAATAAAATGGAGACCATATTTTCTAATCTGAAGCTATTGACGTTGAAGGGTGATATTAACATGCAGACTGGGTGCCTACATAACATTTTTTTATTTTTTGACAAACTGAAAAGTGACCCGACAAAAGTTTCGCTGCTCAATCTCAATAATATAATAATCTGATAGATAATTTGCGAAGGTTGCGACACACATCCCTACAAACAGGTAGTAAAAGGAGCGGAGCCGGCCTAATGATTTATTGCCTCGCCGGAATGTTCCTTTGGCCCGTAATATAGTGTTAGGCAGAGGACGTGCGGAAATCAATAGACATAAAAGTGCTCACCTTGCCCAAATTCAAACTGAAAATCTTGTCGGCTGTCATCTGACATCTGATTCTTTTCAAGTATGACAAATGTCCCGTGCAAAATATGAAATGGATCGGAGTAATGTATCAAAGTATCCTTATCTTCCTTAACGGCCTGAACGAAACCTAGTTCTCGCTCGAAAAGGTCTTTTAATACACTGCGCTTGAAGGGTTCTTCAAAATGTAGGTCGACCTTTTGCCTGGCGCTGGTCGCGGAGGATTGAAATAATTTCTTCTGGGCCTGTTGAGGAAAAAACCGCAGGTCAAAACTATGCCTCAATTTTAGTACTTTGTAAATACTAAATCGATAGTATCATTAATGATAAATAAAATACAAACGGAGCTGCCATGGAATTCACCGACCGGAGTCGGGCACGATACAATTTTTTTACACTTCTGGGGGGTGAGCAGTGGATTCCGGACTAACGACCGACTGGTAGGTTTAGGACAGCTGTCTTGCCACATGTGAGCGTTCACCTTACCACAATCACTCCCCCTTCGAAGCCATGGAATTTGAGATGCGCATGGAATAAGAGAAAATTAATCAACGTTTGAAACTATGAGTTCCATCTACACATTGCCTTTCATAGTAAAATCCAAGCTGCCAAAACGTAGTATGGCAATGAGCAATCAGATAACCCTAAATAATCAATTATAGTATTAAAAAGAGATATATGTGAACGCGCCAAAACAACAGCTGAATTTTAATAAAAACTTGTACAAGCAGAAAAAGTTTTAATTCATTTGAAACGTTCTTGGACTTATTGTATTTAAGGGTCCCATCAAACTTGCAGAAGGCAAATTTGCAGACGGCAATCTTGCAGACGGCATTCTTGCAGGCGGCAGTTTTGCAGAAGGCAATCTTGCAGAAGGCAGTTTTGCAAATGTCAAAATGACCTAACCTAACCTAACAGAACAACTTAAAACATTTTTTTTAGTGTTTAGTTTGATGTATAAAAGTCATCCACTACAAGGATTCCGGTAATTAATGTCACTTCGATTTTAGGGAAAGAAAAACCTAACCTAACAGAAAAACTTAAAAACTGTACTGAAGGTTGCCGCCTGCAAGGTTGCCTCCTGCAAATCTGCCCTCAACAAATTTGGAACTGTCAAAAGTGACATTTGTGCAAAATTGCCGCATGCAAAACTGGCGCCCCCCGTATTTAAGATTAAATTAGTTACGTTTATCAATAAATGTTTTAAATGGTTAAGAATATGAAATTAAATTAAATATATCTTTATTGCACAATAAAAATATTTGATACAATGACAGACTCATTGCTATGGTTGAATAATATTTCCTAGTCAACCGGCATATTGATGTGACAAGGGGCAGCAAAACGGATACCGAAAAAAAATTATTCCAAAAAAGCATTTTTCTACCTTTTCACTGATTTTCACTGAGTAATTCTCATAACTTCGAGTTTTACAAAATAAGACATTTATCAAAATGTATTTTTGACTATTATCTAACTATTCGTAAATAATTTGTAATATTTTGGAAATTTTGTCAACCCTTAAGAGGGCTCCGAGCCTATGCCGCTACACAAATGTAGGTAATTTACGCTTGCCGGCGGCGGCCACGCAGGTGTGACTAAATCGCATACATTGATAACGCTGAACAGACGGTCACCCGCCAAAGCGATGTAACCCGCATTTTATAATTTTATTGCTCATAGCAAATTGCAAATAACAAAACTGCAAATTGTGATAAAAGCAAATCCTTTTTGCACACGTATTTATTAGACCAAAATGGTCGATTTGACCCGCCGTTCCGACATATTTGGCCCAGCGGACTCAAAATAGCGGCCGTTTTTCAAGATGGTCGCTAATAAACCAAAATGATTTTTCTCATGCTGATTTTAATGACCCATGGGCCTTTTCGGCTATTTTGGGGTCGTATATTTCAAATATGGCAATAAAAATAACTTTAGTTAATTTTGAACAGGATTATAAACATTTTTAACGAGTATTTACTTTCACGTTACCGTTATGTTATACGCGTCTTCTTCGAGTATTTGCACACTGGAAAAGACGAATCTAAAGTCAAAACTGTCAAAAAAGTCAAACGAGAGAATAATTTTTGTGTATGCTGTAAGTAATTTCTGAAATTTGCTACCCAGAAAACATGGAAAATTTGAACTATATAATATAGAATATGTGAATGGGTCTTTGACTTTGAATTTGTAGTCGCTGGCTCAAATATGACGACTACATGTGTTTTGAACAACCTTTGAACGTATTTTGAACCGATTTGAACATATTTGTACTTTTGGCCAGAAAACTTAAACTTTTGTACTCGTGTCATCATCAGAACTGGTCAAAATAAATGTACCGTGGCCGTTTTATTCTACACTATACTACACTATATATAAATGATTGTACACATTCTACCTTGTTTGTAAGGAATTATTTATTTATATTTATTTATGTTTATATTTTCAGCATCATATTTGAAATGTACGACGCCAAAATAACCGAAAAAGACCCATGGGTCTTTAAAATCAGCACGAGAGTAATCATTTTGGTAAAAAAGCGGCCATCTTGGAAAATTGCCGCCATTTCGAGTCCGCTGGGCCAAATTGTCGGAGCGGCAGGTCAAATCAACTATTTTGGTCTAATGAACACACGTGTGCGAAAGGATTTGCTTTTATCACAATTTACAGTATTACATTGCGAGGCAAATGTACCGTGCTCACTTGGTTTACAAGACAACTAGAGTTGCCAACTACAGCGGGCGAGCCCGTCACCTCAGGAAGTTTTAACGATTAGTCGTTCTGTCTCCCTGAAGTGAGCGCAGAAGACTTAGACAAAAACAGTCCACCATCAAGCTCCGCCACAAGCCTGTAAGAGGCCAACGCCTTAACCGCGAGATAGCCAGGAGTGTTACCCAGCGGGCTTACACTCACGCCCTTACTTCCAATTGCGACCAGATTACTCCAGTCTCTCGATTGGTTGAGTTCGAAGTCGCTTGCGCGGTCCTCTCCCTTACGAAGCGGTGAAACGGTGTATACCGAATATATCGCGGACCACGGCATCCTTTGCCCGGCTGTTCACCCAGGATCGGGTAGCCGATGGTCGTTTCAAGAGCAGTCGCCGAAAGGTCCGCAACCACCCCCGCTCTGTAGGAAACAGTACTGCTTCCAGACTCTCCCGACAGTTAGTCAAAGTGCACAATCGATTGGCAATGCCGCACGGAGCGCAGACCGTCCAGGAGCGCCAGAAGGTTGATTCCTAGGGGAAACTAACCATAAGGCCAGAGTCCTACCCAGGCTCGCACTTCGTTCCAACCCTGAACAAAATGGGTCTTCGTGGCCAACTCAGCAAGGGCCCCTTAGCTCCCCAGGTTTACGAGACATTAAGGAATCACCCAGCGCAAAAACTATTCTTAAATGGATTACAATGTTTGAGGCAACCGGGCCTACATTGAGAATAAATAATGGCGGCCGCCCCAAGTCAGCGCGGATGCCGGAAACTATTCGGCGTGATAGCGAATCGCTGAGACAAAATCCACAACAATCGACTTGCAAGAGAAGTCAAGCCTTAAATATCGAGAGGACAATTCTAGCGCCTGGTTTCAGCAGAAAGGGCCACCTGCCACACTGCCACAATGTCCATAGACCGATTGAAACAAATGTTCCCTGAGAAAGTCATCTCAAGGAGAGGAGACATTGAGTGGCCCCACGGAGTTCAAATCTCACTCCAAACAATTATTTTCTGTGAGGTACCTTAAATCAAGGGTTTATGAAGTTAATACAACAACAATATACAATACAACAAAAATACAATATTATAAGGGAAGTCAACGCTATTCCAAGAGCAACTCGCCAACGAGTTTTTGAGAATCTTTGAGTCCGACTTAAAGAATGTAAACAAGCTGGTGGACGTCACTTCGACAACATAACATTTAAAACATATGTCACTAACATTTCAAATTTTAATGGCTTAGAAGGGGTAGTGAATTAGTGTTATGGTGAATACTTACATGGGCTCGCCCTATAGAATGGGCTCAACTCCGGTCAGTGAATTCCATGGTAGCTTCGTTTGTATTTTATTTATTCAGTGTTAAATTCAGACATATCAGCAATTGTGCCGCCCGTCTGTAGCGCATAATAATAATAATAATAATAGAGATACTTACAGAGCCACCTAATCTTTCCTCATTTGGGTTTCACTGTCGCGCTGCCTCGTCATAGCTCGCGCTGCCTCGTCCAGCATGGCCTGCGCTTGGACGTAGCCTGTGTTACCCTTGCTTGCAGTTCCTCATGTTCTTGCGCCTGGCGCTTGCGCCAATCGCTCAGCTTCTTCTCCTTCTCCGATCTGAGCTGCCTGCGCGATTCCAGTTCCATAGCTATGTTTCCCTGTCAAAAAAAAAACCGATAAGCTTTGGTTTCTACTCTTTATTGTGAAATTTCACAATGAGCACCCGCCCATTGTGAAATAAACCCTTATAGTCATACGACAATAAGCCATTAATGTCATGCGATAATCTCTTCCAACCAACCCTACTATGAAGTTAGTTAGTTAGTTAGTTTGTCTGGGCTTTCTCCCATTCTTGACCTCTTGATTGGGCCGTTGTGCGTGGCTCATGTTTCTATTTATGCTACTCCAGCCAATCTAGGCTGTCCCAGAAGGTTCGCAGCCTGTTTGGGTTGCTACAGGCCTCCGGGACAGATGCTGGAGATTGTAGTATTTTTGCCCGTTGCTCTGCCGCGCTCCTGCATTCCATGAGCACATGCTGTGGCGTTTCTTCTTCCTCCATGCATCCTCTGCATAGAGGGCTGTCTGTCACACCTATGATCTACTATGAAGTGTTTCTATGTATGTGAGCATGTAACATGTGTGTCTTGTTATTGCATTCGATCGACATAATTGAAATGCAATTCCGTTAATTATATCCTAACGGAAAATGGCGACCCAACCGGGAATCGAACTCGGAACCTTACAATGTAAGATCAGGCGACCTAACCTTTGTGCCACCAGAGCCAACTCTACTCTATCTGATAAGGAAGGTTTTCCAGCATCTGTCAATAGAGGTGTTTATAAAGATATACAGGGCATATGTAACACCTATTCTTGAGTATGGAACCCCTACTTATAGAAAGATGTACAGTACTGTGCAAATTAGTTGGGACAAAGAGTATTTTTCTTTGAAGTGCTTTATCTATACTAATATTATAAAGAGGTAAAGTTTGTGACGTAGGAAGTAATCTCTGGATCTACTGAACCGATTTTGAAAATTCTTTTACGAGTAGAAAGCCACGTTATTTGTGAGTGTCATAGGCTATATATTAATCCGAAAAATTAAAAGACTTTTTCGTGGTAGTCGGATTTCCAAAGTAAGTCGGAAAAAACGGTCGAACGAAAACGTTTCTAACTAACGCTGACTTAATGATGAGAGATATACAATTAAGTTCTAGAGAAAAGTTGTAGTTTTTTTTCCATTCTGTTGTGCGTTTTTTTTCCATTCTGTAAGGTGGGTTTCATCGGTGTTCCTGCATATAGGTTCCTGCTGTCTTGTCACATAGAGACCACGACCTTTACAGCTATATTTATAGTTAAGTATCAACTAGAGCTGTTGACTACAACGGGCGAACCTATAACCTCAGGAAGTTTTAATAAAATCTGATCGTTCTGTCTCCCGTGAGATGAGCGCAGAAGACTTAGGACAAAACAGTCCACCATCAAACTCCGTCACATGCCCGTAAGAGGCCAACGCCTTATCCGCAAGATAGCCAGGTATGTTACCCAGCGGGCTGACACTCGCGCCCTTACTACCAGTTGCAACCAGATTACTCCGGTCTCCCGACTGGTTACGAGTTTAAGATCGCTTGCGCGGTAAAACGGTGTGTACTGAATCTATCGCGGGCCACGGCATCCTTTGCCCAGCTGTTCACCCGGAATCAGGTAGCCGATGGTCACCTCGGGTAACTTATGTCAGATTTTCTCGCATAATTTAAATCAGGGATATATCTGTCGTAGCTATTTTCGTAGCAATCTGGCTGACCTCTCGACTTTCTTCAGGTTCAAGTACAATTTTGGGCTAGCTCTAAACCTGCCCTATCTGCTCTACGCCAATTCCAGAATAACCTAAACTACGACAGCAATAGTATGGCTCATGCTATTGGCCTTCAATGCCAGCTCGCAAGCAATCAATTTTCCACACCAAAGAAAGTTCTTTTATCTTTTTGGAACCGGCCGATAGACTCTGTAGAACTGTAACGGCCCTTAAGCACCGTTACATGCAATAAATGCATCGATTGCCAGTGAAATACACTGACACAATTCAGCTATTATTTTGACTCGTGCAGCGATGAATCAGCACGATGAAACAATACTTTTACTCGGAATATTTCGGATTGCATCATTTCCCGGCCTATATAAACCGGCGAAAAAGCAACCAAAGTATCATTCCTCGAGTGATCACCTCCCCCAAGGTTGCGACAGCATACTCGGTACCCCCTTCACGAGGTCGCTCAACGAGTCCGGCTCTTTGGTTTCCTTTCCTTATCTTTCCCAGTCGCGAAGCATCAATCTGCAATTCCACAGACTCGAGCCGTGCCCAGTATAAGATACTAGGAGCACAAATACAATCCTCATCCATATACTCTCGCAACTGCAGTCGCGCATCAATACACTCGTGACAACATAACCTATTCGGGAAGCGTTATAACTGGCAATATCAAACTTTCAATCGATTCAATAAATACCTTCTGCTTCACTCAAAACCGCCTTTCAATATGGAGATAACTTGTAAGTTGATACCACCACCTCACACTGAACAACTTGGAGTCTAGTGAGGGGTGGTCCCTCACAGAACGCTCAGCAAACAGCTCGTTATGAATGGGCTTACATTCTAGTAATTATAAATTTTACCTTTTCCGATCCTGCTATCATGGCCTGCTTTGAATCAATAATCCTATTGGGGTAGTCCACATCTTCCCATAGCTCGTTCCTCTCTTCAATGGTCATCGATTGAGCGGCCAGCTTTTCCTTCAGAGAGTCCTGTCTAGCCCTGACAAAAACATTAAATATTAGGTTTTGTCTCCGGTGCCGTTGCCACCTTCCAAACTAAATAATCGGTAACATCAGGTAAAGGCCACGTAAGCAATCTTGAATCTGTGACCAGACTGCAGGATAGAGAAATCCGTCCGAATCTGGCAGTAATCTGGTGAACTTCCCAGTGTCTCGCGGCAAAGGATTGGACTTTTATGGGCTGTCGCCGTAGTTTGACTGTGGATCGTGCTGTCGCGAGGGTTTCCGTCGTAGAATGAAAACTGGCGATCGATATTCAAATTGCAGTAGTTGTTTAATTCCAAAGTCGTGTACCTACAAAGTGAATAATAATGCTTAAACATTATCGCCTATATATACTAGTCGCCGGGCGGCGATCGCCTCGTCTCCCTCTTGTCTCGCGCTGTCTCCTTCACTCCGGCCGACCGCCCAATATACACACCTGCGCGGGGCGCCGCTCTCCAGTCGCCCGTCGTTGGCCCCCACAAGCTGACGTCCCGCGGGCGGCGCTTGAGCTGCAATTGTGTTGTGTTTCGCACGTTTATCGCTTCTGGCGCCACCGGCGATCCCTCCCCCGACCTACTTTGAAGTAAGTAGCCACCGGAAGTAAGGCTCCCGACCGGAAAGTCGCCAGAAGTGATCGTGTTAGCGCGTTAGTTTTTCGCGTTTTGAGTTTATACTGTGTCGCGGCGCCCTCAGTTGAAACCTTCCCCTTCACCACCAGTCTTCGGACTGCCGTGGCACAAGATGAAAAGCTCTCTGCTGAGAAGTCGCTGCGATGTGGTTTTTCGTTGTTTGTTTTCTTGGTGACGTTTTGCGTGCGAAACACGGCGGATAGATTCGCGACGGTTTGTACCTTTCTCTCTCATTTATTTCGATGTTTGCTTTAGCTTCTCGTTGACGGCTTGTTTGTAATGATAAAATAAACGCCTCGTTGGAGGCACTTAAGACGTGTTTGGTTATTGGGCGTTCGGGGTAGGTAATCCTAGTGATGGCATTGCACATCGCCATCTCCTTAATTCCGGTGTCGCCATTGCACCTCGGCGACACCACCTTCCTGCCGCCTTCGGGTGGAGTCTTCTTCCGGTCCTTTCCTTTTATAACATTTTGAATAGGTGGGTTCTGTGCGTATTGTTGCTCCGCGACAGTGCTGTCCACGAGTCTTTTACGTTCCCTCCATGGGAGACAGAATGACACAATGTCGTTATGACACCCCGGGGTGATGGGTTTGCCCATTTTAATCGACACCTTTCAATATTTCTTTGTTTGTTTCTACTCTTTATTGCGAAATTTCACAATGGGCGGGTTTATTATCATACAATGATCTCTTATAACCAACTCTACTATGAAGTGTTCATAAGTATATGTGCGTGTAACATACGAGTTTATAAGTAAGTGTGCGTGTAATAAATGTGTAAGTGTGTGTCTTGTTATTGCATTTGATCGACAGAATTGAAAATGCAATTCCCTTAATTTTATAACAGAAAATGGTGACTCAGCCGGGAATCAAACCTAGAACCTTACAATGTATGCAATTTTGGATGCAAACATATCTAGCAAGACGAAAGTCATCTTTATTTGCAACGAATTGCATGACATATTATTTAAAAACTTCACAAGAATGTCCCGAACTGATTCTGAATTACTTTTAAATAAAGTTGGCCCATTAACTCTTCAAGCCCCGCGACTTCGATATCGAAGTCAACTGAACGCGTCCAGGAAAAGTGATTTGATTGGGTTTTTCGTGTCATTCTGTATGCAGTTGTATTTTATTTAAATGCTCGATGATACACATATCATCGTGCATTTAAATAAAATACAACTGAATACGGAATGACACAAAAAACCCAATAAAATCACTTTTCCTGGACGTGTTCAGTTGACTTCGATATAGAAGACGCGGGGCTTGAAGGGTTAATTACAAAACATACGACCAATATGAGGGATTCAATTTCTGCACCTACAAAGCTTGCCTTAACCCTTAGATTTCAGGCAAATGACGATTCATACAAAAGTCTAATGTACCTATTTAGAATTTCCGACAATTTGGTAATTTGGATGGGAAACTGAGAACTGGGATGGGGGTATACCGACAGATGTTATATATCTCGACTTCGAAAAGGCCTACGACAGAGTTCCTGTAAGAAGGCTTTTGCAAAAACTTGAACATCTTGGAATTCGAGGGAAAATTTTAAGTTGGATATCAGACTTCTAACTGGTCGCACCTTCCAAGTGAAATTAGGCGACTTTAAATCTGAACATTTCACTGTATCGAGTGGTGTACCCCAAGGGTCAGTGCTGGGTCCAGTTTTGTTCACCTTGTATATTACGGATCTTCAAGCCTCAATCACATTGCAGAGCCGCTACTTTGCCGATGACACAAAATTCCTCGCCAATCCTATTCTATGCAGTGGACAGCTTCAGCAAGATCTTGACAAGATCAAAGCGTGGACGGAAGATTGGTTGCTTACCTTAAACGTTGAGAAATGTGTAGTGCTTCATATCGGGAAAAGCAACCCCAACAAACAATATTTTCTGGCAAACGCCCAACTAGAAGCAGTCAAGCAACAAAAAGATCTTGGAATAACAATTATTGATGATCTCAAATATGAGAAACACATCATTGCAATTGCTAAAAGAGCCAACTCTATTCTCTATCTAATAAGGAAGGCTTTCCAACATCTATCAATAGAGGTTTTTATCAAGATCTACAAGGCATATGTGAGACCTATTCTTGAGTATGGCTATCAGATCTGGAACCCTTACTTTTGCAAAGATGTAGATATCCTGGAAAAGGTACAGCAAAGGGCAACCAAAATGCCAGTGGGCCTGAAGAATAGGAATTATGAAGATCGCTTGAAATTACTTGGAATTACTACACTCAAACAAAGAAGACAAAGAGGGGACCTGATTGAGACATATAAAATTCCAACACATTATTACGATGTACCTGCACTGAAGAATATTTACAAATTCAACGTCAATACAAATCTTCGAGGTCACAACAAAAAACTCAACCGTACAAAATTTAAATCTAATCCTCTTAAGAACGTTTTGCCAAATAGAGTGGTGGACATGTGGAATAAACTACCATTTGAAGTGATTAGTGCAATCTCTCTCAATCAATTTAAAAACAGACTCGATTTGTACCTAAAAACTTGTTAATATTGTTTATATTATATTGTTAATATTGCTTAGCTTTACAAGATCTGATCTGGATGTATCAGCAAAACTGCCTGCCCAGAATAAATAATAATAATAATAATAATTTTGTTTTGCTGCGTTATCGTGAGATACCTGGAACTGCAGGCCAATAGCAGTGCATTAATTTTTCTCCAACATGCAATCTTTAAATTCCGATTTTTTGTTATTCTATAAACAAACGCATCATTGAATTGCGTTAACCCCTCTCCTCGCGGAGAAAAATTCAGCTGTCCCATTCGCGCGCGACCTTTTCGCGCGCAAAATCGACGACCTTGATAAAAACGACCATAACTTGTAAACCACTATACGGATCATAAAAAGAAGAACTGTAAAATGATCGCATTGAAATTTGACATATAAAACATTATAACCTTATCTCGTAAATCAATTAAGATAATAATGGCGGCAAATTAAAAATTTGGCGAAGTGAAAAAACTCACCTATTTATCATGTCGATGTTTATATCACAAAATACGAAAGTCTATGCGGAAATTGTATTTACAGTTATGTTCTTTATTAAATGCTTTACCAAAACCATTATTTTGTTTTACTTCTTTGCATACAAAAATATTTAGTTTTTCAGTCATAATAACCAAGAAAAATTTGATGTCTCCTCGTAAAAATTATGTTTTTTAATTTTGTATTTCTGACTACTTAGGGACTTTATTTATATGAAATTCTTTCATAATAACTTTTCCACTACACTACACTTCTTATAAAATCATACTAGACCTTTCAGCTTTGTCTGATATTACAGAAAAATCCAAACTTTTGCGAGTCAGTGACGAAAATTTGGTATTAACTTTGACAGGTAATAATACAAAAGTGGATAAAGTTTTTCAAATATATTGTGTTATTATGTGCTTATTATATGTCTAATAACTAATTATTATACTCTAAAGAGTCACATTTCATAGAAAAACTATAGGAAATCACGCTCAAAATATGGTAATTCTTCCATACTAATTACGTAAACAAATAGGTATGCGCACCCCGCGATTTCGCGAATATCGATAAAATTAGGCAGCGCGCCTGTCTATGCAATATCGCCGCCGTTCTTATTTGTTTAGGCAAATTCGGAGTGTGATTTTCTAGTTTCTTCTATGAAATGTGACTGGAGTATAATAATTAGTTATTGGACAGCTAATAAGCGTCAAGTTTTCAATACATTCGAAAAACTTCTAACCACTTTTGTATGCCTTTGCAATTATTATGAAATCAGACTATCGCGGTTGCTTCACATTATAGCTTTATAAACGAATTTACCGCGTGAAATGTGTAGCACCCGACGTTTCGGCGACGTTGCCCAGGGTAGACTGGACAGCGGCGGCTGCAACGTCGCCGAAACGTAGGTGTCCAAACTTTAAGTGGTAAATTCGTTTTTTAACCACATTTGTATCATGCCTTTGCAATTATTATGAAATCAAAGATTATCGCGGTTGTTTGACATTATAAATAGCTTTATAAACGAATTTACCGCGTGAACTTTGTGGCACCCGACGTTTCGGCGACGTTGCAGCCGCCGTTGTCCAGGGTAGACTGGACAGCGGCCGCTGCAACATTATAGTCTTCGATTTTAT
The DNA here is from genome assembly GCA_944548615.1 of Micropterix aruncella. Classification (NCBI taxonomy): domain Eukaryota; kingdom Metazoa; phylum Arthropoda; class Insecta; order Lepidoptera; family Micropterigidae; genus Micropterix; species Micropterix aruncella. The sequence goes on along the minus strand of CALYMY010000020.1, from coordinate 233,641 downwards.
ATGGTCGAATAGAGTCGTCAACTACAACGGGCGAGCCCGTCACCTCAGGAAGTTTTAACGTATAGTCATTCTATCTCCCGTGAAGTGAGCGCAGAAGACTTGGACAAAACAGTCCACCTTCAAGCTCCGCCACATGCCCGTAAGAAAGAAAAATTAATAAATACAGACCTTAGAGAACTAGGCGGCGAAAGCCAGATGGGGGACGGAGAGCGCGAACGCAGCGGCGATCTCTGAAAAGTAACAAACAAAATACTGCTTAGTAGGATCGTCGATAATCTGACCGTCCTTAGAAGAATTGGTGTATTCGTACCCGCCGAAGACCGAGATCGAGAGAACGGGTGACTCTATAAATATCTCGGTCTCTCCGGGAAAATTTCAAACTCCTTCCTGGAAAAATTATCTAAAACCGCAATTTCCGCATCTCACATTCTTCGGCTTCGAAGGGGAGCGAATGGGCGGTAAGGTAAACGTTCACATGCGGCAAGGCAGCTGTCCTAAACCTACCTAAACTAGCGATTTCGGTCTCTGTGAGGTTTCTGGTCCCGGGACAAGTCTCGCATTTTAAAACCTAGTCTCGGGACTCTTGAGCGATTTGAGACTAGCTATGTTTTTTAATTAAATTTCAAAATAATCGTTTTAAATGAAAATACAAGTATTCGGGACATACTTTATTAAAAATCAGTGGTAAAATTAGTGCTGTCGAAACATTATTTTTGCTCGCGCAAGTAATGTGTTCGAAGAACACTCGGTGCACAAATCATCTCATCAGGCGGTGCACAAATCATCTCATCTCATAGACCGGAGGCGGCTACAAAATAAGCCTGCAGACGAAAAATCTCTTTCGGCCTCTACGCTCGTTGGTGTTACAGTCAGCAAGTATTTGTGTAGGATCTTTGCTAACACCGTGGTGCCGGTCGGACGTGTTCGTCGTGTGCTCGCGTTGTGTGTGTGTTTGTCTAAACCTGTGTATCCTTACGTGTACAACCTCCCACTTCAACTCTGTGAGTACTGTCTATATTTTTATTGCTCTTCAGGCGACTGAATTCCGGAGAAATCCGCGAAATTAGGGTCGGTTTATTTTTTCTTTTCGGCACATACCTACCCTCATGTCAAATAAAAAGCGCGTGTCGGAAACGAAATGAGTATAAGGCAGGGGGGCCGAAAGGCCCCCACCGCGTGCTGAACTGATGGAAGTTCCGGTACCCGACGCAGTGTCCGAGATTGAGGTCGAGTCTGTGACTCCCTCGATCGCTCTCCCCAAACCGATTATTAACCTTTATAAAAATGATGCATCTGGGCCATTTATAGTCCATTTGCAACATGATTCCCCTGTGACTAGCCATGAAGACTCTGGAGTTAAGAACTCAACTATAAATGCCATTTCCGTAGGAAAACTTTTATACGACAAGAAAGTCAAGGGAGTTAGCTCGGTTAAGAAGATTGGACGCAGCCGAGTTGAAATCTCCTTCCAAACGGGCGGTTACGCCAACTCTTTTACGGCCTGGCCGTGCTTAAAAGCATATAATTTCTCTGCTTTCATCCCCACTTACACCATTTTCCGTACTGGACTTGTCAAGGGAATAGACTCGTCTTTGTCAGACGAGGATCTCTTAGAGGGATTCAACCAGTGCAACCCGATCAGGGTGCACAAAATAAGACGATTAAACTTCAGAGATAAGTCGAGTGAGGTGCCCGTATGGAAGCCCTCCCGTACCGTAGTATTGACCTTTGAGGGTCAGGTTCTCCCCGAGAAGGTTTACTTATTTTATAATTCCCTGCCAGTAGAGGCTTATTCTCTCCCAGTGCTCCAATGCCTTAATTGCTGCCGCTTTGGACACAGCCGTAACGTGTGCCGCTCTAAAACCCCCCGTTGCTTCCGTTGTGCTGGTGAACACAGCGGTTCTATTTGCAAGGCGGAAAGCCTTGCTTGTATTAACTGCAAGTCACAGGTTCATGCCGCAAACAATCCAAACTGCGAGGAGTACGTTCGCCAAAAAAAAATAAAACATCTGATGTCATCCGAGAATGTTTCATTTTTTGAAGCAGCCTCAAGATTCCCCAAAAAAGCCCTTTTTTCGACCGTTGCGTCCTCTTTCACTCCTTCTCCAAAGCCAACTTTTGAAAGGCAATCTTATCGTCCTCTTATTGTGGTTAAGGACCCTCCCCGCCCCCAACACTCCAGGGGAAACAAAAAACGGAAATCCGTACCTTCCCCTTCATCGCCCCCCAGTCCCAGATTTACTTGGGATAACTTCCCTATCTCAAGCGGAAATGGTGTATGTCTTGAAAATCAGCACAGAAACCCGTTTGTCAGCATCGCGTCCCTTCTTAAAACAGCACAACAGCAGCTTCTTGCCATGCAGGCCAGGTCTGCCCCAGAGTCTTCCTCAGCTAGTACCATCTCATCGTTGGTCACCGTACTCGATAACACTATCGACGAGTTCTACTCTTTTGACGGCGGGTCCCTCGCCGTTCCCATCTCCTAGTGTGGGTAACAACTTCTATAGGATAGTTGTTTCCCCTCGTTTATTTATATTCCTCTTTCTTCTATCCTCCAAATCTAGTTTAAACCTCTCATTTTATTTTTCAGTAACCTCATACATTTTATACTCTTCTGGTATCTAGCCGCATCATGGGTGTCATCTTGCAGTGGAACTGCAGATCGATCGCCGGAAAGAAGGCTGAGCTTATTAATCTCCTTAACATTCTCAATGTGGAAGTCGTTGCGCTGTCAGAAACTTGGCTGCGCAGCAGGGATATCTTCAATATCCCAGGGTTCTCTTGCATAGGCGCAGATCGCACTGATGGTCGAGGAGGGGCTCTCCTTGCCTTTAAGAACTCAATCCGATTTACCGTTGTCCCCGTTCCTTCCCCTGGCCCAGATATTCAGATTGTGGCTGCGAAGGTTGGCAGCACAGTTTTTGCCTCTATCTACATCCCGCCCCGTATATCCGTGCCGGACGGTTGGTGGACATCATTTTTCGCTTCTGTAGGCAGCCAGTTTTTTCTTCTTGGAGATTTTAATGCCCACTCCACAGTCTGGGGGTGCGACTTCGCCGACCGACGAGGATCCGCTCTGTTGGAAGTAATGGACGCATACCACCTTTGTCTTCTCAACGATGGATCTCCAACCCGGGTGGCTCGCCCTGAAGAGAGGCCTGCCGCAGTTGACCTCTCGTTCTGCACTACGTCACTTGCTCTTGTCTCCTCTTGGCGAACCTTATCCGACCCCGTGGGCAGCGATCACTACCCAATCAGTGTGGACTTTGACCTCGCTCTCTGTCGTAGCAATCCGACCAGCAGACGTCCTGTTTTTAAAGCAGACCGTCATTCTGATGACTTCAGTCGATTTCTACAGGATCTCACCATCTCGGCTGCCTCTCTTCCTCCAGCGGTGGAGGGGAGAGAAGACATATGCTACGCTGCACTTATCGAATGCATCTCAAATTGCGCTCACAGGCATGTTCCTAAGACTTCAGCCCGCTCGTCCATTCCGTCTTCCCCTCCTTGGTGGGATTCAGAGTGTACGCAAGTGGTCCAAGAGCGGAAAAACTCCTTCCATGCCTATCGCGAGAACATTTCACTTATCACCTGGAATACCTATAAGAATTCTGCTGCTAAATGTAAACGAATCCTAAAACGAAAAAAAAGGGAAGGATGGAGACGTTTTTGCCACAGTCTCTCTCCTGACACCGCTTCCTCTACTGTGTGGACAATGATAAAAAGATTCAGGCGTGGACTTTCCACCCAAAACCATAATGGTATCTCCGACCCCCTTTTGGAGTTATTTGCTGACAACCTGTCTTCTCCGTATTGTCCCAATAGCAACGAGATAATAATGCCTCAGGATTCACATTTTCCCGCACCGCAGAATCCCCATTCGCTAGACTCCCCATTCTCTCACGAAGAACTCCAAGCATCTCTTCGACAACTCGTGGATAGCTCGCCTGGAGAGGACCTAATCCCTTATTCATTTATTGTAAATTCTCCGTCTTCAATCATTAACTATCTTCTGCGCCTTCTCAACCTCTTCTTCGATAGAGGCAGGCCGCCTTCTGCGTGGAGGAGTCAAATAATCATTCCTATTCCCAAACCCTCATCTTGTCCGTCTAGTCAGCCCTCTGCAAGAACTTTCCGCCCAATTGCGTTATCCTCGACAATTTGCAAAATCTGTGAACACCTCTTAAAGAATCGGCTAGAGTGGTACCTGGAATCCGCCCAAAAACTGCCTCGGTCCCAATATGGATTCCGCAACGGCAAGGGTACACTAGACAACATCAGCATTCTTACAACAGACATTCGTCTATCGCAACTAAGAAAAGAATACCTTGTCGCCGTATTCTTGGACGTTAAGTCAGCATATGACAACATACAAATCCCCATTCTTCAGCGCAGACTTATTGCCACCGGTATCCCGGTTAAAACGGCGTACTTTGTCTGTAACATCCTTCGTGAAAGGAAACTGAATATCCAGTCCCCATCAATCTCTCTCACCCGCTCGGCATTCAAGGGACTTCCCCAGGGAAGTGTACTGTCCCCTCTGCTCTACAATGTGTACACCTCCGAACTCGAAACGGTAGTACTCAATCACTGCCGAGTCCTTCAATACGCTGACGATATAGTACTATATCGGTCAGCGGCCGTACTTGAAAGAGCACTAATTGACGTGTCAAACGCCCTCACATCCCTGGACTCATTCCTCCTGGAGTCTGGATTAGAAATATCTCCTCCGAAGAGCACCGCTGTAGTTTTCTCCAGGCGTAGAATCCCCCCCAATATCAGTGTAGAGTACAACACTATGTCTATCCCAGTTAGTTCGCAAGCGACCTTCTTGGGTGTTACCCTCGACTGCAAGCTGTTGTGGACAACCTACATTGACAAGGTGGCCTCTCGAGGTGAAAAAAATCTAAACATCGTAAAAGCGACATGTGGAGTGTGGTGGGGTTCACACCCTACTACAGTCAGACTTCTCTACAATGCACTTGTTAGGTCGCAAATCGACTATGCCACCTTTGTCACCTACCCTCTCTCAAAGGCTCGCCAACAAAAACTGGACTCCCTCCAGTTTAAAGGACTTCGTCTTATACTAGGAGCGATGAAGAGCTCCCCCACCAACGCTCTCCAGATCGAAGCCTCTGAACCCCCTGTCGACCTTAGGTGTCAACTCCTAGCTGACAGATTTTACTTGAAACGCTTGGGCATGACTACTCACCCCCTTATCCCCAAATTGACAATTCTATCGTCACAGCTGTCTGCTGCTGCCACCCCTATTGCCAAATTGCCTTTTCTCTGTAAGAGCCACCGTCTTCTTAATCGTCACTCATCAATGATCTATCGCCACACGGTCCCCCCCAACTTTTTCCTCTCACTGGAGGAAAGGTTGAGGACCCCCCAAATATTTCACCAGTCAACCCTTCCAACCAAAAACAACCGGGATGATCACCAGGTTGACAACAACCCCCTATTCAACGCCCTCATTTCCGAAAATTGGCCAGGCTGGAGCTACATTTTTACGGACGGCTCTAAAACCGACGAAGGACATTATGTCGGGGCTGCCGTATATCACGACAATATCGACCACCATATCATGGTCCAGCTGCCAAGCGCAGCGTCAATCTATACAGCGGAGAGCGTGGCAGTTCTAAAGGCGTTGGAGTATATAGAGTCAGCTCAGTTAGGAAAAACAGTCGTATTCACAGACTCTCTCAGTCTTTTACAAAAACTGAGCTTCCCCTCCCTAAACAACAAGCCATCCCACATTGAGAATGATATACGTTTAAGGTGCTTTAATTTGGAGTCGGCCGACTTTCGGGTGATCCTCTGCTGGATCCCAGGACACACAGGTATTAGGGGAAATGAGAGGGCGGACGAGCTGGCGAATGCGGCCCGTACGCTCGGCGCTGCGGGCGGCATTCGCCTGCCCCCCTCTGATCTCTTCCCCACCCTTGATTCCCAGTTATCCCACAAATGGACACAGAGGTGGCGTCTGTCATCCAAAATCAAGGCGCAAAGGTACTCCACCTTACAGTCGGGGATCCGACCTAAGCCATAGTTCCATCATCAGCCACTTAGCCGCAAGGAAATAGCAGTCATTTGCAGATTGCGTATTGGCCACAGCTGCACCCCCGCTCACCTCTATAGGATACACGTCCTCCCGTCCCCCCAATGCGATTGCGGTCATGCAGTCTGCACTGCTGACCACCTCTTTTTTAACTGCCCATTTAACAACAACTATCCTAATTTCGTCTCGGACCTTATAGCCCTCAAAATTCAACTCCCACTGTGTGTGGACCATCTCCTCTCCCTTAACTCTCCAAAAGTCCTCAAAATCCTCTGTAAATTTATTTCCCTCAACCACATTTCCCTTTAGTAACATTATTCCATTCCATAATATACTAGTTCCTACTGTTTCCATTGTTGTATGTTTTGTGTCTGTTTGTTTCAGTGCTGTCCTACTAACAATAAAGTTCCCAAATTAAATAAAATAATAACCACCTGGCAGAAATCACCCTCATTGGGTGGATTGCCAAAAAGAAAAAAAGAAGAAGAAGAAGAAGTATTTGTGTAGGTATACAGGATAGGTATTTGCCTTTAAGTCCCCCATTTTCATACAAAGCTTTTTCTATATCGATGGTCAGGTCCAAATCAGCGTTTGGATGCCAACACCGCGCAGATGAAGGGAGGTATCGGTTGCTAAGGATAATAACTACCTACCGTGCGGTGCGCGTATGCAGATACTTTTAAACGCAATTTTGCTACTTAAATCTATGGTTTTAATGATATTGAGTATTCATGTGAGTTATTAGGAAGGTAAAGTGCTACTCGTACCGAAAAGTTTTGGAAAATAAATAACTATTTGTATTTTATACCTCTCTGTAAATATGGTCTAGGGTGGCCAGCCCGACGGGCGAGCGCTGGGTTCTAGGCGTACTGGACAAAAGCGGCTTAAACCAGCGCGGGCAGAGCGGCTCGGGCGCCGCTCTGCCCGCGCTGGTCGACGGCCGCGGCTCGGGCGCCGCTCTGCCCGCGCTGGTCGACGGCCGCGGCTCGGGCGCCGCTCTGCCCGCGCTGGTCGACGGCCGCGGCTCGGGCGCCGCTCTGCCCGCGCTGGTCGACGGCCGCGGCTCGGGCGCCGCTCTGCCCGCGCTGGTCGACGGCCGCGGCTCGGGCGCCGCTCTGCCCGCGCTGGTCGACGGCCGCGGCTCGGGCGCCGCTCTGCCCGCGCTGGTCGACGGCCGCGGCTCGGGCGCCGCTCTGCCCGCGCTGGTCGACGGCCGCGGCTCGGGCGCCGCTCTGCCCGCGCTGGTCGACGGCCGCGGCTCGGGCGCCGCTCTGCCCGCGCTGGTCGACGGCCGCGGCTCGGGCGCCGCTCTGCCCGCGCTGGTCGACGGCCGCGGCTCGGGCGCCGCTCTGCCCGCGCTGGTCGACGGCCGCGGCTCGGGCGCCGCTCTGCCCGCGCTGGTCGACGGCCGCGGCTCGGGCGACGCGGTGCCCGCGCTGGTGGAGGGCTGCAACCAGCCCGCGCGCAGCGGCGCAGCCGAGTACCGGGATGATGACAATGTCGCACTGCCAAACAGAAATTTCCACGCGGTTGGCAGAGTTGCCATGTATCGTACAGATTTTATCGCATGATACTATCGTATAATGTAATGGTAACGAATCATTGGCTATTTTCTGGCATCAAACGATAAAATATAGAAGCGCGTTCTATTTTTTTATGGGTTTTTTCCCAAACGGCGACGTCGCCTCCATCATAACGGCGTAATTGGGACGCCTCACATTCCAACGTATTAAAGTTTATATCCCTGATGGGACGCCCGACATTTGTCGGGTTAATATTTGACGGGCTAAACGTCGAATCCGCCATGGGTCCAGACAACTTACCGGCTTTACTCTGGAGGGAATGTGCAAGTCAGTTGAGTAAACCGCTAGCTGTAATTATGCAGCAATCAATCACATCAGGGAAATTACCTGCAGACTGGAAACACGCAATTGTAACCCCCATCTATAAAAAAGGAGATAAGCGCACTGCTTCCAATTACCGTCCCATCAGCTTAACTTGCATTGCTTGCAAATCCATGGAAAGAATCATTGCAGCAAAATTACGCGAATTTATATCGCAAAACAAAATTGTCCCAAATGAACAGCATGGTTTCATTCCCGGGCGCTCCACTGTCACCAACTTACTTCTTTGTCTCAACCGCTGGACTGAGAACTGGGATGGGGGTATACCGACAGATGTTATATATCTCGACTTCGAAAAGGCCTTCGACAGAGTTCCTGTAAGAAGACTTTTGCAAAAACTTGAACATCTCGGAATTCGAGGAAAAATTTTAAGTTGGATATCAGACTTCTTAACTGGTCGCACCTTCCAAGTTAAAGTAGGCGACTTTAAATCTGAACATTTCACTGTATCCAGTGGTGTACCCCAAGGGTCAGTGCTGGGTCCAGTTTTGTTCACCTTGTATATTACGGATCTTCAAGCCTCAATCACATCGCAGAGCAGCTACTTTGCCGATGACACAAAATTCTTCGCCAATCCTATTCTATGCAGTGGACAGCTTCAGCAAGATCTTGACAAGATCAAAGCGTGGACGGAAGATTGGTTGCTTACCTTAAACGTTGAGAAATGTGTAGTGCTTCATATCGGGAAAAGCAACCCCAACAAACAATATTTTCTGGCAAACGCCCAACTAGAAGCAGTCAAGCAACAAAAAGATCTTGGAATAACAATTACTGATGATCTCAAATGGGAGAAACACATAATTGCAATTGCTAAAAGAGCCAACTCTATTCTCTACCTAATAAGGAAGGCTTTCCAACATCTATCAATAGAGGTTTTTATCAAAATCTTCAAGGCATATGTGAGACCTGTTCTTGAGTATGGCTATCAGATCTGGAACCCTTACTTTTGCAAAGATGTAGATATCCTGGAAAAGGTACAGCGAAGGGCGACCAAAATGCCAGTGGGCCTGAAAAATAGGAATTATGAAGATCGCTTGAAATTACTTGGAATTACTACACTCAAACAAAGAAGACAAAGAGGGGACCTGATTGAGACATATAAAATTCTAACACATTATTACGATGTACCTGCACTGAACAATATTTACAAATTCAACGTCAATACAAATCTTCGAGGTCACAACAAAAAACTCAACCGTACAAAATTTAAATCTAATCCTCTTAAGAACGTTTTGCGAAATAGAGTGGTGGACATGTGGAATAAACTACCATTTGAAGTGATTAGTGCAATCTCTGTCAATCAATTTAAAAACAGACTCGATTTGTACCTAAAAACTTGTTAATATTGTTTATATTATATTGTTAATATTGTTTAGCTTTACAAGATCTGATCTGGACGTATCAGCAGAGCTGCCTGTCCAGAATAAATAATAATAATAATAATAATAATAATAAAAATTTATGATAGTTTCGTTATTCCATGAAGACGAGGCTATTTTGTCCACCTGCGTACCAGTACTGCACAACAGAAGTGGTATCCCTGCGTGGTGGTGGAAAGCGAGACATATTTATACACACAAGTGAGGCATAAGAAACATTGCCTGAAATTATCCAAACTCGTGGATATTTGGCAATTCGTGGCTGCGACACTGAGCAATACAAAATATATGGAGCAATTATAAGCAATGTTTCCAAAACAATTGCAGTACAGTCGGGCAAAAAAGAGTAGACAAAAAATCGACGTGGGAAAAGAATATTTTGGTTTGGCAACACCAACCCATATGTCAAAAAATGCTGCGTTTTAGCGGAGTTCGCGGGATTGCAGTAATTTCGTCGTTTTCCACGTTCTTTTGCGTCAGAACAAATAAAGCCTTCCGAAGCGGAGATATGCAGGCTATTTTTAACGCATACAAAAGATGTGTAGCAGAATACAGAGCAGCTAAACTCCTGACGATTTAGACGAAATAAACAGGCAAGGCGCGGTAATAAAACACTTTTAATGTTGTTTTTAACAAAATTATAAAGTTTTATTGTAATTTACACATGCAGGACGATACATTTCGCTGTTAATAGTACTTGTAGATGTTTTACTTTGAGGTTATGTTTTTTGACAGCTTTCTGTATAGTCAAACCCCACATTGTTGGTACCTGTCAAGTCGTAATGTATGAATTTTTAGGTAAACGAACGAATTGAGAAACTTAATAACTAGTTTTACTTTTATCGATTTCAGGCAAATCTGAAAGTACTGTTCGACGCATAATAAAAGAAGATACAATAATGGCGGCAAATTTGAAACACCTGTGAAGCATTGGAGAGGCCACCTAAAGGAATTCGACGATTTTTATATTGTTGCCGTACGACAAAAAGTGCATTTTTTCTTTACCTTACGCAAGGAGGTACAAAAGTTATTGACTATCGTAAGGGAAGATTTGGGGCTCGGGAAGTCGACGGCTCGCGTCAAAGCTCCAGCGTCTGTTTGTCAGCCGTGCGGATCGTTTGGTGCTCGCGCCCGCCGCACAGCTCGCTGTTACATCGCCGCACAGTGACAAGGAGTTATCGTGCCTATACGCAGTGGTTTTTCTTCGTTTCTTCAAGTGTACAATCATCAGTAAAATTGACACTTTTAAATTGTAAAATGTTTGTCCCGGTGATTCGACGTAGGTGATATGTACAGTAGATTCGATAGCGTAACGGAAGCTCTTTATTTGTTTACTAATTTTATTTGTCGAAAATTGTAGCTTTAATTATTTTTATTTAATTGTTTTATACGCCATTTGGTAATTGTGACTGGAATCATGTGTTTTTATTGGTGACATCCGAACATGAAATTAAATGTAGGAGTTTAATAAGGATACTGCGGTATTTGCAGCGGTAACGTAGCAGCCCGTAACGGGTAAGCGTCGATTTTTTTACAGTCCTGGGTCAGTGACCACTAATCAGTTCTGCGCTAGTGGCACAGCATGTAACTCATCTGTCGTTACAGTTAGCGTTGCCGCATTAAAATATTCTTCCCTCATGTCGATTTTTTTAATCTAATCTTTTCGAACAGACGTACGTGATGGAATCAGAACAAGTAAATATATTAAAAGGAATAAAAAACACGACTGCCGTTACAAGGAGTGAACTATTGTATTTATAATAACCTACTGTTATAACCTACTGTTTATCCATATAGATACCTACATATATGAAGGGTACAGAAATAAAAGGGATTGATTGACATAATTGGCATTTTCAACCAAAAAATGCCATTCGAAAGCAAAAATTTTGGCCATTCGCTTGATGTACCAAAAACTGCCAAAATTGCACTGATTGCTATTCATATCCATTATTGATAAAACACTTTATTAATTAAATAATTCCAGAATTTTGTATTATATGTATCCAAAGCAAGTAGATTTTTTTAAATTTTCTGCTTGCCTTCGGAAAAATAATATATTTAATTCTGGAATTACGTAATATGGTCAAACATTAAAATTTTACTATGATATAGGGGAGGGAGGGGCTTGTTGTAACAATTTTTAGAAAAACTTATATATCTTCAGATCTATCGGTTAAATTACCACTAATTAAATATCAATTGATACTTTAACTCTTCTTCTTTTAAATCAAGTAAACAAAATACGAAAACTATAAGTAATTATTTCACAATAAATATTTATATAAAGAAAGCGGGATGTTACAATTTACCCCCATGCTGGGGTTTGTTGTAACATCTATTGGGGCAAGTAGTAACAATAATAAATAACGAAAATACGACACTTTTGACTATTTATTATTTGTTCGTTAGAAACAAAATAAACTTTTTCTATACTTAGCATGTAATCTTTATCAAATAAATAACTGAAATTTAGTTTTTAACTAATCTATTTAAAAGATTTCTTATTAACTATATATCTTATTTCGTAAGACAATACTTATAATCAACATGGCACTTTAAAATAACAGTAAATGAAATTATGTACCTCTAAATTAAATCTAGTAATTATCTCTTTCTCATACCTTACATCTTACAAAGTATCGTATACAATAATAAACTTTTGGATAAGTTTCTTTATGATTAAATTCAATCCTCATCTGAGTTACAATTGATACAAACAAAAAAAATGTGTCTCCTGTGACACATCCTTCATGTGCCCACATCTTGCAAACAATACATTCTACCCAATCGCATTTATTTGAAGCTTTATAAGCTTTATTACAAACTAGACAATACTACTCTTCAGTCTGAGATTCTGAATCTGAACAAAAAACCCTTTTTTTTAACTCTTTCCACTTCATTTCTATTTTTCGTTGATTTACCTTTGCCTTTCCCCTTCTCCTTTCCTTTGCCCCTATCTTTATCATCTTTTTTTCTGTTTTTTCTTCATCTTGTCTTCATATTCCATTCGTAAAGCTTCCTTTTCAGGAGTATCCGTCAAAACAGTAGATTTTCTTTTGTGTCTGCTTGTTGTGTTTTTTCCGCGGTGGCGCCTTTGGTAAAGGCGATGGCGAAATAAAAATTTGTACACTTGAGCAACTTGGAGTTGGTTCATTCGCAGTTTTGATGTAACAATTTCCGTGGTGCTAATATCCAATTCAAGGGCAGAATCTAATAGTTCTGGGTTTTCGAGAAAACGTTAAATTTTCGAGACGAGACGTTAAATTTTCAGTTACATTTACAGCATTTTCGGGTTCTTCAGTAGGATCTGGACGGTCGGTGACATAAGATGGCGCAAAGTCACTGTCTTGGAAAATATCAGCATTCAAAGGCCATAAACCTGAAGCTTTAAATCCATTCGTAATATTAGCAGGGTTTAAGGCGAGCGTAATGACTCCTTAACTAGGTATACCTGGGATATCATAAATAGTCATCGTCTTCCCTGGATTATGGCATCCATATTTCTTTTTCTTAATGTATCTGTAAAGAGATACGTGACATAGGCCGAAATTCTGACCCGTTTTCCGAATACTACAGTTGTTTTCTAAAACTTCAGCTGCAGCTAACTCATACACCTCTTGGCTTTGTGTTGCCCACTCTGACTTTCTCTTATAGTCTCTCATTCTGGAAGGAAAAAAAATGAAATTACAAGGTTGCTAAGAAACCGTTATTGGTAAGTCGGGGGCAAGTTGTAACATGTTACAACTTGCCCCAATATTTTGTTACAACTAACCCCAGAGTATAATTCTGAACATTTATAAAGGTAACTATTTAATCAACTTAGTGATGTTTAAAACTGTTACACAACAACAGAGATAGATAAATTTTAAAATAAATAAAACACAGAATCTTTCAAATTAGTCAATACTAATACCGCCAATCAAATTTTACGAGAGTATAATTTTACATTACCTGGTAGAAATGAAGCACGTACTTGTGTCCGCTCACTGCGCCGTCTGGCGGGACTCTGGCTATGACGACATTATGAGGCGCGATATAAAGGTAAGATTGAGTCAAAGAAATACGTTAACAAAGTTTAACTTCCTGGTCAAAAATCACTGTTACTACTTACCCCTGTTACAACAAGCCCCTCGCTCCCCTACATACAAAATCACATTTTGATTTTTATGACCCAAGGATTGGTCTCTTAATTTGCAATTTGTTCAAACCCTTTTATTCCTGTACCCTTCATATATTTTCGGAATGTGCTCAAGCAGGCCTTTCATTTGACCCTAAATACGATATATTTATGTTAATTTGTTAACATTTGGAGATATGATTTACTTCATGTTTGGATAGTTAAGGTAACCCTATGACACTCTGGATGACATAACGATTCTAAGAATACCACATACTTCTCAATCAGTTCGGATGTTTAGAAGTTATGGTGGAATAAAGAAACGGAAAACATACTCAGATGAACCCTGAACAAAACTCTCATTTTTTGTTGAGTAGTCGTTAAAAAGAGCAGAAGCGCTAACCTGCCCAATTGCTATTTAAGCTTTAGAAGAGGCGTTTGCTTAGGCAGGCCACACCAGGCTAACTCTCACTCAACAGCGTTATATTTCATATAAGACAATTTACTGTGCTTTAACTCTTAGAGCGCCGCCGTCACATACGCTGTGCCAGACGATTTTTGTCCCTCGGCGCCGGCGTCACACCGTCTGTGACAGCAGATGCGGCGCTGATTTTAATTTTTTTTCTACCTAATGGTTTACTACCAGCGTAATAAATTTAAGTACAGCCGCTTGCCAATAAAACTAGCAACCGAAAGAAATATCGCAGTTTACAAAATATAATTTTTGAGATGCCTAAACCGACCCTGAAATGCGTACATCATAATTTCTTCGGACGGCAACGTTTAAAGACGTTCCTAGAGTATCTGTATAAGTGATTTGTGTTGTGGATACCAGAAATAATGTAAGTAGATGTTGTTTTAATATTATTTAAATATATTATTATCATATATAAACCTTCAATTCTCCGAAATAGGAAGTAGCAATAGGTATTATTCGCGATTCAATGCCGGCTCCTTGGAACAGTTAACACGAGCAAGCCGTTTATTGAGTAAAATTTCGTATTTTTTCAAATAATTTCTAATAAATTATATATCATGTTATTAGAAATTTAGTCTAGACTGACGTTTCACAAGTAATTTCCTGGAAAACTTTAACTTACTGTAGCAACGCCCAAACACATCGCGACTATAGAGGATGTTTTATATTTGTTACATAATGATTACAAGAAAGTTTTTTTTATTAATTTTTTTAACGAAAGATTTTTTAACATAAAAAAGTGAGTTTATATCGCTATATTTTTTTTAAATTCAGACTTTGTTTCCCAGGATATTCAATTTCCGAGGATATATATTTTTTTATTATTTCCTTTTCTTTGTAACAAAAGTCTACGAAAAATAACCTGCACACGATTTTTAACAGTTTTTTAAGTAAATAAACAAAAAGTATTTGATAAAATATTTTAAAAAATTAGTATACATTTTTTAAAGTTTTTAACTATAGTTTTATGTATAGAATCAAGCTTACGTCTTTTACTCTCCAATAAATACTAAACTTGTATCTTCATTTTTGAGTCTTAAAATTCCTTGATGTCATAGATTTTTGATTTGAGAATTCCAAAGAGATATTAGAGGTACAGTATTGTATAGGCAATTTCGGCGAGCAAGGATCTGCGGCAATTCGTAAAGTCCGTATTTATGATTTTGACATGTAACGGTATCGCCAGCGTTAACCACCAGACCACGCGTTTCCAAACTGTTAAAGTAATGTACAAAAAAAGAGACATGGACATACATACTATCTTATATGCAGAATCTTTAAAAATAAACATTAGTATAGAGGAAAAAACATAGCTCTATGCATATAAATGTGCTAGCATATCCGAAATGAGGCGAAGTCGCACAACCAACTAGACCTATAAGGTCTGTATCTGGCTGTGCTGGAAATATATCTTTGAAATACATTGGTAAATCATTTACATAAACTAAAAATAGAATAGGGCCCAAAATTGACCCCTGCGGGACACCAAATTTATTAATTAAAGCAATCGAACAGTGTTTCGTAATGTTTTGATTTTGACAATGTGTAATTTCCACGATTAAAGTTCTATTTTTCAAATATGAATCAAACCATTTTAAGCAGTCCTCTCTAACTCCATAATGATTTAGTTTGTTTAGTAAAATATCACGTCCAACGCAATCAAGTCGCCTAGATAACCATAGTCAAAATAGTCGCCTAGATAACCATGTCAATGAGTCTCGGAAGGGTATAAAAGAATTTTGGTTACGAATGTATTCTATTCGTTAGAAGGTATTGTCTATTTTCGTCTACAATCAGGTCGCTTTAAATATAATATGTAAGTATAAGTTACTGCTTTTTGTGGGTAATTTTTATATTTTCATTATCAATGGTGCTTTATAATTCTATAATCCTAATACTAGCAGTCCTACTTGTCAATGTTTCATAAATAAATTTAGTATGTAAGTATAAGGTCGCTTTAAATATAATATGTAAGTATAAGTTACTGCTTTTTGTGGGTAATTTTTATATTTTCATTATCAATGGTGCTTTATAATTCTATAATCCTAATACTAGCAGTCCTACTTGTCAATGTTTCATAAATAATAACCCCCTTAAAATGTTGTAGGTATTCAAACACCCGACATGTATTTTATTATTTTAACTATAGAATACTGTATTGTCATCGGAACTTTTTATGTATGTAAAATTTAAAAATAATTGGTTATGTAAAAGTTCGTCAAAATCGAGTTACAAAAGTAGACCTACCTTCTGTCATCGTACTGAGAAACAAATGAAGTTCAATTAAAGCCATAAATAGTAAATACAACATTTTTGTACATATTATTGTTTTTGCTACGGACAATACCGAATAAATAATTGTTTTTACACCAAATCAAATAATGAACTCGATAATATACTTGAGATCATAGTTTTAAATGATTATATGAACATTTTAAAATAACTTTATTTATAATTCTAAAACTACTAACCATAAGTTAAAAAGTAATGTTTATAGTATCCATGCAATTTCTAGGACTTTCATTTGCCAGCGGTCAGTGGAATTATTTGGGAATAAATGTTTTCTTTAATAAATTTTACATGACATAAATCACGATGTTATTTGTTGCTCTTGATCTCTTTCAGACTTTTAAGCTAAATTTTATATGGACATTATTTCTGAGTTGCCGAATATTTCGTGTCATCTCAGAAAGTCAACCTGGTGAGTTATAATTGTAAGGTATGTTGACATTTTTGAATGTAAACTTTTTCTTTATTATTGGTACTTAACTATCACTATCAAACAATCGTCATTGAGTACCTGTCTTATATTCGTATAGTAAAATAAATCTAAAACGGTAACAATAAGTTGTATTTTTGTTATCTACTTAATCAAGATAAGAATTATTATAAAATTATGAAATAACTAAATCTCAAAATATCACGACAATAATTACTGGTAAAATATTTTGTTTACAATGATGAAAAATAATAATCAGTAGACTAATAATACGCTAGTGTTCGTAAATATAGATGAGTACAATAAGTAACCCTAATGAAAATTTATTTCTTAAAACGTTGACAATGATTCTAATACGTTAACGCAAGTCCAAATGTGACACGGTGTCTAATTAAAAAGGACAAATTTAAAAGAAATGATTGACGAAGTAAGAGTTGTTGCAGATTAAAGTTTTGCGAACAGAGTACAGACCCTTGGTCCCAACGCAGGGATATCGATGCTTCGACCTTCATAGGGCTTCGTCATTGTATCGGTCGGTCGCGTGGGAAGTGACAAACAGATGTTAGACATTACGATTCGACTTGAGTAACCTAAAAAAAGGAGTGGCCTTTTAAAACGCCTTTTGCAGGTATATTATAGTCAGTTACTAGAAGCATGGCTACTAATAAATTAGGCGCTAAAATATGAACGGTGTGATTCTTTTACACCTGTTTTATTTATTTACGAAGGATGGTTTTACACAAAATGTGGGATAGTTGCAATCTATAAGTAAAAAAGTACCTACCCAGGAAGTACTTAGGTACAATTTTTTTAATTAATTATATATTTTATACTATATTCCCTTATTAATATTATTAATAATAATTACACTTATATTTTTACTATACTTTAATTTTATTGGAAAATACCTAGGTATTTTTTTTTCAAAAATAGCTATAATGATATTGATGAAATTTTTCGAAAATTATATTTTTATGGATAATCATAACACACCCTTACTAATTACTTTGAGAAAACTGTTTCTGGGTAGTGTTTTGTAGCTACCTAGCTATTCAACGAAATTGGTATTAAAAATACGAAATAAATGGGTATATAGTTGGGGATAAAAAGGGATTTTACTAGGTAGATTACCTAGTAAAACTTTGTCTTGGTAGCCGTTATGTTTAGTTTCAAGATTTCAGAGGCATTACAGAGAGTCTAACTAAAATAATATATCGATCGTTTACAAACACCCTATGTTTTGAGTCACGTAAACTCCGCCGGAAAAAGTAAAACCAAAAATATTGACAAATTGAAATTAATATTACACTACTTATTAGTACTATAATGTTATACGATTTTATTTTTATTCTAAAGAGAATTTATTTAGCTTTCTGATAATTTAAAAAAAAGTGAAAAAATATGCTCAAACAATTAATTGTGGGTGTTTTATTTACGTTCGGGAGAAGATGACACTCGTTTGAATAAATCATGATTCTGATCAAACGACCTTGGCTATCACTGTGAAATTTTGATAAATAGGTTAACAAGTAAATAAGTAGTAAATAACAAGTAAATAAGCAATTCATAACACAATAATAAAATAACAAGTAAATAAGCAATTCATTGATAGATATTTAGTAGTTTTGATCGATATGATGGTAATGTGGAAAATACTTAGTATAAACACAACGCGGCGCTCGCCCTTCTTTTCAAAACAGGCTGGCGCGGGGCGTATAATTGCTTTCTGGAGGGCCGGCGGCTGAAAGGTTAAGTCATATACATGTTTTTCTTGTACATAAACGACGAATAATGTATTTTGGTCAATATGAATATAAAGCACAAAGTACGCTCTCGCATTTTATTTATACATAATACCATTTTGAATAAAAACATTCAAAATCGAATTATTTTAAAAAACATAGCGTTGCCTACATACAATACGCATTTTGGGAGACGGTACTGAGACATGCTCATAGGCCCTAGATTATTTGGTCTTACTATTCTAACATTACTGTGTTGCAATATAATTATTTTTCCCCATTATTAAGGGTCTACTCTTTTTTGCCAGACTGTAATTTTTAGGAATTGATCCAGATTGCCCCATTAATTGCTCCACTATCTCCGGCGATTCTTGCCGGGCAATTATTGCTCAAAAAATTGCCCGTGTAAAAATTCACCTTAACCCCTTGGCTCGCAGGGTAAAAATTCAGCCATCCCTTTTGCGCGCGAGAGTTTCGCGCGTGAAGTTGACGGCCTTGAAAAAAACGTCCATAACTTGTAAACCACTATACGGATCATAAAAAGAATAACTGTAAAATGATCGCATTGAAATTTGAAATATAAAACATTATAACCTTATCTCGTAAAACAATTAAGATAATAATGAATAAATTTTACAGAGTTGACAAACTGAAAAAACTCGCCTATTCAATCATTCTGATGTTTTTATCATAAAATACGGAAATCTTTGCAAAAATTGTAAATACAGTTATGTTCTTTATTAAATGCTTTACCAAAACTATTACTTTGTTTTACTTATTTGCATACAAAAATATTTAGTTATTCAGCCAAGAAAAATTTGATGTATTCTCGTTAAATAAAATAAATAATTTTATTTTTGTGACTACTTAGGGTCTTTTTTTATATGAAATTCTTTCAAAATTACCACTAGATCACACTTCTTAGAAAATCACACCAGAACTTTCAGCTTTGTCTGATATTATAGAAAAATCTAAGTTTTGAGAGTTAGCGTCCGAAACTTGGTAATAAACTTTGTAATCTCAATATAAAATTAATTAGAGTTTTTCAAATATATTGTCTCATTATATGCTTATTATATGTCCAATAACTAATTATTATACTCCAAAGAGTCACATTTCGTGGAAAACTATAGAAAATCGCACTTAAAATATGGTAATACTTCCATACTAATTGTCAAAACCAAAATTTCAATGTGCCACCCCATATTACGAAACAACTTGAAATGAGCAAAACACGGCAAATTCTATTATTATATACGATGTAAATGAAATAATAGCTATTTCGTAAGCGAATTAAACCAATATTACGTCATATTTTGCGATATTTCAGCCGTTTTACAACAAAAACATACGGCCATTTTCTGCAACGCTTGTGTTTGACCGAAGCATTTTGCTTAAAAATACATGAAAAAAAGCAGATGGGCTATCTCAAATCCCTAATTCTCATTCATAAACTCTTTTAGAATGCATATTACTAACGTACCTGTAGTAAATCGACCTGAAACACTTGAAAACCACTATTTTCTTCACAAACTCGCGAGACTGAACTCGCACGAACTGCACTTGATAGGTGCGCCGGTATGACTAGTTTTTAATAAATTATTTCCTGGACACCGCGTTCGGATCGCGTTCGGCTATTGCAATTTTTCGGTATCGAGGGGTATTGGCCACACCACTGTATGGCCCATCATATGCGCATAGAATCGCATTTCGATTTATAACTGGCATTTTTCGCAACGACTGGTTCAGGTCGTTCCTTAGTCCGCATTTGGTAAGCTTGCAACCCGAGCCGGTCGCTCCAAATCGGTGGGGTTAAGGGCCATGGTTGTACTACTAAATATCAGGAAGATCCAAAGGTAGTTAAAGTAATGAACTGAAATATTACTTAAGATGCACGAGTTCTTCATCAAGCTGTTGGCTCTGCGCACGCTGTTCTGTGTAATAGTCTAAGTCCCTGTTGTGCCTCCTTTGGTCGCTGCATTTTTTCTCCGCCTGCGGCAAACTTAGTTTGACCCGAGAGAGACAAGCCATTCGCTGCTCTTCTTCTGCCCTCTCTTCCAATATGGAAGGCGATTCCAGATGCGCGCGGATCGCTATAATAAAAAATATGATTGATATTTGGTATTACGTAGGCAGCGAGATCTAACCGCTTGAAGCACTTTGGTTACGTAACCAAAACAAAATATCCGTAAAAGCACCGTGGTTACTTTCGTAACCAAGGTTTGAATTCTCCGCGAAGCGGCATTCATACTCCTGTCCTGTTTTTTCTCGTACAAATAGTCGTAAGGAGTTCTATCCTTTTCTAACTAACATAAGCTTCATTACCATGTACGCCAACCTAACAAACATTTCATAGACGCGATAGACAAAAAATAAAGCGGGAAAACCGCGATGCTAACAAAATATTGTATTGGCAATACAATCTTGTGAATAAATATTTTTGTACTATGGAAGGTTTGTTTTGCTTTTTTCTGCTGGATATTGAATCTATTAACTCTGAAAGGCATGCTGAAAGGCATTTAAATAACATTTCAGTATCTCTGGGGTTCAGTCATACAACATTACCTTTCAGTGCATTGGAGAAGGAATGCAAAAGTCCCCAATCGTTATCCAATCATTCTGGCATTGAAGGCCAACAGCATGAGCCATACTGTTGCTGTCGTAGTCTCCTCCCAAGAGGGATTGCTTAAAGTCCACATTGTACTGCCATACCTCAGACCAGTGCTATTCTGGCTGATTCCACTACGGCCACTTATTACGTCTTCGATATTGCCGGACCGTTGGAATTAGACAGGATAGAAAATTGGTTATTCTGGAGTTGGCGTAGAGCAGAGGGCAGTTGTAGAGCTAGTTCAAAATTGTGTTTGGACCTGGGGGGCAATTCTTGAAAAATTTGGCATGTCAAATTTGTCTGTGGTCTTCAAAGAAACGGTTCATGGCTCAATTTTTTTCAAAAAAGAAACTATTTGCATCTTTTTACCTATCTGAAGTTATTTTCCTGGAGAGACCAAGATCTTTAAAAAGGTGAAACAGAGATTTAGCTGGCAGGCCACGAGCGCCAACTTCCACCGTGTGAAGTTGAACAGTGAAGCCGTTCCAACTTATTATATCAGACACCGCCACTCTTATTATATCAGGCAATCGAAGCTACCTGTTGGGTGCTTTCAGCACTCGACACTATAGGAGGGCTTTCATTATCGCGGTTAACCTATAATATTACAGACCTTATTAAAGCTAGCCTTGTATATTGAAAATTTTACCTGCGTCGTCACAATCTGCGTCGGTGATATTTTCATCCGTAGTGTCTCTGGCTAAAACTTCCTTTAAACCCGTGGCCTGAAATTGGAAGTCTCTTGCAGTGCCAATAAGGATGTGACGTTGAAAATTTTGCTAAAAAAAATAACACCAACATTTAAAAAACCCCATTTATAGCATTGAGGATTTCGACAATATCAATTTTTCACATCTCTATTGACCTACTTGACTATTATTATTCCTTGTTCTTTCTTTTATTGACTATTTTACAATTGCGTTTTTTTTTCTTCTAACTATTGGCTATTGACTATAATTATTATTACTGATTTGTTTGTGTTTTTTCTTTAAAATATCTTCCCGTATGATAATTTGTGAAATTATCCTATGTTTGTTTGATTATTTAGTACTATTGTCGGCATGAAAATTTTAGGAAATTATGTAGGAATTTTGATTGAAAATATTGGAAAATGTTGTTTCCTCTATATAACCCAGAAAATCTGTGCTTGGATGTTCAACATTCATACCTTGCAATACCGACGCTCATACCTTATACCTTAATAGGTATTTATTTAAATATTATACGTGTTATTTTTGTTAGTTTTGACATAACCAAGTGTAGGAATTCCTATTAACCCTTCAGGCCTCGGCCCCTCAGACGATTGACAAGTTGCTGTCCCAAAAAAATTTAGTAAAAATTAGTAAAAAAAATTGAATTACGACACTGTCTGTTACAAAATATTAATTACTGCCAAACCACTGTATCCATAATTAAAATGAAACATATTAAGATAATAAAACATAATAAAATAAAACAAATTAAATTAAAATAAAATTCAAACGGGGCCGTCATGCTGAATCGTATTGTGGCCGATATCGGCCAATCGGGGCTTGAGGGGTTAACTGGTTTAAAATAATATTTTAAAAAAAAAATAAAAATATTTGTTGCACTTGTCCTTGTTAGATGTCACGTCTGTTATAGCTACGTTTCAAGCAATATATATCATTGATGTTTACATAAATATAAATTTACATAATATGATATTTACATTTACATGATATTTACGTTATATAAAGGATATAAAAACGCCAACTCCAGAATAACCAAAAATTCGATTCTCTGCAATTCCAAAGATCCGGCAATATCGAAGCACGTAATAAGTGGCCGTAGTGATTCAAATGATCTACAAGCCCGCGTAGACTTCCACAAAAAGTTCCTTACTGGAATCAGCCAGAATGGCACTGGTCTGGGGTATGGCAGTACAACCACGAGCGACGTGGACTTGAAGAAGTCTCTTTTGCGGGGAGATTACGACAGCAAGAGTATGGCTCATGCTATTGGCCTTCAATGCCAGAATGATTGGACAACAATTGGGGACTTTTGCATTCCGCCTCCAATGCACTGGAAGGTAATGCTCTATGACTGGACGCCAGAGATGCTGAAATTTTATTTGAATGCCTTTCAGCATACACTTCCAGACCCCAGTAACCTCGCTCGTTGGAGCTTTGCCGAGGATAGTTCTTGTCCCCTCTGTAGCAATACCCCTTGCACAGCTAGACACATTCTAGCTGGCTGCAAGGTGGCCTTAGATCAAGGACGGTACACTTACGGCCATGACAAAGTTCTCGCTGTTATTCGCGAGGTAATTAGTCTCTCAGTGGCTCGTGCCAACAAGGGTTTGACAGTATCCTCCAAACCCCCAATACAGTTTGTGCGGGATGGCTCTAAAGGCAAAAAACATTTAACTACAAAACCTTTCTCAATAATCGAGAAAGCTACAGATTGGATTCTGGAGGTTGATTCGGTCTCTAAGCAGTATAAATTCCCTGAAAGTCTCGGATGCACAGCCCTCCGTCCAGATATAACTCTTTACTCTCTATCTCGGAAGGTGGCTCTTATCGTAGAATTAACTGTTCCATGGGAATCAAATATCCCAAAAGACCACGAGTACAAATTAAATAAATACCATGATCTCGCAAATGCCGTAACCCGGAACGGCTTCACTGTTCACCTTCACGCGGTGGAAGTTGGCGCTCGTGGCCTGCCAGCTAAATCTCTATTTCACCTCTTTAAAGATCTTGGCCTTTCCAGAAAAATAATCAACTCTTTCTTAGAAAAATTATCTAAAACTGCGATTTGCGCATCTCAAATTCTATGGCTTCGAAGGGGGAGTGAATGGGTGGCAAGGTGAACGCTCACATGTGGCAAGACAGCTGTCCTAAACCTACCACAGCCGGTTCGTAAGTCCGGAATCCACTGCTCACCCCCCAGAAGTGTAAAAAAATAGTATTATGATGGGCCCGACTCCGGTCGGTGAATTCCATGGCAGCTCCGTTTGTATTTATTATTGATATTTATAATGATATATGGCAGTGGTGGCAGAATGGTCGGTCGGAATCAACCGGTCGGTCGGGTCGGTTGTGAGAGGTCTGATGTTCAATCACCCTCACCGCAGTAATATTCAATATATAAAAATGAGCAGCGATTAACAAAGGACTAAGTGGAGTAATCGGCTATTTTTTTCATTTCATCTAATAGCCAATAAACACTTTTACCCTTCGGCTACGTAACGACCAAATTTGGTTGCACATCAGAACACCGTTGACTACGTAACGACCAATATTGGGGGCTTGCTCCCGGAGCGCACAGTAATATTATTTTGTAATTCGAACGCATCCTAAAATCCATACCAAATATCTCATTATTACCATAGATACATAGACGGCCGCTAGAATAATTTCGCGGATATTTCTGGTAAAATTCCATTGTCAAACATCATAATTTTTTTGTTTCGAGAAATCATCATAATTTTTATTGGTTTTATGAGCTAATATCTAAATATTCGTGTATGTAAATAAGCAAAACGAAATATTATCTTTAATAGAGAATCTATTAAAGATCAAGATAGTATTAACAATTTCTAAATAGGCTTCCGTATTTTTCCGTAAGACAAGTACAACTTAGAAATGCTGAGTTTTTTTTCACTTTATCGACTTTCTCATATTTATTCATAATTATCTAATTGTTTTACAAAATGAGATTTCAATATTCGATATACAAAATTTCAATGCTCTGTTATTCTTTTTATGTACTTTTTGTCGAGCGCGGCGATATTGCAAGAAATTCCAATAAATTGAATTGCCATGAAATTATACCACTACTCGAAGGGTTAACACTTTATAATATTGATCAATAAAATCAATAGTTTAAGTTTTATACAAATAAAACAAATAATTACTTTTAATAATATTATCTATACCCATTTATTTACCTATTTATTTATTTACTTAAAACTTTCAATATAACGAATCACCATCAAAATCATTGTGAAGTATCTGAACTTAGATAATAACAGTTAAAATTATTCAGATGTAAATAAGAAACTTACAGCAAAAGAAAATGGAGAAGCAACAAAGATGTAGTCAGGATTTATAGCCTCATCGTCGGACTGTAGGCTGTCGTCAATCACCTCCCCCCAGATATTCCTGTTCAATATATTATTGTCTTCTCCTTCCGGGGTCTCGGTGGAGTCTTCGCTGCTGGTCTGCGGAATAATCACCTCCCCCCAGATATTCATGTTCAATATATTATTGTCTTCTCCTTCCGGGGTCTCGGTGGAGTCTTCGCTGCTGGTCTGCGGAATAATCACCTCCCCCCAGATATTCATGTTCAATATATTATTGTCTTCTCCTTCCGGAGTCTTTTGCTCCCGGATGCCAATGCTCCCGGATTGAGTGGACTGTCCTGTGTTTGTATCCATTTTTTCAATCATATTCCCGATGACCTTCACGGGGTCTTCTTTGGTTTGAAGCTCATTAGTTTGAAAGCAGTGCGAAATACGCTCATTTAGGTTAGTCATATTTACTGCTCTCTCATCCAGGGGGCTGTAAATTATTAATATTACCATTAGTAAGCTAGGGCTATTACTTGAGATTGCTCATTTCGTCATCGCGGGGGGTGGGGGGGGGGGGGGGGGGGGGGGGGAGACAGAGGTAGTATAATAACTGTAATTTTTATCAAAATTATTTAAAAATACCAGAGTACCTATTTTTATCTCATCAAGTCCCCAACTATAGCTGGCCAATATTTAGGTACTAAAAATCCCTAACACTTTCAGTACTTTTTAATCAATCCAATAACTGTACTTTGTAACTTTTCAGCTCAGCACTTAGGGCCTATGCGGCTTGGGTCTTATGGTCAGGGTGGTTGTTAACCGGCCCGACTTATGGTTCAACTCCTATCCAGCAGCCCCATCAAAGAGGGAAACCTCCGGCAGCACTGGGCGGTTCTGAAGAGGTTGTGTAACCGGCGAATTGCTGGCGGGGTCTAAAAGACGTACATTTACGTAAGAAGCGGGGTAGATGTCACCTGTCCTTAGAAAGAGCCAGTTGGCCACCTGATCCTGAATGGCAGTCGGACAAAGGGCGCCATGGGCCCGCGATACTCGGTAGGAGGTACACTTTTACGAGTGGTAGAAGTCCGCGTAAGCGACCTTGAGCTGTAACCAGACTATTTAAACCAGAGGATTTCTTTAATGGTTGGCTCCTACATATTAATAAGTGAGTATTTTGATTGCAATGTAGTTTTATTTTGATTGCAATTTGAGTAAATGTAGTTTATATGAATATGCTTAGTTTACATCATTCCTTTAGTACAATGACACGTTATTTGCGGGCAATAAGCTCGGCTTTTTTTTTGTCTTGTCTTTTATCTTGTCTTTCATCAAGGTAAAAATCAAAAATAGGTTAACATTTTTAACATTGTTCTAAAATGTTCTAATAAACAAAATAAATGTTCGTTTAATTGAGTCGCCTTGATAAATCTTTATTTGAATAAAAACTATAAAGTAATCTTTTGCTACCTAGGTACTTCTCCCGCGAAGTCGATTCGTACTTACTTGTTTTCCTTTCCTGCTAACACATTTAACTCCACGAGTGTGCGCATCATCTGCAACGATGTCTCTGTATCGAACTCCAAGAGATCGCGGAGCATCGAAGCGTTCATGACCCGATGTGTCCTGCAGAGGATCAAAGTTCTGCGCACCAGGCAGTATTCCTGTAATTTTATTTTTTAACTACAGTAGAGGAACCCTATTAATCCGGACCTTACTAAAATGGAATTCGCTTAGCCCTTCTTTTCGCGGAGCCGTTCTCGCGGACTAACCTTACGAGGTAAAACTTATTGGTGCATGCTCAGAAATTCACTCGACGGCAACACATTTTGATATTTTTACCGCCAACCCTCACTCGTTTAAATTGCAAGCTATTCATTTTGTATTCTTATATGATAGCTAGTATTACAAAGGTTTTTCTTTTTGTATAATTACGGCGATAGCTTTATTAAGTTTACTTTTCAATGCCTTGGTTTTACTGTAATGTTGAATAGTAATAAGTGAATAAACAAAAAAATAAATCAGTCAGACGAATCAACGGCTGATGAATTGTATTCACTCAGACTTGCATTTCTTTAGAAGAGATAAAAGACGATGAGGTAGTTAATTCTGCCATACAACCAGCAACAGAAGCTCACAAAACTATTCTTCTGGTAACTCCTCTAACAACATTCCATAATCACATTCTGTTAGCCAAACTGATTTTGAAGAAACAGAAACTGGCCTTCGGGTAAGCCAATCTCAGAGATACGCAGTTGTCGACAGTGATACACTCGTTGCAGAATATATTTCTATAGCAAAAAAACATTGTATGGAATGCACTCCACGCATGAAGTGCGAGCCCGGGTAGGACTCAGTTTATGGCCTTATGGTCAGTTTCCCCTAGGAATCAAACTTCTGGCGCTCCAGAACGGTCTGCGCACCGTGCGGCGAAGCCAATCGACTGTGCACTCTGACTAACAGTCGGGGGAGTCTGGAAGCAGTACCGTTTCCTATAGAGCGGGGGTGGTTGCGGACCTTACGGCGACTGCTCTTGAAACGACCATCGGCTACCCGATCCTGGGTGAACAGCCGGGCAAAGGATGCCGTGGTCCGCGATACATTCGGTATACACCGTTTCACCGCTTCGTAAGGGAGAGGACCGCGCAAGCGACCTCGAACTCGTAACCAATCGAGAGACCGGAGTAATCTGGTCACAATTGGAAGTAAGGGCGTGAGTGTCGGCCCGCCAGGTAACAATCCTGGCTATCTCGCGGATAAGGCGTTGGCCTCTTACGGGCTTGTGACGTAGCTAGATAGTGGACTGTTTTTGTCCTCAAGTCTTCTACGCTCACTCCAGGGAGATAGAACGAATAATCGTTAAAACTTCCTGTGGTGACGGGCTCGCCCGTTGTAGTCGACAACCCTTCTTGTATGAAATGGTTTGCAGAAGGGTAAGGGAAGATTGTCGTTATGTTTATATCTGCCTTATATTTGAAATATTAAAGTTTGACGAAAACAATAAACAACAAAATTTACACTCTTGCTGAATGCCCCCAGCGGTATTCAAAAATACAGATGTATGTCATCCGTAAGTCAGTAGTAGGGATCGAAATGAAAGGTCAACTGGACGATTTCTAAATTACGAATAAATGCATAAATGTGGGTGCTGGTTTTGGGCCATATTAAAAAGTAATATGCCATTGTGCTGTCGAATAAAGGAAAAAATAACAACATATTTCTTATTGTTATCAACAGTGCAGGAAATGAGTTAAATCAGGAAGTTTCTTACAAGTTCATACATGGTTACTTCAAACTGGTGATTATATAATAATAAATACCTACAAACAAATCTGCCATGTAATTCACGGACCGGAATCGAGCCCATCATAATATTATTATTACACTTCTGGTGGAGAAACGGTAGACCCCAGACTAATTAACAGCTGTGGTAGGTTAACAGCAGCTGTCTTGCCGCATGTGAGCGTACACCTTACAACCCATTCACTGCCCCTTCGAAGCCATACGACTTGAGATGCGGAAATCACATATTTAGATTTTTTTCTGGGAATGAGTTGATATTTTTTCTAGAGAGATCAAGATCTTTAAAGAGATGCAGCAGAGAATTAAAAAACAAGCGCTAACTCCCACCGCATGGAGGTGAACAGCGAAGACATTCCGGGTGTTGGCATTTGCGAGATCGTGGTATTTATTTAGTTTGTACTCGTGGTCTGTGAGGATATTTGACTCCAATGTATGTAACTGTTAATTCTACAACAAGGGCCAGTATAAATTTTCTTGGGTTCTATTTTTCTTGTGAAATATGATGAAAAAAAAAATAGGGCATTTTTGATTTTCTTATCTTTTTCCCGACAGAGGGAAAGTATTGTGAATGCTCAAATATTTAAAAAAATATAAAGATGAATATATCTCCCCCCCCCCCCGCCCCCCCCCCCCCCCGATGCGATTAAGACTATTTACAGATTGAAGTCTGTCTGAGTCTGTGTGTGTGTATTCCTCCACGATAGCGCCCAAACGCTTCATCCGATTCGGCTGAAATTTGGCATGCAAGCTTCATTTAGTCATGGCAAGAGTTAAAAAAATATTGTGGTTGAAATCGGTCCATTAGAGGGCGCGCTAGTCATACTTCAATCTCGAAATATTGCAGTTAGACTTGAAATTCAGTTCACAGGTGTCTTGTTGGACCGAAATCACATTGTGAAATTAAGGTTGGAATATCTTGTATACAAGCGACTCGGCGAGGGGGCTTGTCTACTTGCCGGGAAAGTATTTAGGTGACAACCGATGTTTTTCTTATTGCCATTATATCCTCTATCCCTTCGCTTTCCTCGCGTAGCCTTTTTATTTACACCGGATTAGCCGTATCGCCTTTCTTGGCGCTACAACTGGATAAAGATCAAGTAATGGAATTCTCGTAAGTTGGTGGTTAGCGAAAGAATGACAAGAAATTCAGAAATAATTTACCATTATCCTGTTGGGATCATCGATACGCATGATCTTCTCGCAAGAGCATTTTAACTCAGAATTAGTTTTAGCGCACTCCTCACAGCAATGCTCCTCAATTTGCCTCTTTCGATTCGGCAAGATACCGAAGCAGACTGAATGTTGCCATTTTTCACAGTACCTGAAAAGATTTCAAAATTTCTTAATTGGTAGCTTGTGTAACAACGCAAGAGAGAGAAATAGCTTTTTTAACGAAACGATCGCTAGGCAGAGTCCTTTTTCCACTGTCCTTTCAAATTCAGGAACGTCTGCCACATCACTTGCCAATCGTAAATAGGTCATCGTCGAATCAATTTGATGCGTTATTTAATTAAAAAGTTATTGTTTTTTCCGAGTGTAAATTTAAGACATATAAAATAAAATGTACATCAATGGAAACTCGAGTTGGCATGATGTAAATAAATAATATAAATTATTAGGATGATGATTATTTGCCTTGGCAGTAATTTCAATGACAACTGGGATAATGAGTAAAGAGATAAAAAACCACAACGAAACGCAGTTCTTAACACATTTACGGTAACTGTATAGCCAGACTGCAAGAAGCTGTAATAGAAAACACAGGCACAGGATCTCGTATTTGAAAATAATGCAAATTTTCAACTTTATCATATTGCACAAACAAAAATATTTGAGCAAAAACCAACGACGGAAAAACAAATAAACAGCTGATTCTTAAAAAAGAATAACATGGCCTCGAACTATTTTTTATTTAAATTTGAAATTCCATCTCAAACCTAAGTTATTCATGTTCAAAGTGGCCAGTGTGAAAAAACAACAATTACATTGCTAAGGACTCAATATTAACCTAAACCTGAAAACTAGACTTCTACAATGCTACGTGTTCTCAATATTGTTATATTTATTTAGGAATTCATTACATTTTTTAGATCACGACTCCATTGTTGTTAAAAAAATAAAAAAAGCCTTTCATGACCCCCTTTAGACTGCAAGTTCTCTTGACCCTCCCTGCCTTAGTCTCTTCCACATCTGTTACTGGTGGAGGCTGGTGGGGATCAGTGTCATCTACGGCATTGAGCAAAAATAAAGTCATCGCTTAAAGATAGAATGTTTCATTATCTACATCTGCTGATTGAGCACAACGGAGGTGGACTTGACCGACTTCATGATTGAAGTAGATTGGCCGGCATGACCTATCGCCGGAAGCCCCTATCCCAGCTGTATAAGTAAAAATACTTATGAAATTACTGAAAAGTATTGTCAAAGTATCCTTACCGGCACATTATGATGTGTTCGAAAGCAGAGACTTGGTTGCATGGGCATCGCATTGGCATAGCAATCACCGGGTCAGAATAGCTCGCTGGAGATAGAAAAATGCAATGTTACTTTGAGCAAACTATCCTACTTACGCTGCAACTATGAACTAACAAATGAAAAAGAATGTACCCGAAGCTTGAGCGTCGGTGCTTTCATATTGATTTGAATGCTTGTCACTTTTCGGAAACTCATTTTCTCCAATATCTTCAATTTCCGTTTCTCCAATATGTTTATTCAGACTTTGACACGCTTGTACTTTGAGCTTATGGAAATTGGTTGAAATGCGTCCAATAGTGCGTGCCTTTTCGGAAATCTTTTCTGCCAATGTATCGTTCAGCAGAGGCACAAAACCTTTAGGCTCATAGTCGGGTGGGGTCACTAATAAATAAAACCAAAATGAAATCGTTATGTACCAGAATTCCACATTGCTGGCTTACAATTCCTTTATCATCAGCAGCAGACGGTAAACGGTCTACTGTTGGACATATGCCTCCCCGTCATAGGCCATACATAGAATGCTATGTCGAACGGTCTTGAGCCGCCTCCATCCACCTACTTTCTGCGACCATGGTAATGTCATCGGATGACATTGCCATGGTCCCGGCGCCCCCCTCCACCATATTGTGGGGGGGGGGGCGTCCCACACTGCTTGAACCGTTTCGTGGCCGCCATTCGAAAACCTGTTTTGTCCGATGGTAGTCATTTGTATCGTTTCACCGATGGTTGTCGTTTGTGCCTGCCCATTGCCATTTCAAGTTGCTAATTTTGGGAGCTAATTTGGTGAATGGATGGATATCTTCATCCTCTAGTCGGGATCGGGTGGCCAAAGGGTAATTTTAAAGGTAGCTGACATCAGGTCAACGACCACCCCCACTGCTTAGGAATTGTACGTTTCCAGACACCCCAGTTATTCGTCAGAGTGCAAAGTCAATTGGCTAGGCCACATGATGCGCACCAAGAATTCCCACAGAATGGATCCGATCCCACCTAGCCCCGATACAGGTCAGACAACTGGCTGCTCGGGTAACAGCGGCAGAAAGCTCCATCAATTTAGATGAGCTCAATCGAAAATCAAACAAAGGATGATCTTTGCTTGTGTTGACCGAGGGCTTCAAGCCAAAACTGATAATAGAAAAATACACAAAACCCAATCTCCCTTACCCAAGTCATTCGACAGGTAAACATAGAAGGTATCTCGGATAGAACAGTAAAGCATCCCAAATACTGGAATTCAGCCATTTAGAAGCAAAGAGGTTACATTTCAGGATTTTAAAGAGATCGACCCCGATCCAAAACCTCTGGGCCATTTGCAAAAAAAAATGACTCTCCAAGATGTATTGTACAACGAAAACCAAGACGATCAGTGCAGTAATTCAAATCTGGTTTCACGATGATGAACTGAAAGGAAGCTATCAAAACCTGGTGAATTCTATGCTTACAAGAGTGAAAGATGTTATCAACGCAAAACGAGGACACAATATTAAAACTAACAATCTATAACTACCAGTACTGTTTTTGTATGTTTATGTCCAATAAAGCACTTTTCGCATAAAAATATTCTTTGTTCCAATTAATTTGCACGGTACTGTTGATATATAATATAAAAATTATTAAACTAATGCTATTTTTATTGAGATAACGATTTGCTGAAGGAAACTGGAAGTTTCCAATGGTCCTAACTCTCTCTTTGCCCATGATTCATATGTTCGTGGTGGTCGAAACAAAATGGAAATAGGTTTAATAGATACAAAATCGCTTACCGTCGTCGTAATAGTAAAGCTGAATGCTCAGATCGTACTCTGGTGGAAGGACGTCACATGCACCTGCCACAGCAATACACATACGCAGTAAGTTTTGAGTTGCTTTTGATACGGCTGTAAGCGAATTCATAATCCTAAACATAAAACATAAAATTAATAAAAAAGAGAAAGCTTAAACAACTTAAAGGACTGGATAGGCTAGTCTGAAAAAATATACCGCCTGAAAGGATACTTCGACATTTGGGTCACAGTATGACAACACCGAGATTCGGGACATAATGGGCTCGATTGCGTTTCTTCGTGAACTAATATCGAAAAGAAAGAAAGCAGTGCAAAGATAAGGAATTATAAAGAAAACAAAAATATTTTACTGCACAAAAGCTACGTGCCGCAAGTAACATATTCTGAATTAGTTTGAAAACATTTCGTCCGGTCTTCAATTACGCCGCTTTATGTTCGATTGGTAGTTTTATGCCGGAAAAGTGACAATCGTTCGTTTCATATTCCGCTCTAACGTACTGGTCTGTATCGCTCGCATGAACATTAGTTCCGACTAAAATTGGAATTATCTAATTTTAATTCATGAAGAAACGCAATCGGGCACAATATAAGTTTTTTTTCATCAAAGAATCCTATCCAGTCTTACTATTTAATTGTGCATATATGCATATTATAAAAAATAATAACTACTTTTGATTGTTTCCCGCTTGTACAACGATACCAGTATCGTTTCCATTGTATTTGTAATCAAACAAATAATATTCGATTAAGGATTTTGGGTCATTTCGATCTCCATAAATGCTGAACACGAGCCTTCTCAACTGAAACATAATCATCAACATAACACAGACCAGAATCACCACAGATCAATATAGCCGTGAAAGAGGAAGAGGTTAATGAAAAAAATCTGACTGTCGGTGCAAAATACTATTTGCACCCAAAGAATCGATTTGGGAAATATCGCAGAATAAGAACCTTTCTAAAAAATAGAAAAAATAAAGAAATACTACTACCTAGATCCGATAATTGTAATGCTAAATTTGAAAGAAAAAAGCTTTGGATATGTAAAATTTCGAGACAAAAATAAAACAAATGTACATAAAAAAAAGTTTTTTTAAGCTTGGTTTTTAAAACTGTGTTTAAAAAAACTAATCTAACCTACTGCCAAATAGGGACCGTGCACGAAGTCACGTGATAAAATATTTCGACTTCAGCGCTCGCAGTGGCAAAAATTTTAAATTTTCGAATGACCGCTAGTGTCAAAGTGCCTTTGATTCATACGATTCGGTGTTAATTTGCTCTTTGAATTTCGTGTGTTTTTAATGTAAAATGGCGATGTCTGCGTCTCATGATGACATTATTATTTCGACCGGATTCCAGACCATCGATGTTAGCGATAGTTTCAGGCCTCCGACTAAAGAGAAAGGCCAACTCCTCTTCGAAAGTGACCACGTTTTCAATGTGCAAGAACTTCGCGATTGGGGAAATATCTTCTTTTTTGTTTGATAGCTCCACCCAAAGAGGGTGATTTCTTGGGGAAATATCACTGGCAGAGTAATAAGACAAACGTCTGTGTCTTGCCGACCATATCAGATCACCATAGAAGTGAGTTGTACAACGTTATATTTGTTATTTAAATCATAGTAGATTGGATTTTTGTGGTTAGTTTAGTGTGTTTTTTTTAAATGGACACGTTGAAACACCTTCAATGCAGACTTTGCGAACAAACTACACAAATAACTTGCGTTTTGAATTCTTTTCTACCATGTAATAATTTATATGACTTTTTTTCAGTTGACGGCAGATCGTAAAATTAAAAATGCTTCATGTGACTGTCCTACCGGAGCAGCCCAGTGCTGCAAGCAGTAGTAGTATTTTATATCAACCACGAAAGGAATTGCAGCAAAACAAGCTTTTCGCAACAGTGGGGAAACCTTCAATTATTGCCTGTAAATACACTGAATAAAAACTAAACTGAACTGGAAGTATGCTTTATTTTATTTAGTTTTTTAAACACATTTATCATACATATCATACATATACTGTTATTTTACTGATCCACAAATCTCCGATATGGTCTTGTGTAAACAGAAAGTATCCTAACAAATAGGATAGTTCTTTAAAAACAGGATCGCCAGAAGTTTTCTGAATATATTGAGTGGATTATATTGACTAAAATCTATGTCGGTTGAAAAAAAAATGTATTTTATATTTTAATAATGGGCTTTTGGAGATTTGCTAAAACAGCACACATAAAAACAATATCATCAGCAAATGGTAGCATCGCAATGGTGAATTTGTCAAGTATCTTATATATTTTCACCCTTTGAATACAACTTTCTATTATATGTTCACCCTTTGAATACAGCGTTCGTTTTGTGGTCGACAGGTAAATGGTATGTCATTCAACTGCCTTTTCTTTGCCCGATTGAAGCGGGGATGCGAAGATTGTGAGTCGACCTGTCGCTTTCGGTACACTGCGGGGAATAGCGAAGGATTATACGAAGGGCTCAAGGGATGATCCGACTTCTCTTATTCCGAAAAAATGCGCGCTGCAAATCCTCGAATTTTTATTCGGCTGCCACGGCGTATTGTTTGACCTGTAAATCATGAACAGTGTTTAATCCGAAGCTCAATTTAATAATGTCACGGAATTAAGGTATTTCGTATACATACCCAGTGCGATTGATCCAAGAAATCCACTTTTCTCGCCTTTGCAGGTTATGTGCAAGCTTAGGAAAACTGTAAAATTTTACATTTTTCGTGTTGTAATAGGTGTTACTACACCCAACAACACAACATATAGTGCCCCCGTGACGTTTTGGCATGGTGTCCTCCTTGCTAGAGCCGCTCATATTTTAGTAACGATAAACAAAACAAACCAATTCTCCATACAAAACCACTGGCTACGCGAGAACTGTCACTCAGATTGTTCGGGCGTGTACGCGTGAGGGCGCTGGTGTTCTTCGTGCACGGTCCCTATAGGTGTTCACGTATTATCAGTCTTATTTATTAGATTTGCTTGGGACACATCTCAGCTCCGTCTTAGTTACGCACTACTTATCTCCTTAGGACACAGCGCATACGATGCTTATTTATAAACGATACATAAGCGTTACGTAGCTACGCTGTTAGGTTCGTTTTCTTCCCGTTCATCTATTGCATTAATGAAATCACCTGAAATTAAGTACAAAAATTAGATTATGAAATTTAGAAATATAGAAATATTAAGGAGTTTGTAATTCGGTACCGGAAATGCCTTCTTTAAATTCTATCGCCATATTGTGCAGAACCGCAAGGGCCACTATGGTCGTTTTAATATTGTCCAGCGATCCTGTCATTCCCCGAAGCAAACACTGAAACCTTTGTTTCCACACTCCAAAAAGCCTTTCGACAGGATTCCTGGTACTTATATGAGCTTTATTATAATTTTCTTCTTGCTGGTTTCTCGGACGTAGCACTGGCGTAAATAAATAACGGCAACAGCCATTTCCCGAGTCACCCAGAAGACGACCATGAAATTCGCCTGCCTCGAATCTTTCCTTTAAACGGCTCTCACGGAATATCCGCGAGTCATGTGCACTGCCTCGGTATGAAGCCACAATGTCCCTAATCTTCAAGTTAGCATCAGATACAACCTGAAAATTAAAATAGTCTAAAATCGTATGCAGCATCCTTATGGAAAGCAAGCTAATCCAATACTCACTTGCACGTTTATGGAGTAGAAATTTTTGCGGTTGACGTAAAATTGGCCAATATTACCGCCCACTTTCCTTATCCTAATGTGAGTGCCGTCTAGAGCTCCTATAACTCGCGGAAAACCGGCAATCCGTGCAAAGTCTGCGATGACTGCATCCTGCTCTTGCGTAGTTGACGGCATGCTAATGTAGCGGCCCGAATAAGATGCGATTGCTTCCGCGACGCGTTTTCTGATGACTGACAATGTCGGCTGACTGAAGCCATGCACATCCGCGCAATCATCTTGTATCTGGCAGATAAACAAATGTATTGGTTTTAGTTGCTAGTAGGTCGTGGATACTGCTGCAAAAGATAAGCTACATACCTCATTGCGAGCCCAGGAACGAACAGCAGCCGCCACCTGCAGCTCAGGCTTTATTTTACCTCCTCTGCAATCTCCTTCCAAACGATCCCTCACCAAGTCGACTATTTTCATAAAGTTCACTTTAGAAAATCGATACTTATATCGAAATTCGTCTTCCGTCAACTCGGTGAACGGGTCAAAACGTTTTTTGTAGGTTTTGGTAGTCCGCCTCTGTCCTAACATCCGCAGATTATCAGAAAATACCGAATATACCGATAAATCGTCCATTTTATTGATTACACAGCGACAAAACCTGTACTTAATTCGCTAAACACGGTCCGATCGGTGCGCAAAGTGACGTTTAAGATAGGACGCGACTGAGCCGTGTCCTAGCGTTAGGCAACATTTATAAATCACGATTTTCGCTCGGCTGTGTCTGAGACGCTGCTATACATTAGAAGAGGCTGCTATACCTCGATTTGATCCGCGGAAGGGTTCGAAATCCAAAATGGCGGCCATTTTGAAAGTGAAAATTTTCAAAATGTTCGACTTTTTCGGCTGAATGGGTCTTGAACTATGTAGTAACTGGGGAAGACGAAGTAGCGGACTACGCCACTAAAGTGATTGTCTTTTGGATTCTGGGGTATAGTCACACACCCACGTCTCATCCCCCACCATCCGATGGATATTCGCAGCGGTATAGTTCTGCAGTCAAAAAATGGACGACCGTGTAGATCTCGCATGGACAGAGGTGGCGGGAGCGAGCGACTACCTCTCCATCGGAATAATTTACTGTGATTCAAATTCCGCTTACAACTCCGTCAGACTTACAGCATGCAGACTGAAGTGTTTGGGCGAGTGGAAGCAAGGGTATAGAAGTCCTATAAAATCCTAATCCCCACCAAGGGAGACTGAAAGAATCCGCAGTGGCTCAAAAGCTACAACACGGACGCCTGGTTCACCGACGGATCAGGAACAAATGGACGTTTTGGGGCAGGCGTGTACGGACCCAAAACCAACCACAGAATCAGCATTCCCCTTGGACAATATGCCACGGTTTTCCAAGCCGAGGTGTTTGCCATATTGAAATGCATAAAACTCCAAAGTCGACTTGAGGTAAAAAATTTAAAAATCCTCATCTGCTCTGATAGGAGAGCAGCAGTGGACGCTCTGGCTAAAGCCACTACATAATCTTCTGGGGTCTGGGACTGCATGCAAGATCTCAACAAATTGGGAAAAGCCAACAAAATTACCTTAATATGGATACCGGGCCATCAAGGCATACCCGGCAACGAAGAGGCCGACAGACTGGCAAAATTGGGCACACTGGAATGCCTGGTGGAGCCAGTTGTTGGGGTCCCCTTCGCTACAGGTCAGAAAATCATCAGGGACTGCTTGGAGCAGGAACATCGGGCATCCTGGAAACAGAGCCAGGAATGTCGCCAGGCAAAAGCCATGATGGAGCAACCACTTCAAAAAAAAACCAAGGTCCTTCTTGACATGAGCAAGAAGAACCTTAGAACCACTATCGGTCTCCTCACCGGACACACCACCCTTAGAGAACATCTATTCAACCTTGGCTTGACCGAGAGCAAGGACTGCCGAATATTTGGCGAAGAACCTGAAGACAGCATACACATCGTCGGTCGCTGCCCAGGCCTCGCTGTAAAAAGACACAGTTTACTGGTTAGAGCCTTTCTCGAACCCAGCGATCTGCCCAACTTGAAGGTCAGTGATCTGCTTAGACTGGAAAGCAGCACCGGGCTACTAGCTTACCACTGACCCAACCACAAAGTGGGTAGTTACAAAAGGTCTTAAGATCCAGGTGATATCAAGGGCTGGAAACAAGTCTCCGTTTACCACTACTATATAATTTACTGTGATTGAACAAAATGGCCGACAAATACGCGGGGCCAAACAAACTGACCGTTAGGACCCCCACTACACGCCAGGTGCACTAGCTTCGAAATGAAAAAAAACCTCCGGCCTTAGGAGCCCTTGTAACCTTACTTTCTGGATAACCCTCGTATAATATGTAAAATAATAATACTTAAAAAAGTTTATTGATAATAAATATATATTTTGTATTAAATGATTATTATTATATGATGATAATGAATCATAACAAAATGTTTTTTTCTTCTTGGTATATTTGAGATTAGTCATCTGACCATAATACATCGATTCCCCTTTTATAGAACTTAGTTTCTCTTTAATCTGTAAACCACATCGGATTGATTAAACAGCTAAGCTGCGAGAGGATTTGAATGGGATGCCAATCGTTCAGTTAAAGCATTAATAATTTATCACTTAAAGCATCAATATGTACGTGCCATCGTAACTCATTATCGATTACGAATCCCAAGAACTTTGTTGAGGATACCTGAGTTAATTCTTCGTTATTGACGGTCACATGTATTTCGGTTTTAGTAGGTCTAAGGCTGAAATACATAACATTAGTTTTGTTAATGTTGAGTACCAGGCCATTCAGGGCCTGGCCTGGCCATTCACCATACTAAAAGACAACAATATCTATCTGTTGAAACCCATAAAAATTAGATAAAATTAACTTGAAATAGATGTAACTAATTCACAAGATCCTAAAGCTGTTTGTTCAAAGACCGTGTCCTACGTCACCTTTGTCTTGTTAAAAAAGTAAAAAATACGAATCTTCAACGCTCGAGGTGTGAAATCGTTAATTGTACGACCAATTTGTCGGCAAGTTTGAGTGTTGATTCTTAAAAATTGTAAAAATATTTTTTAAAAAATACGTGTGGCACTCGGGGACTGCCGCGGTAAAGCTAAATAGCATAGCATTTTTAACAACTTATGCAATTATAATTATTTATTTATTTTATTTTTTCTGATATCAGATAACTGAGCTCTATCGGAAAACGTTGAAATTATTCCGAATCATCTGCGGAAGCAACATAAATCATTTTGCGCCATCCACTTGTAACTCGCCAGTAGACAGCGCTGCAGCACATCAACTTTTTAACTGTTCAACCGATCGCGATAAAAATGGTATACGTAGGTATTTGACGACGGATAATATTTTAGCGCTCCGCTTTGTTGTAAGTTTCTACTAGATGTCGCTGCAGCACGTTAACTTCTATACCGCTCAACCGATCGCCGTGAAAACTAGTATACATAGATACTTGAGCGCAGATAATATTTTTGCGCTATCCACTTAGTTATAACTCTCCACTAGATGGCACTGTAGCACATCAGCTTATATACTGTTGAACCGATCATCATGAATAGGTATATACATAGGTGTTTGATCATGGATAATACTTATGGGATATCCATATTTATTTATTTATTTATTTATTTATTTTCAGGAAAACCAACAGCTAATTATAATTTAACAATGCCGGAGTAACATAGCAGAGAGCCAATTAAAGGTTTTCACGTTTAAATAACGTTGTAGAAACATATCGATGGCTTACAGGCAATACCACTTAACCCACAAAAAAGCTGAAATCGACTTAAGTGTACAGAAAATTTTCAAATTAAAAACTTTATGTGCTTGTAAAACCTCGGAACCCACGGTCTATTGCATTTAATAATTTCAAATAGTGGCAATACCTCTTATTTCACTACTGCGAAAATTTAGGACACAAAAAATCACGTCCCACAGTGAATGGCTTGGAGTGGCAACACATTCGGGGAAATTTGCGGGCAATTACTCGCAAGCCACACAGCTGTCAAAAATTTTTTGAGGTTAACTTTTGTTCGCGCGTTAATTGTGACTCTAAACTGCGATTTCATTCGGAATACTGTGAAAAATAATGTAAGTACCTACATGTTTGAAATGAGTATTTTATGTTTTTTAATAAATTATGATAATTTCTGTTGCCGTCGAGTTCGTTTTCGCTCAGCAAATAAAACTGAAAAAATGTAGGTAAAACCTTTTCTCTTGTTCACAGCTAGCAGAAATACAGATGGTGCAATGGCTTCGGACTCTTCGGGTGATGAAGAGAAGGAGCAGACATTTAAGAAGAAGTTTAAAAAAATATTAATTCTAAGAAACCAACTTAAGCAAGAGTTGTCTGCATTAAAACTAAGACAAGAAAAAGAAATATCCTTGCAGCCGAAACAGCTGCAGTCCGATCAAGAACTGCTGCAGCAGCCAGACGCTGGCTTGACTGAAGATGAACTCGCTTTAAAAAATACCATAGAGCGTATAATTGCAGCCCCTAATACAATTACACCGGGTCGCTCAGCCTACGGTGAACATGACGGTGGTTAGTAGCTTATATTTTATATTTAGTTACGTATTTAATTAACTCCACCTTATTATGAATATTTTGAGGGTTTGAGGCACTGCTGGATACCAATGCTTCTCCAATCCTTCTACCCTTCAGCGGTATGGTGCTTTTGCCTAACCGCAATACAAATAAATGTCGTCGTCTCACCTAGCGGATTCGCATAATTCTTGTCTACCTAAAACTATTGAGCTTTAGATTTGTTTGTGTAAGCCTTACTGATTTGTGTGTACAAAATACAGAAATAAAAAAGATGACGTTGAATGAGCCCTGCTGTTCACACCAGAAAGATGAGCTACGTCCACCCCAGATACGCCCAGCCAACCCAGAAGCCACTGATGGTTACGGTGAACATGAAGAAGGTGAGCACAATTTATGTACTTGTAAATATTATGCCAAATATTACCCATAACTATCTCCATTTAAAAAATCTTTCCTGTTTGCCAGGACATTCTCTAATTATGTACATTTTACTTGGATATATTTTAATTATAATTTTTTTACTCCATTTCTATGTTCCACATAATTTGTTGTGTGTGTTTGTATTCCACAGAAATTGAACGCATGTTCAATGCATCTCAATCATCAAATTCAAGTGAAACCCATCCGTTCGCTGATAGTGGTTCAGAATACATCCCGACAAGCGATTCGGAAAGCACCCCAAGCATAATAGAAAACGAGGACCCCAACATCCGGGAATATGGCGATCCTGATGAAGGTATTTCATTATTATCTAATCGAAATTCAATTGTATAAAAACATTTTATTGATTTTTATGGATCTGTCATGAGTGGCTACATCACCTACTATACATGCCCGTGATGCCAGCCTAACACATCTTAGTGATATCTGGATGCCATATTAGTACTTCCACCATTTACTACAGCTAGTAAAAAATGTATAATAACTTTTTTCAGGAAGAAAACGAATACGGGTAGCTGACCCTACAAATTGGAAGCGGCAAAAAGCAAAAATCCTTCGAATGCAGGGAAAGAAATACATTGGATTCACCCGTACTGATAATAAAATTCATCAAAATAAACCAAGAGCAGCTCGAAAAATTGGCCCTAAATGTGATTTGAAACTATGTTCTAAAACCTCTAAAAGACAATGTCAATCTATATCGGAAAATGAAAGGAATGACATTTTCAAAAAGTTTTGGGGCGACATGGATTGGAAAAAAAGAAAAATCTTCATCGTAAACCACGTCACGCAAACAGCTCCTTTGCGAAGATATAAAAAAGATGGTGATTCTAAGAGAGATTCGACAAAGTTTTATCATCTAACGGTTGGTGATAAAAGAGTGCAAGTATGTAAGAAGACATTTTTGTCGACCCTAGGCTTAGGAGAATTCACAGTAAGAGGTTGGTTAAAAAAAAGTGAACATGGAATGCATAACAAACCACAAGCGGCGATCAAGAATACTGAAAAACGGGACTTGATGATTCAATTCTTTGATACTTTGCCGAAGCTGCCATCGCACTACGCTCGAAAAGACACAAGAAAATTATATCTATAAGCGGATATAAAATCACACCGACATTTGTATGGCATTTACAAACAGTTCTGCGAAGATGCTCAAAAGACTGACAGAATAGCATCGATAAAATTATTTCATGAAGTGTTTTTCATGAAAAATCTCGCCATTTACAAATTGAAAAAGGATAAGTGTGACTTGTGCGAAGGATTTAAAATTGGAGGCATCGATGAAACTGTGCACCGTGAGCATGTTCTGAAAAAAGATAAGGCAAGGGAAGAAAAAAGCAATGATAAAGAGCGCGCATTAAAAGGCGAGTGCACTGTCCTTACAATGGATCTGCAAGCTGTAAAGAATTCTCCAGATTTAAAATGCAGTGCCTTTTACTATAAGACCAAACTGTCCTGCCATAATTTCACTGTTTACAATTTGGCTATGCATCACGCAAGATGTTATTGGTATACTGAATGCGATACTGACCAAACTGCTTCAACCTATGCGTCGTGCTTAATTGATTACTTAAAGGAATGCTGTATGAATGAAAAGAAGAAAATTATTATATACTCTGACGGGTGCACCGCCCAAAATAGAAACACAATTTTATCAAATGCTCTCCTTGATTACTCCATAAATAATAATATAGCTATTGAACAAAAATTCCTCGAGGTTGGCCATACACAAATGGAGTGTGACTCGGTGCATGCTTCCATAGAGAGACGCATAAAAAATAGAGAAATTCACTTGCCTAGTGAGTAAATTTCGATAACTAGAGAAGCCCGTACAAAGCCGTTTCCATATGAGGTAAAGTTTTTGGACTATACATTCTTTACAAATTATGATGACAGCGCTCTACAGAGGTACACTTCTATACGTCCTGGGAAGAAAGCAGGTGATCCTTGCGTCGTAGATATAAGAATGATAAAGTACAGTCCTCATGACCATAAAATTTTAGTCAAATTGAACTTTGACAGTGACTTCATGGAGCTTCCGCATCGACCAAAACAAAGAAGCAATGAAGATTCTCTGCCACGACCGGAATGGCCTCGCCTACACAAGAGCAAACTGAAAATAATGGCTAGAAAATGGAAAGACTTACAAGACCTCAAGTTTGCTCTTCCTTCAGATACTCACCATTTCTACGATTCACTTCCACATTATAACTGAGAAAGCGATTTTTAAAATTTTAAGCTTTATTCATAAGTATAATACTTTGTTTAAAAAAATACCATTTTTAACTGTTTTATTGATAAAAATAAAAGATACCAGAAATTAATATTGCAAAATCAATACCTCTTATTCCACAATATTTCTCATTTGAACATTATAAGTGAAAGACAGTATCTCCTA
Organism: Micropterix aruncella; assembly: GCA_944548615.1. NCBI lineage: Eukaryota > Metazoa > Arthropoda > Insecta > Lepidoptera > Micropterigidae > Micropterix > Micropterix aruncella. The sequence goes on along the minus strand of CALYMY010000020.1, from coordinate 189,916 downwards.
TTCCACAATAACTCCTAAAATAGAATATTTAAAATCATATTTTTTAATTAAAACTACTAAAAGCAATGAAACAGAAACAACAACCACAAAACATTTACATTTATTTAATTTTGTGTGAAATAAAACAGTTTTTACTCTCTCCTGTAAAATTTGGTCTCCGTGGGTTACGAGGTATTGCCTGTAAGCCATCGATATGTGATCTTTCAATTAAAGCTATCGATTAAGAATGCATCAAAAATTATTCAACAATTAATGCTAAAAAATTCACTGTTCAGCCGCTGCCTGCGTTTAATCATGTCATTGAAATTGTCACTTGTTCGCCACAGAAATGCATTTTGCCTATAGTTGGTACCAGCATGAGGAACATGAAGAGCAGGGTTAAATCTATTGAGTTTGGAAGGAACACGGAGATTAATTTTATTTAGTAAGTCAGGACAGTTAATATTATTGGAGGTAATTTTTAGCAAAAAGGTTAAGTCCGCGGTTTGCTCATAATGATGGGAGGAGACAGACTATTTTAGACGGCAAAAAAAACATGTTTTCATGTTTTTTTTCTATTCATGAATTTTTACCTCTGGAATAGCTGATAGTTGCAGATTGCTGTCCTTGATTATGATTTTATCATAATCAAGTATGATACGAATAAAGATATGATATATTTATATAATACGTCCCACTGCTGGGACGAAGCGAGGCAATTGGAATACGCAAATCAAAAGTCAAGCAGCAATGAAGGTAGAAGGCGCGCCTCGGTGACAGCGAACTGAAAGACTCACGCACTACAGTTATTAAATTAGTCGTCTCCACGTAGCAACAAGATGATAATATGCTCGCTAACGCACGTTACTTTTCACTGCAATCTGCAACTATCTGTGTATAATTGAGGCATAACTTATATTTGAGGCATTAAATTGGTTTTTCCAGACTAAATAATGCACTTACATATTTCTTGTCGAAAGCTTCGAAAATCCCTTTGATGAGATCCGCGAAGAACTTGGCGGCCGCCGATTTTGGATTATCCTTTAGAAGTTTAATGCGCGTCCCTTGAATGTTTTCATTCGTAAAAGCTTCCTCCGGGAAAATCCCTCGAATGTAGGTGAGTGTACTCAGACAAACTGCTGTCGCCCGCTTCATATACAGGGCCGACGACGTATAATTACGCGTAGCGTTTTTTGCCATTGCCTCGGTCTGAAACAGTTTTCCGTAAGAAAAAAACATGGCGTCCTAAGTTGAAAATCAAGAAAACAAAATTACTCACTGCTTGTCTACGCTGCATGGCGGCCATGGCGCGAAAAGGCACTTAAACGGCGTTATGAAACTTTAGAAATGTAACGTAGCTTCGTATGATAGCAATGATTATTTTATAAAATCAAAGCTCTTCCTTGAAAAAAAGCGTCAATTCAGCACCCGCCGTTTTTCCGAAAAGAGGCGGAAGTGACGTCATACCATAAACAACCATACTTTGTTAAATTTAAATTTAGGTTCTGTAGTTTTCTTTTAAAAATTTAAAAAGTGCAATATTGCGTTTTGTTTTATCTCATAATATCGAACATTTATTATTTTAGGGATATTCATTTAGTATTACTTATTTGTTTTAATCTTGACCGCGACGATGGACACGACGCATAGACAGTAGATCTAATGGCCCCTACACACGCTTGCGAACGTTAGTGTCCAAGCAGTGTCATATAACTACTAGACCCCGTGACCAGCTTTCACGGGTAACGTACATATATCACTATGGCAACGCGTTTATATCACTATGGCAACGGCTATGCTATGCATAAACGCGCATGCGCAACTAGACAAGGATAGAGGGAGTCTCATATGCCCATATCTCTTTCTATTCGGTGAACGCATTCACTCACAGCCCGCCTTCCTAATAAGTCTGTGCCGCCTTCGCACTCCCGTTCTCTATTTTGTTACACCTACGTATACTATTAGGAAACATGTAATGAAAACTCTTAGTTATATGAAGACTTATGGCAGATACGCCGCCACCGTAGCACAAAAATATGGGTTCCCAAAATTATGAGCTGTGGTTGTCAGCCTGCGAGCTGCGCCTGCTCACTCAGCGCACTCTTTTAATTTTGACGTGTATTGACAGCTCGGAGCTGTCAACTATTGTTCGTGGGTATTTGTACAACTTCCGATAATACGTAGTAATTTATCGCACAAACTTCCGAGTTTTGGGCGCTGACATATTTTTCGCAAATTTTCATAAAGAATCGAATAATTAGAGCGATGAAATGCTTTCTATCTAGTTCCCTATGCTAAGGTGTGTGGAAATGATCAAAGAGAAATGACATTATATTGGCATTTAACGCATTATCGCCAGCGTCAAAAATAACATAACGCTAGAATTCTCTCGGGAGAACGAGATTTTGTGGAATATGTCGTTTATGATGCTGGCAACTCAAATTACTATCGCGCAAGATTTTTGCCCGGGTAATGTTGTGGAAGGAACAACCGGACTAGCCTGTTTACTGTAATATTTTTAAATACGAAAACGGTAGAAAATCACGAGTTAAATAATAAACAAACACTCAACAATGTTGCCGGCAACTCTATTGCAGCCACATATTTCAGCGAAAGTGTGGTTCGTTTAGGAGCACTTTTACTGCCGAGTACCGTGAACTTGAATAAAAAATGCAATGTTATATTACCAAACGATAATAATATTATGTCGTTATATTACATGACAGTAGGTGCCTATTAGGCCGGCCGCACACGCACGGTTTTCGTAGTCGATTTCCGAATTCGAAATACCGACTTGGAATTCCGTGAAGCTACCGCAGACTTTCATTTCTTTTTCATTTCGATTTTTACTGCCAGTACGTAGAGGGCAAAAGGGTGACGACGAATTAATTGTGATTGAATATTTGCTATAGAAATTGTCGTTATTAAGTACATTCATTGAATACTTAGAGAATAAAGGAGAGTCATGATATCACAAGAGAGCAAAAATTACGAGCACACCCAGACGCATTCTTCGATGTTTACAGAATGAATGTCAATAGGTATGTCCTTTGGTGAGCTTTGTAATAGCCTACGCGAGAAATTTCGTAGATTTAAGCCAGGCTCCATTTCGCTAGGCATGGCGCTGGCGTGACTCCGAATTGAACGTTGTTTACGCGCAGCGGCGTTGATCTGCACTGCTTATTCGTGACCAGGACCATTTGCGTTTCATGACGTTATTTTTTGTAAAGTAGTTGTGTAGATGTACGTGATGTTAATTATACGAGTAAACTCAAACGAGCATCATCCTAAAGGGAATGTAGGAATTTATAACATATTCCATTATTATTAGAACAATAATAATGGGACAGAGCATTTTAATAAAAGCTTGTTTCTAAAAATGTGTTTTTACTATTAACTTATTATACATAGGATAGAATGCCATCGATACATGGCATTAGCTTTTCATGAATCATATACAGCCACTGCTTCTGCATAACTGACTAGATCATAAAATGCTACTCAAGATTTTTTTAAACATGTGTCGATGCTTAAAAATCGTCAATAGATTCAAGTGTAAGTCTTACTATTTTATCGCCATTCCAGTCCCTTCACTTATATTTGAGGCATTAATCTTATATTTGAGGCATTAAAAATTGGATCTGTTGAAGTGCCCACTGTTATGCACACCAAATTTCCAGCAGCGGTAATAGTCCTTGGGGTCATAAGCAGCGAAGGGGATGTTATGCCCATTCATTTCTTTAATGAAGGCCTCAGAATCAACACCGATGGGTACATCCCTTTTAGCATTAGGCTTTAAGAAATACCATTTTATTTGTTTGAGCGAGTGAATGCATGTTAAGACAGAACTCACCACAAGGGACAATTTCCTCCATTGCTTATCAGGCAATAAAAACCACAAATCAATTGAATTTATACAATAAAAAATCTGCTTTGTCATTTGTTCAAAAGAAACGAAACTAAATACGGAATACGCTCGTATTCTACTATACATTAATAAAAAATCCAGGGGTTTGTAATCGGCGGCCGTTTTGAAGTTGCTTATGATTTTGAGCCAGGCGAGAGAGAGCTGTTTGGAGAAGGAAACGGCAGTGCGAAGGGCTGCCATGCTCAGCATCTTCTTCTTCTTCTTCTTAATTGTGGCAATTCCACGCAGCTTGGTTGCTGGCGATTGTGCCAATATGGGAAATTCTTCTTCGTTTCCTGTTTTGTCTTGACAACGGGGTTGGAACTATGGTTAGTAGCCAATCTACGGACAAAGAGAAGGGACAACACTGTTTTAAGTACGTAACATAGGCAGTGGCGGCGCTAGGCGTCGGCGACGTCGGCGACTGCCGACGGCCTCGCACCTGAGGGGACCTCGCAAAAGTTTTACAAATTATTTAAAATTTATTTGTGGAGAAAAGTACTTTCGAAATTCAGTGTCAATTTAATGAAAATAGAACAGCCAGGAAAAAACGAATGTTCGATTATGAACATATTGATGAACCTATTCAATCTTTTGAAATGCATTACAGAGTTAACTTTTTTAACACAATGATAGATGCTATTATAGTCGACACCGAATGTCGATTTAAAGCGCTCATTAAATATTTTGAACAATTTGGTTTTATTTATGTTATCAGTTATTTGAAATCGATATCAAAAGAGGACCTTCTCAAGCATTGTAATGATTTAGGTACAATACTGCGGGAAGGCGACGGCGAAAACAGTGACATACAGCCATTCGAGCTATAGCTTTTAAAAGCTATAGCTACAGCTTTTAAAAGCGAATTCACTTGACTCTGTCAACGACGCGAAACAACTCATTCAGTACATTTTAGAAAATAATTTGAAAGAAATATATCCAAATGTTTACATAGCAATTAGAATCATGCTCACAGTTCCCGTCAGTACAGCTTCCGCTGAGAGAAGCTTCTCAAAGCTAAAATTGATTAAGACCTACTTGAGAAGCATGATGACCCAAGAGAGACTATCTGCGTTATCAATTCTATCAATAGAAGCTGAAATAGCGGCTAGTATTAGCTATGACATAATCCTGAAAAAGTTCAGTGAGGCCAAAAGCCGAAGAGTTCGTCTATTTTAATTTCTATTTGTGTAATTTTTAACATCATTTGATTAGCAATAAAACTCGTTTACTCATACATTAGTTTCACTATAATTCGGCTCATGTGAAAACCTAACATTTTCTTTTTGACTGGAAAATAAAAAAGGCCTCGCGAACCTAATTTCGCCGACGTCCAAGTGTGGTCTAGCGCCGCCACTGAACATAGGAACCACAATATGGACATTACAGGGATAAACGTAAGAAGGGATGCCTGTTAGGGAATGATTTAGTTAATAATTTAGACGATGAGACATAAGTATTGCAGGAAAGGATAGTGGGAGAAGATCTTGGAAAGTATCTTTTAGGTTAGGGAGAGTTAGTCTTACTATGTGGTCTGAGGTGCTGGAAGTAAGAGAAGGGAGGGGGATTCAGGATTAGGATTAGGGGCGGCACCCCCCACGCCCGCCGAGACCGAAGCCACCCCCTTGCACCCGGCCATTGTGACAATGTGCCAACCATCAGCTCCTGCTTGCAGCCAAAAATCCACCGTATTCAGTAGCTTTTTCCACTGACCCTGAGGCGCCAACGAGAGTCACATTCCCCCCGGCCCGACACCGAAAGCGACCGAGTCCCGGTCAGCCCCAGGAGAGAGCCGACCCCGTGGAGACTTTTTTGGGGGGCTCTAAATGGCCTAATGGTTGAGGGAGATGAATTTGGCTATAATTCTATAAATTTTTATAGAGTTAGATGCTAAAAGGATGTCAACTTTGGTAGGAAGTTGAATTTTCATTTGGATAAGGTTTGGGATAAAAGAAGGGAAATTATTAAGGAGGGGACAGTTGAAAAAGAGGTGATCAACTGTGCAGGAGGAGAAACCACAGTCGCACTGGGGAGAAGAAATAATGTTTAGACGATAAAGATGAGCAGGCGTCGAGCAGTGGCCCAGGCGCATTCTGCTTATAATGGAAATTTCCTTCCGTTTAAACGGCTTTTTGTAAAACCACGGCTTATTGATGATCAGAGGATTAATTTGGGAGTAATGAATACCCTTAGCATTGATTTTATAGTAAATCAATGCCCTTAGTCTTATGCGAGGAGCGCCAGACCTTCTCCCACTGATTTCTCATCCCCTCTTCAATCAGGGGGAGAAGATCAGACGCCGGGATCTTAACCTGGAGGAGAACTCCCTTAGAGCGGGCTTCATTAGCCAGACTGTCTGCCGTTTCATTGCCTGCTATTCCAGCATGGCCAGGGATCCATGTGAGGATTACTTCACCCCCTCCTTCCCTAACAGTACAAAACAGAGACCTGATAGAGTTCTCAATATGGGTTGGTCGATGAGAAATTGTTCATTTTTTCAACCAGGCTTAGGGAGTCCGAGAAGATGACGCATGGAGATATATGGTTGACCGAAACATATTCTAAAGCTTTCAAGAGGGCGACGCTCTCAGCGGTGTAGATTGAGGCCCGTTTGGGGGATAATATTGAGGGTGGTGAACCTCTCAAAAAAGGGAAGACTGAAGTCAGGGAGAAGAGAGTTTCTGAATATGGAGTCCTTGTATCGGGAGAGCTTTCTATGGCTGACGCAAAGAGTGGGGGCTTTGCTGTTAGGGATGTTTAATAATAATTCAGAAAGTATGGTAAGTTTTGGAATTAGGGGGTGGTTGTTTAATTGAAGACGTTTAAGATAGAACCTATCTGCCAGAAGTTGACAGCGGAGGTTGACCGGGGGTTCACAGGATTCGACGAGGAGGGCATTAGTGGGGGAACTTCTCATAGCGCCGATGGTGCATCTGAGTCCCTTAAATTGCAGGCAGTTTAGTTTGTGTTGCAGGTGCTTGCTTAGCGGGAAGCAAATGAAGGCAGCATAATCAATATGCGACCGAATTAGGCAGTTATAAAGGAGTTTAACCGTAAAGGGGTGGGAACCCCACCACACCCCGCTGATGGCCCGAAGGATGTTCAGAGACTTCTCACCTCTGGCCACAACCTGGTCGATATAGCTCCTCCACAGGAGTTTTGAGTCCAGGGTAACGCCGAGAAATTTGGCTTGAGATCTGAGTGGGATGGATGAATCCTTATAGGCTATGCTCACTAGCGGGGGGATTTTTCTCCGAGAAAAGATTACGGCACTGCTCTTGGGGGGAGAGATAGCTAAGCCCGCGTTATTTAAGTGCTCTTCCAGTGCTTCGAGCGCTTCGGAGATCCTCTGGATAGTGGCCGAGAGGTTAGGTGAGGAATCGTAAATCACCACGTCATCTGCATATTGAAGGATCCTGCAATGGCCAAGAACGACGTCCTCCACTCCCCTTGTATAGAGGTTGTAGAGGATGGGAGAGAGAACGCTACCCTGAGGCAGCCCCTTGAAGACCGATCTGGAATAGGCTCCGTGGAGGAGGGGATGTTAATTTTGCGGTCCTTCAGGATGTTGCAGATGAAGAGACACAATTTACCCGGGACTCCTAGGTTGAGAAGTCTATTTCCTAGTAGGGGGATTAGAACATTATCATAGGCCGCCTGGACATCCAGAAAAACGGCAACAAGGAACTCGCTGCGAAGGAAGGACATCCGAATATCAGTGGAAAGAACAGAGATATTGTCAAGGGTGCCCATGCCTCGTCTGAAGCCAAATTGGGACCTGGATAGGTGGAAATTCGCTTCAAGGAACCATTCAAGCCTATTTTTGATAAGGTGCTCAACGATTTTGCATAGGGATGAGGAAAGGGCAATAGGGCGGAAGTTTTTAGGATTTTCGGGATCACGGCCAGATTTAGGGATCGGAATAACCTGACTCAAAGAATCCGTTTATAAGATTAAGGAAGTAAGAGGAGATAGGGAGTGGGGACAGGCGGAGAAAGGAGTAAGGAATAAGGTCTTCCCCTGGTGACGAGTCTTTCACATGGAGGAGCACGGCCGCCAGTTCGGCCGAGCTAAAGGGGGAGGAAAGCCATGGGAAGGGAGAATTCAGGAGTGGAAGACCTACGGGAGCTTTGACGACTACCTCGTCGATGTTCGGGCAAGACGGGGGAGCCAAGTTGTCTGAGAATTGTTCTAGTACCGCCTCCTTAAGTGTGGTAGAAATAGGCGGATTCAATCCGCGACGGAACCTTTTCACCATGGTCCAAACTGTGGAACTGGGTGTATCCGGGGAGAGGTTAGCGCAGAACTGTTTTCAGCCATTTCTTTTTTTTAGACTTGAGGAGCTTCTTGCAGTCTTTTGCGGATTTGTGGTAAATATCCCAGTTATTGGTGGACATTTCCTTGAGGTAGGACGAGAGGGCTGATTTACGCTTTGAAACGAGCAGGGTACAGTCATCGTCCCACCATGGAGGCGAGGAGCGCACCAAGGAGTTTTCTGCCTGTCTTCTGAAACACTTATCGGCGGCGGTAGTCAGACAAGATACTAAGGCGGAGTAGCACTCTTCCAAAGAGGAGGGGGTTATTGGGGGAAGTTCTGATGCCGCAGTGTCTAAGGCCGAAGTATATTTGACCCGGCTGCCCGGAGAACGATCAGGCTTGAACAGGGGACGACGCTTGTCAGTGGCCCTATCCAGCTGGGTGCCACAAACCTCGATCAGGATGGGAAGGTGGTCGCTGCCCATTGAGTCCTCGAGGACACACCAGGTGCTGTCAAGTAGAAGAGAAGGAGAGCATAGGGATACATCCGGGGCTGATGGGCGATCTGAAGGGAGGGAGACTAGAGTGGGGGAGCCATTGTTCATGATGCCAAGCATGTTGCCTCAGCATCTGACTGGTCGAAATATCAAAACAAAAGATTAACGGTCGACGTCGATGCGCAAAAAAAGAAGCACTCCCGTCTTGAGAATCATGAAGATACAAGGAATACACAACTTTGACATTTATTTTCTTGCGTGTAGCAACCCTGCTTCCTGCCTTCAAATATAGTAGAAGGACGTGGCATCAAACAATCGTACAATAGTTTCGCGGTGTGTTAGTAGGTTAGCCAGAGCTGTATTTGTAAATAGGCAGAGTTGGCTCAATTGCTTTTCTTCGCGAGCGAAAATCGGAATTTAGTTCATATGAACGAGACAGGGCAATGCTTTAGAGCTTTGAAATGAAAGGTTGTCACTTTTCCGCATTAAAACAACTCACCGAATTTAAAGCAGCTGAATCTAATACCGCAGATGGCTACAATTTAGACAGTTAGTTTTGGTGCGAAAAATTCGACGATCGTGCATTTTATATTCCGCTCTAACGTATATTGCTCTGTCTCGTTCGCTTGAACTAATTTTCGATTTTAGTTCTCTAATAAACATAATCGGGCCCAGTATAAGCCGCGGCCTAGGGGCGGCAGATTGCAGGGGTGTCAGATTTCACAGGGCGTTCGCTTTGGTATAGTAGACGCCTTCAAGTTCGTGCGAAATTATGAACGTAATACGCAAGTCACATGAGGATAGTTTTCAATAGTTATTACTGCACGGGCATTTCTTTTGTGGGCGAATCAAGACAATTAAATGAGCAACTTAAAAAAAAAAAAAATTAATAAAGAATAAAAAATAACATTTTTTAAAATTGTTTTTTTAATTTATTTTTAAATAGTATGAAAAGCTATGATCGCGATGCCCTATCTAGCGGCTGGTAACATGTCGCTGATATTGTTTATTTACGACTTATTACCTACGGCTAGAGGGCGCAGCGCGCTCAAACGCTTCTCAAACCTTAATTTACCAGTCAACTTATTTAAAAACTTCAAATTAATAAAAAAGCAAAAAATATATATTTTTTTTTATTGTTTTGTTTTTTACAACAAAAAAATATCAAAAGTTGCTTGCCACGTTATACGATTCACCCACAGATAAAAATGCCAATGCAGTAATAACACCCCGTATGTTAAATGGTAAATATCATTTGGGTAAATGTTTTGTCTTAATTGCGACTTACAAATACTGCTAACCTATGTTAGTTACGTTTGTGTTACTGCGCTGCGTGGACGGCGAAGTAGGTTAGCGACGCGGCGCGGCGGCTCGCGGTCTAGAATGGGTGAACCTTAAACACCAAGAGTCATTAAAAAGTCAGAAGTCAAAAGTCAGTCTCTCGTGCAAAATTATCCCAATGATTAAGAGGACGACTTGGTTCCGGAATGTGTACATTTTTACACTCGCGTTTTATCGCAAGACTGCAGAGAAACCTAAATAAAGAGCATTACTCAAACTCTTAATATTGTGCACCAGCGATTGTGCAACGTTTACCCAAACTTGAATAAAGCTCTCCGTATTGCGCTTTGCACTCAGGACACATTTTTTTCTGGAGAAAAGAGCTTTTCGTGTTTAACGTGAAGTATTATTAGAAGTCTACTATCCCAAAAAAACCAAACCCTTTGGTACGTCTATACATAGATGCAGAGATAATATACACCATAAACTGTGACGTTATTGTGTATAGATGAGTTCGCCAATAAAAAGCATAGCAAAAAAGTACAATTTTTGTTTCATTACACTTTTATGTTATGACGAATTCATTAATTCATTTGTTTTTTAATGCCTACATACCCAATTAAATACGTAAAATTGTTCCTTGCCTAAAACTGCCTAGGTAAGAGGTAGGAGCGAAAGGCGGCCCGAAGTCAAGTTGCTTATACGTAAGAAAAGTATAAATCCGACACTGAGGTCAGCCGACATTGCCCCTTTATAAACTTTTAAACGACATCGTTTGGGATATGTTAAATGCTAATACGACTTTTAGCACGTTGTAGTGAGACATATTTCCTAAACTTTTCTAGCTTTTTTTAAAGTACGATTATTGCGTGTACGATAATTACTATTCCTATAGTTCCGTACCTAACCGTTGTCATCATCCGTCTGTTTCCTTTTCGAATTTCGACAGCAGGCTGGGGAGCTGGTTTTTCGATTTTGCGGTTCGTTTGTTATTTTCGTATCGATTAGATACATAGTTTTTATTGGTGCCGCGCACCGCGGACGCCGTTTTTGAAGAAAACAACGTCGACAAGGCATTTTCGGCTGATTGAGGTAAATTTTTTGATTTTTGCGTCTCGTTCGCCATCTTGGTTTTTTCGTTTTGTTGCGCTATTATCGTTTATATCGATCGGTTCACTTTATCACGTGTGAATCTTGTGTATTTCATCGCAGGGGCGCGATTTGGTAAAGTTTTGTTTTTGTTTGGATGGCCGACGCCCGGTTTGTTTTGGTCGCGGCACGTGGGCGCCTTTGTGTAATTAGTAAAGCAAACATGGGACTGTTCGTTTGGAGGTTGATAGTAACGTGGTGAAGTTTTCGACTGCGATGGTACAACCTGCTGCGACAAAAGCCGCCGCCGCCGTTGAAAGTGATCGAAAACCAGCGTCTGTACATTCCGGTGGCCATCTTTATTTTTTCTTTGTTGCGTACGAAAACATCAGCTAGCGCGTTTGTGCGGCCAAAAAATAGCCGGAATTTGCAGATGATGCATTATAACGCATAGGTGTCCGAGGACTGCGGGATGTTAGTCTGTTATCTGCGCCCGGTTCCGTGCAGCTTGGGCCTGATGTCCTGTCTGTGTTTTTAGGCCGGCTTTAAATCATGGTTCAGCTCCCATCCGGTAGCCTCCTCAAAGAGGACTATCCTGGAAGAGCCGCAGTGAACTCTGCACGCGGTTGTAACCTACACAGTCACAGACAACTATAGCTGTCGACTACAACGGGCGAACCCGTCACCTCAGGTAGTTTTAATGATATTAGATCATTCTATCTCCCGTGAGGTGAGCGTAGAAGACTTGGGACGAAAACAGTCCACTGTAGTTACGCCACTCGTCCGTAAGAAGCCAACGCTTTACCGCGAAAACCTTGTTAACCCTTCAGGCCTCGGCCCCTCAGCCGATTGACAAGTTGATGTCCCAAAAAATGTTAGTAAAAATTAGTAAAAAAAATGAATTATGACACTGTCTCACCAAAACATTAATTACTGTCAAACCACTGTACCAATAATTAAAATAAATCATATGTTTTAATATGATAACATAATAAAACATAATAAAATGAAACAAATTAAATTAAAACAGGGCCGTCCCGCTGAATCGTGTTGTGGCCGATATCGGCCAATTGGGGCTCTAAGGGTTAATCACCCAGCGGGTCGACACTTGCGCTCCTACTTTCAGTTGTAACCAGATTACTCCGGTTTACCGACTGGTTACAGGTTCGAGGTCGCTTACACGATCCTCTCCTTTACGTAGCGGAGATACGGTGTCTACCGAATCTATTGTAGGATTAGGCCCTATGGACCTAATTACTTTATTATTTGATTGGATCGCGAGTGCCACGCCCCGTGGCCGTCGGCGGCGGACGGGCGCGGTCGATGCAGCTAGTATTAAAATGCATAAGTGTGCTTCGTAACAAGTTTTATTGTAACAGGATAAGCGAACGGTTATTGTTCGCTCATTTGGGTGTTACTTATTATTATTATTATTATTTTATAAATAGGATAGAAAACGAATTTACCGCGTGAAATTTGTAGGACCCGACGTTTCGGTGACGTTGCAGCCGCCGTTGTCTAGGGTAGACTGGCGGCTGCAACGTCACCGAAACGTCGGGTCCTACAAATTTCACGCGGTAAATTCGTTTTCTATCCTATTTATAATGTCAAACAACCGCGATAGTCTTCGATTTTATATTATTATTATTTATTCTGGACAAGCAGCTTTGCTAATACGTCCAGATCAGCAGGGCGATTTTATATCTCCATCGCTAAAAACTCGAAACGAACTCAAACGTTACGGTTCGAAAACGATGTTAGCGAAACGAAACATAATATATCGTATCGGCCGATTTTGTAAAAAAGACACTTCGTTTCGCTAATTTTACTACGTCTCGCTAATTTTACGAGATAAACTTGGCAACATCGCATTGGTTTTCATTCGTTAAACGTCAAACTGTGGTCAAACTGTCAACTGCGCGGTGCGATGTGTTGAAACTCAAAAAGGAACGCGATTTCGCCATCGATATACGATTCCTTCGCCTATTATTTCGCCATTCCCACACGTTATCGCGAATCCCGTTATTTTGCTGTCGACATCATAATGCAACAATGCGATGTATACTATTTCGGGATTCATTCGTTGTGGTGCCGTTCGACAGCCAGTGTCTCCGTGTTCTCGTGCGTATACAAAATGAGTTCCGCCAGGTCGCGAATGAGCTTGTTGCAGCAAGAAACCGTGCTGGATTTTATGGACCGGCATAAAGATTTAGCGAAAGGGAGAATCACCGGCGCGGATGGGAAGAAAAGAAGCAAAAACCTTTGGATGCAGCTGTCAGCAGTGCTGAACGCCGATGCTGAAGGTGCTACTAAAGATTGGAAAGGTTGGGCGAAGGTGAGTACTGTTGATTTAATTTTGGATTCTTTATCGTACTTCATACTAGACAGACCTTTGTGATACAGTTCTTTGTGATACCGATCTATAATTTGAAGTAACTTAGGTTAGTTTGTAGTATATAATATGCTACGATAGAGTTTCTCGTCTGTTTTAATTGGAAGGAAACGGATTCTTACCGCGTAACTACACTATAGTTTTTCAAAAGTTTGACAAAGTTAGAAGATAGTCTTAAAGAAGTTACATTTGCCGTCTATACGGGAAAAATAAGGCTGACCGCGCACTGCGATGCGTTTTCTTTCCGGAGAATTTGTGGACTATAGACAACCATGAACTACACTACAGAAAAAAAGTTGGGCCGGAAGATAAAAGCCGAGGAAAATACTAGACGTTGCTATCGCTGCTTTCTCTTTATGGTTCATTTAATGAAATAAAATGAAACGTTATCTTGGAAATGATTTATTACAAAATATATAAAAAATATATTTGGATTATTGAACATAATTTTTTAGTTTCTGAAGAAAAAATGTTTTTCAGTGCTGCCAGCCCAGTGCTGGAACCAAAACGCAGTGTGCGGAGCGCCAAAATGCGGTGTTTTTCTCATTCGGTGTAAAAATCGTACCGCATCGCAGTGCGCGCTTAGCCTAAGAGTATGACTGTCTAGGGCATTGAGTGCCAGCACTGTCTCTACTCTTGACAGTTTTCTCTAGATTGGTGGTTTTTTTCAATCTTAGAGCTCTCTGCCGATGCAAACAAATAGCCAATATGTCAATGCAAGGAAACGACATCAGATTATTAATACCATATATTATCTTTTTCAGACATGGTCCGACTGGAAATTCCATGTCAAAAAAAAATTGTCTACAAATGCCAATGCTGCCAGGCAGACGGGAGGTGGTCCATCGAAGCAAAAACCACTATCGGCGATGGAACAGAGGGTGTCCGAATACGTGGGTAGAGAAAGTGTCGAAGGAGACATGGATGGCAACGCAGAAACCATGCCGGTATAAATAAATTAATATATGAATAGTCATAGTTCTTCTTACACCATGCTGCTCACATCAAAAGCGCATGACCAAAAACAAGTTGATCTATCATTTGGCAAATCGTCTATCCATACATAGCCACCTATTTTTATCGATCGACTGCGCGACCGTCACACTATCCTTAATATAACTTGTCCTGGATATTGGCAACCATCAGGACCATCAGCAATATTTAATTTAACTTTACTTAGACCTTATTTGAAAATTTATAATTGTTGTAACATATTTTGTAACTTTTTTTTCTCCAATATAATATACTAATTTTGGAAACTAGCCAATAGTATTATAAGTAGGATAAAAACGAATTTACCGCTTGAAATTTGTAGCACCCGACGTTTCGGTGACGTTGCAGCCGCGGATGTCTACCCTAGACAACGGCGGCTGCAACGTCACCGAAACGTCGGGTGCTACAAATTTCACGCGGTAAATTCGTTTTAATCCTATTTATAATGTCAAACAACCGCGATAGTCTTCGATTTCATAGCCAATAGTATGCGTTTAAGTTTATTGAAAAATATATTTATCAATAGGAAATCGATGTTGAAATTGATTATATCGACATGGCGATGGACCAGGATGAACCAGTACTGCTGCCGATCTCTGCACCGAGTTACGATTCAGTGCAACCCCCGGCAAGCGTCGAGGTATTGCCTGCGGTTGCAGGACCCAGTAGGACGGTAGAGATACCATCTGCAGTTCCGGGACCGAGCAGAACAGTAGCGGTACCACCGAGTGTTATCGCTGCTCCAACTACAGGAGCAACTAGACGGACGGTAGTCGGTAAGTCAAGTTTTTTCATTAAGAGTGTACACTTAGGTAGAAAATAGTTTGCAATGTGGATTATTACAATGCATGATACGGTTACCACAACGCATCTCAGTTCATTTGTTTACGATTATTAACCTTTCCAGTAAAAGTAGAACAATTATTTGCTATTTAATTCTTTATTGCATACAGTTAGGAAAGTTTTAAATTACCATTATCAAATTACTCAATACTATTTAAATCTAGCGATCATAAGAAAAACGTATTTATATTTTGTATGCAGCATTATTAATAAAATAATTATAACTATGTTTATACTGTTATGTAGTATAGGTAGAAGTTCACTAAGTATAAATTTGTATTATTAATAAAATACAATATAAAATGCAAAGGGTTTCACCTATTTGCCTTGACGTAGGCAATCTTACATTATGTAACCCGCTCAATCGAAAATGTACACAAAATAATATGACTTATTTATATATATTTTTTACAGATGTCCAAAGCCTAAACGAACAAAGTTTGGAGTCGCTTAGCATTCAAAGAGAGCTGCTTAACTTAAAAAAGGAAAAGATGGCTCTTTTAAAAAGTAAGGAGGAAAGAGATAAGCAGTTTCAAGAAAACTCCTTAGAGCTGCAAAGGGAAGTTCTGACAGTTGCAAATAAAATTTCAGCGCAACTCAGGGACATGAATCTGTCAAAAAAAAAAGAATAATAAAAATGTAAGTATAAAACAAAAAAAAATATATTAAACACAAGAGACAAACCGCCTACAACAATTATATACAATATTTTTTTAGCTATGTATTATTTATAATTAGTCCCTAACAAGTCGGACCATAACTTGATTACGTAAACGCCTTGCGGCGTTCAATTCATGGCCATTCCGCTGGGATTCCCTTATGGCAACGTGGATTTGACGGCTTATCTCGGATTGCCTGTGAATTTCCTCGATGGGCTCAGGAGCAGGCAGTCTTGCAGCCAATGCAATGTTATGTAGGACCGCACAGGCGTTGATTATTTTTCCTGCCATTGCAGGATGATAATGCAATACCCGGTGCACTAAAAGGCATCTCCAGCGTGCTTTCAATACACCTATGCACCGTTCAACGCAGTTTCTGGTGCGTATGTGGAAACGGTTAAAGGTTTCCTCTGGAGAGCCTTCAGCGGGATCTAGTATTGGCACCATCATCCATGTCCTTAGAGCGTATCCCGAGTCTCCTAAAAGTTGTTATTAAATGATTATTTTTGTATTTGTTTCAGGCTATATGAAATATGTTTGCAACATGTTAGGCTACCGAGCAGAAAGCCAGATTCTCCATGGTTACGATGCAGATTTTCTACATATCTCCCGACAGCAGACATTCTCCAAATGTGGGAGTCGTGAGACGCACCACCATACTTGCTGCAGATCGCCAGGATTTTTAAATCTCCATCACATACCTGCCAAAAAAAAAAGAAACACTTAATTTATTAATTAACAAATTTATTTCATTAGTTATAAATGTTAATATACTTATTAGGCTGTATCCTAGCTGGTTGTCACCTCAAAAAGCACTGTAAACAAGTCTTACACCAAGTCGATGTAGGACAATAGAGATGGTGACACCATCTTTTTGTTGTCCTACATCGATTTGACGTACAACTCGTTGACGTCGATTTTTAAAGGCATGCGATAAACCCAGCCAGGAGATGGTGTTTTGTAAGTAAAATAAATACTTATAATATGTGAATTATAAAATGTATTTATTTTCCTATTTGTGTTATTTTACTATTTGCTTTATTTTAATTGTGTTTTTTTGCTATGATTATGGCACATTGTGTTATTTTACTATTTAAAATGTTCATTTAATCATAGGTACGCTAACAGCAGTCTGTACCTCTTTGGTGATTTACTTGTTAGAACCATTAAATAAATATCTACTATACTCACAATTTGAACATTTTTTGAGTGATAACCCTTACGATTAAAATATTGTTCTTCATTATCCCTCGGACGCACAATTGCAACATGAGTGCCGTCCACACATCCTATAACTCCAGGGAAATGGAACAACTCGTAGAATCTGTAAACGACAAAACAGTTAGTGATCACAAATACCTACATCCTATTCCCGTTTTTATTGGTACCCCTCACCTTGCTCTCACAACGTTCCTTTCCTGTCTGGTCGACGGAAACCGCACGTGTTGTTTGAATAAAGCCCCGTTTAGCGCAATGGTCACTTCTTTCACCGACTTGCTGACCTCAGCTTGTGAAAGCGGTGCCATCATGTTTAGGCCAAGGCCTTTTTGGTATGACCCATGGGCGTAGAAATGTAATGCTGTTAGAATCTGAAATATAAATATATATATATATACAAAAAGATAACTGCTCGCCGCTGAAAAAGGAGCCAGTCTCCGAAACATTCGACCTCGTTCGAAAGGTAGCTTCAACAGGTACTCACCAACATCTTAGTAACTAAAAACCTTCAATATATGTTTTTTTATAGTATGGGCAGGTACTCACTTTTAGTTGTGGGGATATCCTAGTATTTCTGATACCAGCATTAAGCAGAGGAGTCAACTGTTCACAAAGATACCTAAAGATGTCCTTTGAAACTCTGTAACTCCCAACAAAAACATTATTAGGAATTTCGAGAGGATCAAATGCATCCCTAAGCATCCTCATTCGAGCTCTCCAGCTTGCTCGTCGTTCTCGCCGTTCTTCCTCTGCCACCATCATCGCTATCCTTATCCTAAAATATGGATCCATCTCTGGAATAAACATACATTATTGTACTTAGGCAATAAAGTATTCAGAATTAGAATATATAGTATTCAGAATATGTTAAATCATATTTCATTATCTACATCGAAGTATGTAACAAGTCACTGTAAGTCAAAACTTTGTAGATTTCGAACGTAAGTATCAATAAATGTGAGTATATATCAAAAAAATATATGTAACTTTGTAGTTTGAGTTGATATCACAAGTACCTAGATGTTTATAGTAAAAGCTTTCGTCACAAAACACATAATTACTCATATTTGTGATTTTTAAGTAATCAAATACGAAAGATACAAAAGTTTACGTTACCTTTAAAGCTGCCGAAAAGTTAGCGAAACGAAACCAAAGTTAGCGAAGCGAAATTGGGAAGGACGTTTCGAATAAAAATTACAAAATCGCACGAAAACGGCTGCGCGCAGAGATTATAGAAGAGAGACGTCAAATCATTCATAAAATTGACGTTTCGCGCATAGATCATAGAAGAAAAACGTCATCCTCATTCATTAAAAAGACGTTTCGCTTTTTCGTTTCGGTTCGGATAGTGACGTCATTTCGATGTGAAAACGAAGTTATAAAATCGGCCGCCAGTTATAGTTCGCTAAATCAGCGCGATAGCGAAACCAATTGAGAACGCTAAAGTTACAAAATCGCCCTGCTGATCTTGTAAAGCTAAACAATATTAACAATATAAACAAGTTTTTAGGTACAAATCGAGTCTGTTTTTAAATTGATTGACAGAGATTGCACTAATCACTTCAAATGGTAGTTTATTCCACATGTCCACCACTCTATTTGGCAGAACGTTCTTAAGAGGATTAGATTTAAATTTTGTACAGTTGAGTTTTTTGTTGTGACCTTGAAGATTTGTATTGACGTTGAATTTGTAAATATTCTTCAGTGCAGGTACATCGTAATAATGTGTTGGAATTTTATATGTCTCAATCAGGTCCCCCTCTATGTCTTCTTTGTTTGAGTTTAGTAATTCCAAGTAATTTCAAGCGATCTTCATAATTCCTGTTCTTCAGGCCCACTGGCATTTTGGTTACCCTTCGCTGAACCTTTTCCAGAATATCTACATCTTTGCAAAAGTAAGGGTTCCAGATCTGATAGCCATACTCAAGAATAAGTCTCACACTTGCTGGCAACATTTTCTGCAAATGGCAACATTTTCTGCCTTTGCGAATGGCCACATTATTTAGCAGGCCAGTGTCTGGGGTGTACAATTTGTTGTGCTGAAGAAGCCACAGTACCCTCCGCCAGAGGATGCAAGTTCTCGCTTAATAAACTAATTACACAAATAGGATAGAAAACGAATTTACCGCATGAAATTTGTAGCACCTGACGTTTCAGTGACTGCAGCCGCCGTTGTCCAGGGTAGACTGACTGTCTACCCTGGACAATGGCGGCTGCAACATCACCGAATCGTCGGGTGCTACAAATTTCCCGCGGTAAATTCGTTTTCTATCCTATTTATAATTACACAAAGTAAAATGTGTACTATAGATAACATTAACATAGAACATAAAGTTTGACTAGTAGTTATACCGTTGTAGAACAAATGTAATAGTTGTACAATTAACAATTTGTATGCAACTAGCGACCCGCCCCGGCTTCGCACGGGTGCAATGCTGATACTAAATACAGTACAGAAAAACTGTGAACGTTGTATATAAAAACATAGCGGCCCGCTCTGGCTTCGCACGGGTATAAAATATATAGCCTATGTGATTAAAATCGATCCAGTAGTTTTGATTTATTCATTACTGCCCGTGGCCCGCACGCGTTAAATTTTTAGTAAAACAATCCCCCTTTCCCTATACCATGAAGACTTCCTGCTATCTTTGGAATATCTAAATTCATACACTACATTTTTACTTATTTACTTTTTACATTTTTAACTATTTATTTTATTTTTACAACATATTACAGAATGTCTTTATAAACAACGTTCACAGCTTTCTTGTCATTAGACAATACAAACATGTTTTCTCTGGAGGTCACTCTTGAAAGAGCGACATACAGTTGTCCATGTGGAAAACAGTCAACGCTCAAATCTAAGCCTGCAACGTTGAAGGTTTGACCCTGCGATTTATTAATGGTCATTGCAAAAGATGTCTTTACCGGAAACTGTAAACGTTTAAATTGGAAGGGTAAATCCGATGGTATCAGAGGGATTCGGGGAATCAATACATCTTCTCCGGTACCACATCCTGTGAGTATTGTGCACTCTATTATGAAAGTTTTCAATGATTTTACCAGCAAACGCGTGCCATTGCAAAGTTTAGGTTGATTCAGGTTTCTTAATAAAATAACAGGACAACCTACTTTCAACACCATTTTGTGAGGAGGTAGTCCAGACGGGTTCAAAGAGTTTAGAAGTTCTGTAGGAAAATGAACAGCTTCTTCCAAATCGAGAACAGTATCGACCGAGTAGTATATTTTCGTCGGCGCATCAATCTTTGAAAGAATCAAGTTACTTTATCTACTTGTTCGTTAGTTGGTGACAGAATCGCTCTTTCTTTAATGCACATAAAAGATAATAATAATAATAATGTTTCTTCCCCAAAATCTTCTTCAATCTTCTAATGTTTCTTCCCCATTCTGTAAACTGTAATTGTGGCTGGTACGAGTGGCTGTAAATACGGTTAGGTATTTACAGCCACTCGATACTGACTATCTTGACTACCCATATTCGTCACGTACTTTTGTAACTTTTGATATTGTGATTTTAGATGGGGGCTAACGGGCCCATGATGAGTTGGCCACGATGACCCATGTGTACAGGGTCGGTCACACTCACGGGTCAACACCCATCCGACGGCCTCCTCGCATGGGGTGCGAGGCCTGGGTAGGACACTGGGTCAACCAGTCTCCCCTGGGAATCAAACCTCTGGCGCCCCTGGACGGTCTGCGCACCGTGCGGGGTTTGCTCCAATCGGTTGTGCTTTCCGACTAACAGTCGGGGGAGTCTGGGAACTGTATTGTTTCCTATAGAGCGGGGGTGGTTGCGTACCTTATGGCGACTGCTCTGGAATTGACCATTGGCCATCCGATCCCGGGTAAGAGGCGGGCAAAGGACGCCTTGGTCCGCGAAGATTCGGTGCACTCCGTTTCACCGCTTCATAAGGGAGAGGACCGCGCAAGCGACCTCGAACTCGGAACCAATCGAGAGACCGGAGAAATCTGGTCACAATTGGAAGTGAGGGCGCGAGTTCTCGAGCCCGCCGGGTTTACTCCTGGCTTACTCGCGGTAAGGCGTTGGACTCTCACGGGTTGTGACGTAGCTGGACGTAGAATGTACTGTCCAAAGTCTCTACGTTCACTGCAGGGCGATAGAACGACTAATCGTTAAAACGTCCTGTGGTGACGGGCTCGCCCGTTGTAGTTGACACCGCAAGATTGTGATTTTAGATACTAGTTCCATTGAAGAGCTACAGCAGTCACTTTCCACGTGCCTGTATCACATCGGTCAAGGGTGCACTTCTGCTGAGATGAAGAGGACGCTTCTCAAGGAATGGAACGAGAGTAAAACGTTGACTAGCCCATTCCTTTGCAATGTCCTCTTGGCTGTCGCTAACAACAGCTTTGATGCTAATCCTTGCCTTGCGGTGAGTACCCAAATATTAATTGAACTATTAAATATTAATACTAGGGTTCTCTATCAGCATGTTATGCTGCTATGTATGATTCTCTATGTGCATGTTCTGTGTAGTGAGAAACTGGATAATTTTATATTCTTAGGAGTTTATGGTATTTATTATATTTTATTATTTTTCATATGTATATCACTTTTATTCAGGCCCTTCTGCAGAAATCCACTACTTACAGGACCTTTAGCCATATTTGCTCGTTTGTCACTCTGTTAGTCCCAGTCACTACGTGAAGTCAACCACATAGCTTAAAATAAATAAATCAAATAAAAAAAACCTGTGACTTTGAAGGAAGGGGTGGAGGGGGGGGGGGAGATGGTGGTACCTTTCACTGTGCCACTATACCTTATTTGAACTTTCTAGCCGTTTTGAATTATGTTGTTTTTTCATTAGATTTTGAAATCGTGCCTGCAACAGCAATGCTCATTCCGTCGTTCGTATGTCCGTTCTGCCTGGTGGCGGGCACTCGGCTTAGAGATAGTTGACACTAAACTGCTACTCACAACCCTCATTGATGAGACGTAAGTTAATGAATATTTAAACATATAAGGCAGGGGTTCCCAAAGTGTGCGCCGCGGCGCCCTGGTGCGCCGTAGAAAGTAAAGAGGGGCGCCGTGAGTCGATCCTCTATCATTATCCGAAACCACAAATATTCGCGGCCCGAAACCACAAACCTACAAAGCAACAATTTTTATTTTGAGCGGTCGCATCTTTATAATAGAACATAGGTACATACTCGTCGCCGTCGCTCACTCGCCGAAAAATACCTACGGGCTTGAAAACCTAACGGTTTTCAAGCAAGGGACCCCTCCCACGTCTTTACCCGACGGCGACTGCTTGCTTGCAACACAATATCCGTTTACCAAGTCAGTAGTCAAGCTAGCCGCGCGAAGGGACGGACGTGTCGTCGTGTTGTGTTTCGCTTTATTTGCCGTTAAAAGTTTCACGCAAAATGGACAGATTTTTATTAAATAAACAAGTCGGTAGTTCAAGTGATAGTGATAAAGCATCTACCAGTGGCGGCGGGGAACCAAAGAAGCGAAAATATCGTAAATACGATGATAGCTATTTGGACTTTGGTTTTACTTCAATAGAAGTAAACAATGAAGAAAAACCGCAGTGTGTTCTTTGTTTGAAAATACTTTCATCCGAAAGTATGCTTCCAAGTAAATTAAAGCGACATCTCGATACAATTCATCCAACTATGGCTGAAAAATCGCATGATTTTTTTCACCGGAAACTACAAAATTTAATAAAAACAAAAAACGTGTTCACTCAGCAAGCCACAGTACCTAACAACGCACTGTTAGCATCATTCAAGGTGGCATACAGGGTGGCAAAATGCAAAAAACCTCATACTATTGCAGAAGAGCTTATTCTACCGGCTGCTCTCGACATGGTGAATATTATGGTGGGAGAATCGGCTGGAAAATTAATTTCCAAGGTGCCCTTATCTAACAATACTATTAGTCGAAGAATCCATGACATAGCTGAGGATCTCAATTACCAATTAATTGAAAAAATGCAAAGCAAGGAATTTGGTTTGCAACTCGATGAGGCTACTGACAGTAATAATGATGCACATCTTATTTGCTATGTACGCTTTCTGGCTGACAATATTATTGTCGAAGACCTTTTATTCTGCAAAAGCTGAATAAAAGGTCTTATTGATTGAGAATTCTCCTTTTTCTTCCTACAAAACATTCCCCTAATATTCTGTTATGGTTTTAGTCTCTATGTTGTCTTCTGTGTATGCAATTGTGATGTCCCTTCCTTTTTGTTTTTTTTTTGTAGGTACTAACATTAACAGTAGTCATCCTCCCGTCAACAATACATACAAACTGGCACAAAATCACCAGCACCCTAGCTGCGTGGAATTGCCACAAGGAAAAGAAAGAAGAAGAAAATTCGTAATCCGTTTATATTTCTGCGATCGTAATGCCTTTTTTGAAATTGCCAGCTTCTTTGCGTCATAAAATGTATTAATTATAATATTGTGCTTCGTTTTTGAGTGAATTGTCGATAGCTACTGGCCTTCTCGTTGGTTCCTTAGAATCTTGGAGGGACGCGAATAATGTAAAAGCGCAGCTTTTCGCTGAGTAATAATGGTTATTTTCTGATTTATCTTTGAGGTTTTAGTGATATCCGAAGAACTCTCTACTAAGGCCCAAGATTACAGCTTAGAAGCCGAAACTTCATTTTTTGTACGTCGAATCGAATCTGAATTAAAGTAGATCGGAATTATTCTAATATAGGAATTATTGCAGTATAGGTACCTTTCTCAGAAATCGAAAAAACAAAGAAATACTACTAGGTTAGATCATTGTAATGCTAAATGTGAAAGAAAAAAGCTTCGGACGGGTAAATTTTCAAAACCAAATTGACATACAAAAAAAAAAATTTTTTTACCTCAGTTTTTAAGGTTGTTTTAAAAAAACCTAACCTAACCTACCGCCAAATAGGTGTTTATGTATTATTAAAAAAAAAAAACTACCGAAATGTATGGGTTTGGCGCTTTTTTAAATGCCTATATCTCGCTTATTTATTGAGACCGAATAAATATTATTGCAGATTCGGAATCAGCGTGGTGAATATAGTCTGGTGACGTTAGAAAAATCAACAATCTAGAAGAGGTACCTAGGTACCTCATCTATTTAAAAAAAACTTCTAAATTTGATCATTTTAATGTTAGGGAAATAGCGTCGGAAAGACAATATTTCAAAATGGTAATATTGCAGATAGGAACCTCTTCTAGATTGTTGATTTTTGAATCTGCAATAATCTTTATTCGGTCTCAATAAATAAGCGAGATCGGTCTTAATAAAGAAACGTCAAACCCATACCATACGGTAGGCTGTTAGTTTTTTAAACGTAAATTTGGTTTTTTTTTGTCTCGAAAGTTTACGCGTCCGAAGCTTTTTTTTCAAATTTAGCATTACAATGATGGAATCTAGTAATATTTCTTTATTTTTTCGATTTTTGAGAAAGATTCATATTCTGCAATAATTCCAGAGGTGACATCGAAACATAGACAATGTAGGTGAGGTACCTAGAATAATACCCTTATTTCGTGTTAACGGGACCCAGATTAATAAAGATTACGATAGTGTTTACAATATCTAAATAGGGCTCCGTATTTTTCCGTAAGACAAGTACAAGTTAGAAATGCCGAGTTTTTTTCACTTTCGACTTTGTCATATTTATTCATAATTATCTAATTGTTTTACAAAATGAGATTTTAATATTTTATATACAAAATTTCAATGCGATCATTGCACAATTATTATTTTTATGGTTGCTATAGTATTTTCATAGTTATAGTACTTTTTGTCGAGCGCGGCGATATTTCAAGAAATTCCAATAAATTGCCGCAGTCTGCCATGAAATTATGCCGCTACTCGAAGGGTTACGATCTGGCAAAGTAGCTTAATAAATGGTTGCATTTGTTGACAGGTCAAAAGTGTCCAGGGATACCCTGTACGAGGCCGTGAATGCGGTCCTCACCCAGTCCAAGGAGAAGAAGAGAAACTTCCTGGAGACGGTGGAGCTTCAGATCGGGCTCAAGAACTACGACCCCCAGAAGGACAAGCGTTTCTCCGGCACCGTAAAGTACGTTTACCTAACGCTGGCTTCTTTTCACCGACGAAACCGTCGGGGAGAACTGGCCAACCGTCAGGGAGTCGGCCCCCGGCTGACGGGACCCCCACCCAGGGTCTTAAAAATTGGGTAGGCTCGCGCCGACACTTTCCATTACAATCGAAGACTATCGCGGTTGATTGACATTATAAATAGGATAGAAAACGAATTTACCGCGTGAAATTTGTAGGACCCGACGTTTCGGTGACGTTGCAGCCGCCGTTGTCTAGGGTAGACTGAAGAGCTGTCAGTCCGTTGTTTTGCAGGTAGGCCGCAAACCGCTGCAGCCGCTGCGTAGGTTATAACGGTGGTGGGGGGCCGGGCTCGGAGCGCGGGAATTTTTAAAATCCGTCTTGCACACAACAGTCACTGTATCCTGTTTTACGTCTTTGCGTTCGGCGTTCGGCGGCGGGAACATTTTAAGAAGAGGGTTCCACGTAGAAGAGAGTTTGTAGCCGTCATCTCTATTGAAGTTCGGAGTTCTTCTTATTTCAATGGCTTCCCGGATCATGCGAGGAAAGTAGAATTGTTCCTTGGATAGAACAATGGGATTTTGAAACTGCATCCAGTGGCTACTTCCGCTATCCAATATATGTTCGCAGATCGCCGATTTTTCTCGCTGAACGTTTTTAACAGCTTTGATGTGTTCTGTCAGTCGCGTGGCTATGGGCCGTTTCGTTTGTCCAACGTAGGCTAGACCGCAGCTGCATTCGACTTTATACACACCCGGGGTTTGCAGTGGTATTACATCCTTTACAGGCCTCAAAAATCGAGCTATATTTTGGGTCGGTTTGAAGATCGTTTTTATATCGAATCTGTTTAGCATCTTACTTATTCGATCAGTCACGCCCTTGACGTATGGTAAGAATGCTCTTGATCTGCTCGGTTTTTGAGTTTCGTCCGTATTAGATCGTGTGCGTGTCTCGTGATATTTTCCGTATCCATTTTTCCTAAGGACATCATTGACATGTTCCATCTCCTTCGGAAAATGCTGTGTCGCATAGATCGCGTGCTCGATTCACGAGCGACGTTTGCACTGAACGTAGATGGTAGGGATGATGGTGTGAGCTTGCATGCAAATATCTGTCCGTATGTGTGGGCTTCCGATATACCGTATGTCCGAGAGTATTGTCACTTCTCCTCGTCACTTTGACATCCAAAAATGGTAAGGAGCCGTCCTTCTCTACTTCACAGGTGAAACTGATTTTTGGGTGTATGGAGTTTAGATGACCCAGGAATTCTTTCACCGTTTGAATGTTGCCTTTCAGGATGCAGAAGGTATCATCCACGTAGCGAAGCCAGAGAATGGGTTTTATTTTGGAGGTTTTTATGGCTAATTCCTCAAAATATTCCATATATAGGTTACTAACTATCGGCGATACGGGCATCCCATTGCTACTCCGTCGATTTGTTTGTAATAATAATCGCCGTTCCATAGAAAGTAGCAGGATGTCAGGCAATGTTGAAGCATGTCGGCGTAGCTAATAGGGAGGTCCTCAGACCTTAGTTTATCTCTCACCACCGTAAGACACTCCGAAATGGGCAAATTCGTAAATAAAGATTCGACGTCAAAGCTCACCATTATTTCGTCTTCGGCCAGTTTTAAGCTTCTAATAATGCTTACGAAATGTCGCGAGTCTTTCACGTAAGACGTCGTTTTGCCCGTAAGCGGTTGGAGGACACCAGCCAAGTGTTTTGACAGAGGATATGTGGGGCTGTCGATTTGGCTCACAATCGGTCTCAATGGTGCATTATCCTTATGGATTTTAGGTAAGCCATATAATTTCGGTGGCTGCACGTTACGTGGTTTAGTGAGATAAGCTATTTCTGGGAGGGAAGTGACAGATTTATCGATTAAAACTCTCGTTTGCCTGGTAATTCTGCTCGTGGGATTGTAATTCACCTTCTCGTAAGTGTTGGCGTCTTCTAAGAGCGTTCCAATTTTCCGCTCGTAGTCCACAGTATCGAGTATCACGGTTGCGTTGCCTTTATCGGCCCGCAACACAACTACGTCCTTATTATCCCGCAGAGATTTAAAGCTTTTTCTCTGGGCGGCTGTGGTGTTCGACTGTGGGAGCTTGGCCTTGCGTACAAAGACAGCCACATCCTGTCGCAGTAAGTCGGCCTCTGGCGCAGGGATCTTGTTACGAGAGATGACTTCTTCAATGCCACCGATAATACTTTCCACAGGCAAACGGTTCGGTGTCGGTACATAATTTAATCCCCTGCTAAGAATTTCTGTCGTCGGCTGGTCAATGTCAATTTTCGAAAGGTTAATGACAGTACTTACAGCGTATTTCGGTACCTCCTTGCGGGAATGCCCTGCGTTTGCCAGGCGCAGAAACTTGGCATTATGCGACTCCTCACATAGCACCGTGGTACGTTCCGATTGGCTGAAGGAAACTCTGTCGCACTTGTGAAAATCCTCGCCACTTAATACGCTGCTTAATTCTAGATGAAGAAATAATAATTCTTTTTGCACATTATCGAGTTTGTACCGATTGTTTTGAATTAACTTTCGAAGCAATTTGACACTGGCGACACGGAGAATGTCTGTAGATCCTGGGATATCTTTTCGTGGATGAATCCGCACACAATTCGGAATTAAATTACTATCACGACACTGTTTTAAGAACACTAACGACGACAAAATTCGCGCGCGGAAAAAACGCGATTATGATAATGTGCATAACTTGTAGGTGGGTCCACCGTGCTCTAGCCTCATCTGAATCCTGCCTGCTCTACTGGTTGGTAAAAGTCCAACTTATTAGTGAGCCGGTCTGTTACGATCCTCGTCAGCAGTTTCTAGAGGATCGACAGCAAGCTGATAGACCGGCATTGGTTATTGCATAAGTGAAAATATCACTTATGCAATAACCAATGCCGATCTGTTCAGGGAATCGACAAAGTACCAGGTTCGAGTTATATGCGCTATCTCTTTTCATCTAGCAGGTAAAGAGGAGAGCAGTGATTGGGACTGCTATGTATTGGGAGTCGCTATGTAGTGGGAGTCGCTAATTATGGGAACTGGCAGTGTGCATATTTTATATCCATCATTTTTATTTCCTTTTGGATGTTGCAGTTTGAACAGTATGTTACAGTTCGGACAGTATGATTTACTAGATCCGCCCATTTAGTAAGCAAGCAAGCAATATTGGATATTATTATGCTTGACAGACACCAGCCGCTTTTAACTGATTGCAAATCCTTCTAAAATCTGTAAGATTCAAGCGAATCCTCCACTACATTCGGTGGAGGGTCGCTATACATATTATGACCTCATAATGCAAATACACGGTAGCCCTCAAATTTCACTTTTCCATTAATATAAATAATTAATACTTTAAATACTTTTAGTAAAGTAATTAACTTAGAATAATAATGAAGTTTTAGTTCATACGTCTACTTCTATTGCACGGTTATGATCGAATGTACAAATCTATTTTCCTTTATTATTATATCTACGTGGCACAATATAAAAAAATAGTTATTAAATGGATATTTTTATTATGAGATGAAACAGGTCTAGAGCTATTCATTCACATAATCGTTATACTTGATGGTGGGCATTTTCAATTTGATTCATCTGTAATATTTTTTTTGACTGTCTATGCAAATGGTCTTAGCACACATTTTATTGCATAAAACTTATTGCAATGAGGTTACTAGCTCTCTGATACGTCTGCGTGCGATAGCAAATGGTAGCACAGGCTCAGTAAACAGTCTTCTTTCCCCAAAATATAAGGACACTCCTCCAACTACCTCTCAGTACATTGTGAAGTCTGAATAGACTGTAGACTTAACGATTCCATGTCAGTCAAATATCCACAACAACCACGAGAACAGACTAAATAAATACCATGATCTCGCAAATGGCATCACCCAGAACGGCTTCACTGTTCACCTCAAATTGACAAATATTCTATGTTTTAATACACAATAACTTAGTTTCTTTAGCTGCAAAAGAAGTCTTGCAAATTTATAATGTTGCATTCAATCATATTTGCACCGAGCCTGCATTGAATTAACTCTATTAGAAAGCTTCTAGCTTTTAAAATGTTTAATACTTGTAATTATGCTAATCGAAAACAAACCGACTAAATTTAATGTTGAATGCGAAATTGTAAGTTGTTATTTGCGATTTGCAGGCTGAAGTATATCCCCCGTCCCAAGATGCAGGTTTGCGTGCTCGGAGACCAGCAGCATTGCGACGAAGCCAAGGCCAGCAATATTCCCTGGATGGACGCCGAAGGCCTCAAGAAACTCAACAAGAATAAGAAGCTCATCAAGAAATTAGCTAAGAAGTACGTATGCTCTCAGTCCTCTCTCCGCCCGCTTATGAAGTATTTTATTTGATTGATAATAAGTAGACATTTTAATGCACACAAGCACCTTACTAAAGCAGAAACTTGCACGTCGGTCTTTAGTCTACAATTATTGCCCGTTTTGTCCCGTAGGTACGACGCTTTCTTGGCTTCCGAATCGTTGATCAAGCAGATCCCGCGTCTCCTCGGTCCCGGTCTCAACAAAGCGGGCAAGTTCCTCGGTCTCCTATCCCACCAGGAATCCATGATGATGAAGATCGACGAAGTCAAAGGCACCATCAAGTTCCAAAT
Source organism: Micropterix aruncella (assembly GCA_944548615.1). NCBI lineage: Eukaryota > Metazoa > Arthropoda > Insecta > Lepidoptera > Micropterigidae > Micropterix > Micropterix aruncella. The sequence continues at coordinate 160,092 of CALYMY010000020.1, read as the reverse complement.
GAAGAAGGTACGAATATAATAAGCACTTCGTTTTATGGAGTTTAGTCCGGTATCCAGTGATGCTAAAATTGCATGTATTATCTGATGTCTTTGATGATACTAATTTATTACTGAGGATATTAATACGGTAAAATGTATTACCGAGTCGATGTTTAGATACAGGTGATAATGTTTATAATGTAATGTTTTAATTGCGCAGGTCCTTTGTTTGTCGGTGGCGGTGGGAGCTGGCTCAAAATGTCCACCTCTCCATCAACTTCCTAGTGTCGCTGCTGAAGAAACACTGGCAAAACGTCAAGTCTCTGCACATGAAGTCCACCATGGGACCGCCCCAAAGGCTGTCATCGTCATTCGGAAGCTCGTCTTCTCCTTCCAGAGTCTCGGTGGCGTCTTCGTTGCTGGTCTGCGGAATAATCACCACCCCCTGGATATTCTTGTTCAATATATTATTATCGCTAGAGCTCGAGTCAGGATTTAAAGCCTCATCGTCGGACTGTAGGCTGTCATCGTCATTCGGAAGCTCGTCTTCTCCTTCCGGAGTCTCGGTGGCCATTCTGAAAGCGGCCGGCGTAGATATCGAGCCTTACTGGCCGGGTCTCTTCGCCGAGGCGCTGGAAGGTGTGAACGTGAAGGAGCTGATCTCCAGCATCGGGTCGGGCGTGGGCGCTGCGCCGGCCCCCGCAGCCCCCGCGGCCCCCGCGGCCGCCGGAGCCCCCGCGGCCGCCGCAGCCCCCGCGGCCCCCGCGGCCGCCGCAGCCCCCGCGGCCCCCGCGGCCGCCGCAGCCCCCGCGGCCCCCCGCGGCCGCCGGAGCCCCCGCGGCCGCCGCAGCCCCCGCGGCCCCCGCGGCCGCCGCAGCCCCCGCGGCCCCCGCGGCCGCCGGAGCCCCCGCGGCCGCCGCAGCCCCCGCGGCCCCCGCGGCCGCCGCAGCCCCCGCGGCCCCCGCGGCCGCCGGAGCCCCCGCGGCCGCCGCAGCCCCCGCGGCCCCCGCGGCCGCCGCAGCCCCCGCGGCCCCCGCGGCCGCCGGAGCCCCCGCGGCCGCCGCAGCCCCCGCGGCCCCCGCGGCCGCCGCAGCCCCCGCGGCCCCCGCGGCCGCCGGAGCCCCCGCGGCCGCCGCAGCCCCCGCGGCCCCCGCGGCCGCCGCAGCCCCCGCGGCCCCCGCGGCCGCCGGAGCCCCCGCGGCCGCCGCAGCCCCCGCGGCCCCCGCGGCCGCCGCAGCCCCCGCGGCCCCCGCGGCCGCCGGAGCCCCCGCGGCCGCCGCAGCCCCCGCGGCCCCCGCGGCCGCCGCAGCCCCCGCGGCCCCCGCGGCCGCCGGAGCCCCCGCGGCCGCCGCAGCCCCCGCGGCCCCCGCGGCCGCCGCAGCCCCCGCGGCCCCCGCGGCCGCCGGAGCCCCCGCGGCCGCCGCAGCCCCCGCGGCCCCCCGCGGCCGCCGCAGCCCCCGCGGCCCCCGCGGCCGCCGGAGCCCCCGCGGCCGCCGCAGCCCCCGCGGCCCCCGCGGCCGCCGCAGCCCCCGCGGCCCCCGCGGCCGCCGGAGCCCCCGCGGCCGCCGCAGCCCCCGCGGCCCCCGCGGCCGCCGCAGCCCCCGCGGCCCCCGCGGCCGCCGGAGCCCCCGCGGCCGCCGCAGCCCCCGCGGCCCCCGCGGCCGCCGCAGCCCCCGCGGCCCCCGCGGCCGCCGGAGCCCCCGCGGCCGCCGCAGCCCCCGCGGCCCCCGCGGCCGCCGCAGCCCCCGCGGCCGCCGGAGCCCCCGCGGCCCCCGCGGCCGCCGCAGCCCCCGCGGCCGCCGCAGCCCCCGCGGCCCCCGCGGCCGCCGCAGCCCCCGCGGCCCCCGCGGCCGCCGCAGCCCCCGCGGCCCCCGCGGCCGCCGCAGCCCCCGCGGCCCCCGCGGCCGCCGGAGCCCCCGCGGCCGCCGCAGCCCCCGCGGCCCCCGCGGCCGCCGCAGCCCCCGCGGCCCCCGCGGCCGCCGGAGCCCCCGCGGCCGCCGCAGCCCCCGCGGCCCCCGCGGCCGCCGCAGCCCCCGCGGCCCCCGCGGCCGCCGGAGCCCCCGCGGCCGCCGCAGCCCCCGCGGCCCCCGCGGCCGCCGCAGCCCCCGCGGCCGCCGGAGCCCCCGCGGCCCCCGCGGCCGCCGCAGCCCCCGCGGCCGCCGCAGCCCCCGCGGCCCCCGCGGCCGCCGCAGCCCCCGCGGCCCCCGCGGCCGCCGCAGCCCCCGCGGCCGCCGCAGCCCCCGCGGCCCCCGCGGCCGCCGCAGCCCCCGCGGCCGCCGCAGCCCCCGCGGCCGCCGCAGCCCCCGCGGCCGCCGCCAAGAAGGAGGAGGAGGAACCCGAAGAGTCCGACGACGACATGGGCTTCGGTTAGTTTCCTACCGACACTTAATACACTTCCGCTTTTCCTTCCGATCATCCCGAGCGATCCTCTATCTATGATGATATTATAAGCATGTATTAGCTACTGAAAAACAGTACGAACGACACATTACAAACTGATCCTTTGGAAAATGCAAACTTTTGCAATTATTTCAATCTAAAAACAAGTACATTAATATCATTTTTCTTGTCTTTCACAGGTCTCTTCGACTGAAACGCCGACCGAGACGTTCCATGAGTTGCTTTTAAGTGGATTTTTATATTGTACAGTTTAATGGACGAATAAAACTCGCAAAAAAAAATATATTCTTTCTTCGTTATTTTAAAAACTGGTTGCAGTTCCGATCGGGTCTACGAATTGAGTTACAATACTTCACAGATAGATGGCGCTGTGGTTGTACCGACGGAAATGGCTAATTTTATATATGAGTAATCTCATTTCAGCTTGATTGTACTTTGCATTTGACATACTCGCGCAAATGACACATCTCTTATCTTCTGTGACAAAAATAAGGAAACATTAATAAATAGAATTAGGTATACGATTGATCAACTCTTGATTTGGTTTAATGCTAATGAATTTACGTCTAAATATTACAAAATAAAAAATAATTCCTTTTCGCTTAAGACCCGCCAATGTTGACTATTTAAATGAATTACACGACTATTTTGAAATCGACATCACAGAAGATATAAATTTTCTAGGATTAAGAATTGACAGTAAATTACAATGGAATGCGCACATCCAACAATTATCTAGTAAGATATGTAGCTCAATATACTCTATTAAAAAAATCAGAAGTCTTTGTGGTTTTGCGCAGCCAAATCAGTATACTTTGCATATTTTAACTCATTAATAACTTATGGACTACTGTTTTGGGGAAATGCCGCAACCAGTAAAAGAATCTTTCTTTTGAAAAAGAGAGCACTGCGCAGCATGTATCAGGTAACGACTAGGACCTCATGCAAAGAATATTTCAGCAAGGCAAGGGACTATGTGTTCGGCGTTCATATACCAGTGTTTAATGTATGCTAGACAGCACCTCGCAGAAACTGCAATTAATTCAGACATTCACTCGCATCATACCCGCGGTAGCTCTCTTTTATGCATACCCCGAATACGACTGGCAAAAGTACAGAAAAGCTACTTGTATCTTAGCATTAAATTTTATAATCTACTCCCTACAAAATTTAAACAGCTGGAGGACATAAAATTCAAAAAAAACATCAAGGAGATGCTGATAGGTCACCCTTTCTATAATCTGGCCGAATTTGAGGGCCATGATTTTTCAAATATTGTGCCCATTTAAATTACTTAAAAAAGTAGAGCCTTATTGTCTGATTATTTTATATGGTCTTATGTATGTACGTACTTTTAGTTTAAAATGCACAACGTAGATTTAATTTGATTATGTAACATTTTACTGACAATTTAAATATTACGATGAATAATTTTAACGTATCTTTTCAAATTACTAACTACTTCAAATATTAGGCTTCTATTTTGATTATTTGTATTTATAGTTTGACAATCTAGTAGTTAATTCTTGACTACCTATGTATGTTCAGTAAAGAGTTGTAAAGAGACTTACTACCTAGCACAATTATTTTGACACGTCCAAGAGCGGTCTTTAGCCGTCAATTGGACACGACGAAAATGTAATGTAATGCAGGTATCAATCAGTTAGCAGTCGACGTAACGTATGTTTCACTGTAGTACTCTGTTCTGGAAACACTTTGCAGGACATGTTTTATTATAGAAAGCCATGTATAACTTTTTTTGGTTAGGCGTTTATCATCAGTGGTGCATTTTTTATTTCTATGTTTTTCTTTATTTCAATCCTATTTTATTATCAATTCTATTATTTAAATATTCAGAAAGATGTAGATGATTTGTCTGTTTCAAATGCGGAATACTCAAAAAAAAAAAATCCAATCATGAGTTCCTCCACGGTAGGGATGGGTTTAGAGGAACGTTTATAAAACAGTTTAACAAATGTAATGAAATAATAAAAGACATTTAATATTCTTTGTCTAAGGCGCCTACTTAAAAACTGGCTGAGGAAGATTTTGTAATAAAACAAAACATCAAGATGTCACAAACTGTCACGCCCAGGAAATCTAGGAGTCGCATTTCCTCGCGTGGGAATCTTAAGTCGCATTTTCTCGCGTGGAAACGCCATGGAAACATTTCGATTTACTCGAGATAAATTGATTTCCGATAGGTTAGATGTCAAACGTCAAACGTCTTGACACTTGACAGCTGACAGCTCTATTTCTTCTTTTTTTGTTAAAGCCATGAGAACAAGCATTTTGCACCTAATGGCTGATCGCGTGAATGCCACATCCAAAATTATCTTTGATTCATATTTAAGGAAATAAAACCAATCAAATAATTATTAACGTAGAAAATTTACATTTAATACGCTGGTCGACAGTAATAAATCTAGGAATTATTCCACATAATTAAATAAATTGACATTTTTATGAGATTCAAATCGTTTATGGTTTGACACTTTCGGCCTAGATAAAAACGGGGTTACGGACCCGCGATTTTCACTTTTTGGATTTTACGCGATCAAACTAGTCTACCCTTGGCAAGCGTTGGACCCCATTCCCTTCGGTAAGTCGTTTTATTCCAATATTCAGGAATGTCGTGACGGTTTCCGATAAGTGCACGTAGTTTCATGTGAGTTCACATCGCGTTTCGCCGGTTGGAAATGAGGGAACGTGTCACAAACACGTGCTCGCTGGGGGTTGGGAAAAGAGCCAATCCGCGCTATCCTTTTCCCAACTACCGGCAAAAAGGGAGATTTCCGTTAGGGCAAGGCTAATGCGTGGCGTTTCTTGTGGTTTTACAGGGGTCCTTCGGGGGCACGATTTCCCAGCCAAGAATGGAGCCGTAGTCCAGCGCCTGGCCGGCGTATAAAGGCCGACGCGCGCGGCGTCAGTGCGCGCGCGCGTCTCCTCGCCGGAAACCAGCGATGGCCTGAGAGTCTTCCTCGCCTTCGGCCACGCGGATCAGCGGCCGTTCTCCTTCGCCGGGGGCGCCGCTCAGGAGTTGAGCGCCCCGTCGCCCGCTCCAGCTGCTGCGCCCGCCCCGGGCGATAGTTGACGACCGCCGCACCGCGTGCGCCCGCCGTTCCTTCAAGCGTTCCTGCTCCGCTCTCCAGAAGCAGCTTTTCATCTTCGCTCTTCAAGCACCTCTTCAGGGGCCGTCTTCAAGGCAGTCAGTGCCCGACCCCGCAAGGCGTCCGTGTTGGCTAAGCCGCGGGATCTCTCCGATAATTTTGCAAACCCGTCCTCGGAACCTTTTCCCGAATCGACGTGAACTCGAGAAATATGCCCTCGACCTGAGGCTCTTGCTCTGTCTTTATTTTTCTATTCCAGTAATTTTAAATAATTATATTTTTAATTGTTAATTCCATTAATCAAATCAAGTTTATATTGTTAATTCCAATTAATCTAATCAACCAATATTTTAAATCATCTAGGCGCTTTATCGCCCATATATCTGTCGGTCGGTCGACGAGTTCGAAATAAAGATACATTTTACAATTTCATTTCTTTTATTTTATTATATTATTCATGTCACAACCAGCAACGCGCAACGTGACAAAACATACTCCTTTAATGTCATTATTCTTTAGCTCAACGTTCAGATTCTTTAGATGACTCGCCGAGTGCTATTACTAAAAGATGTAGAGGGGTGTGAATCTAACCCCACATCGCTCTTTGTATTCCTGATAGTCGATTGTGGTCGGCCAAATCTCTCCATACTATACGACTGAGCCTGTATTCTTTCACGATTCCGCGGGGTCTGAAAAATAGACAAAAATTAAACCCCCGATCCAATCGGAGTACATAACCTCACATTTAGGCAAAATACTACCTAGATGTGATAGCGCATCTGTTGTTGATCCTCAGAGGGCAACAATTGTACTCGTACTTGGCAATCTCGACGTCGGCCTCCTCTCGGATCTCGGCGGGCAAAACGTCGTTCTTCCTCAGACAGTTCCAGCGCAGCCTGTCCAAGAAGGCTTCTTGGTTCATTCGACGGCGTTTCACGTCGCGGATCATGCGCCAGTCCTGCCAGTTCCGCACTTGCTGAAACTAAACACGAAAGCCAAAAGCAAAACGGCGATTTGAATCGGTGTCGTGCTGTAAACTTACACTGGCGATTTGTGGCATTTTCGCGAGGCAAAACGTTAGGTTTTTAGCTACGAGAGGAATTATTGACATTTTTACGGCACGGAACTACAACCGATTAGCGACTATAACCAAAGGGATATTACAATCTAGTTCCCTAATAAATCGGTGATTATAATACTATAACTTAAATATAACTGTTGAATAACTAGATTTTATACTTTATGGTTCTTTAATAAAGTGGCAACTCTGCGAACTAGTCGGCGCGAAACGCTAGCTGTCGCAAATGTGTATCAAGCAACTATTTCCATAGAAGAAATTCGTTTTCTTTCGTGTTTTGTCCCTGCGTACATCCAACAATAACTTTAACAATAACCTCAAAAACTCGATTAGCGGGAGGGACTAGTCTAGGCTGTCAGTCAGTTGGGGGGCGCCAGTTTTGCATGCGGCAATTTTGCACAAATGTCACTTTTGACAGGTCCAAATTTGTTGAGGGCAGATTTGCAGGAGGCAACCTTGCAGGAAGCAACCTTGCAGGCGGCAACCTTCAGTACAGAGATTGCGTCCCTCCTGCGGCTACTAATCGCCCAAAATAAGGGAAATTCTGCAGCCTCATCCTGCAGCGATACCTCCTCCTTTATAACGGTAACTGATCTTCCCTCTTTAAAATCCGTGGCGGGCGGACTGTCATCCGCCTCTTAACGTATATAAGAGTTTCAACGCTCTTTCACTCGCCCCTCCTTTCTTTTTTATTCCTTTCTCCTATTTTTTATTTATTTATTTTATTTTTTTTTTAAATATTGTATAAACGTAATTCCGTCCCCACAGTGTGATTGTGGATTTGATATCTGCACCGTGGATCACCTCTTCTTTAATTGCCCTCTCCTTAACAACTTTCCTTCGTTCATTCCTAATCTCATTCAATTGAAAATCGAACTCCCTACCAAAATCGATATCCTTCTGGCGTCCAATTCCATTAAAATTTATCGAGTCATCGCTAAATTCATTAACCTTAATCATTTAGCCATTTAACCCATATTCCGAAATGCCTTCTGGGGGTGGCCGCTTCCGTTCGCTGCTCGGGATCGGACCCGCCTTGTGACGTCAGGCCGATGGAAATGTGGCCCCGTTGTCGAGGTTGGCTGTGGAAAAAGTCGCTGAATAGGGCGAGTTTTTGGCAGTAACTTGCAGTCAATGGACGACACATTCTCGGTGCGGCCGATGCCGGGGGGGGGGGGGGGCCTGCTCTCGGGGGGCGGTGGGGAGCGGCGCTGCCCCCAGAAGCACTTCTCTATTACCCTGACCCTTCTCCTTTTTCTTTCTCCAAAATATTCCCCTAATATTCTGTTATGTTTTTAGTCTCTATGTTGTCCTCTGTGTATGCAATTGTGATGTCCCTTCCTTTTTTTTTTTGTAGGTACTAACACTAACAGTAGTTATCCTCCCGTCAACAATACATACAAACTGGCACAAAATCACCAGCACCCTAGCTGCGTGGAATTGCCACAAGGAAAAGAAAGAAGAAGTCAAGAATGGAAGTGAATGTTGAACGGAGTAGAGATCCAGCGGCACTGACAGCAGCGTATTGGCTGCGAGGGCAACCCCTTCCCCAATCGCCGCCAAGGAATAAATAATAATAATAATAATGTGTCAAAACGGTTTGTTTACCATATGTCTAAACATGCTTTATAACGTTTTGGATATGTTAAAATCGACCAGCACTTACTGCTGGAGCCTATTGACAAACTGATGGCTCCTAATAATATATCTAGAGGCCGGGCGAAATGGCTACGCACGGATCTGTTAACCATGGCAACCATCAATTAGCGGTTTTGGCTTCCCAGGGGTTAAATTGAGTAACTGATTCAAGATTAAACCGGTCGGGCGCCAACAATGCCTATAGGCATTTTGTTTGTACTCTCTATTGTGAAATTTCACAATGGGCGGGTTTATTATCATATGATAATAATAATAATAATAAACTCTTTATTTGCACTTAATTCGTATACAAAAAGGCGAGCTTATTGCCACATGGCAATGTCTTACAACTAACCTAAACACAGTGGTACATGCGCGCATTGTGAAAATAAAGATTATTACATAACATACAGACAAGTGGATGAATTTAAAACTAATAATGCCCGAGGAGAGGAAATTGGGAGAGGAACAGGAGAAAAAGGGAAGAACTGGTTACTTCTTAGAAAGGTAGTAATCCTTAAGGTGAGTCTTAAACGATGGTAAAGAAGGCGAGTTTCGTATATTTGCCGGGAGATCGTTCCAGAGTCTTGCACCATGGACACAGAAAGAATAGGAATAGAAATCACTATTATGACTCGGAATTTTTAGTAAACTGTCAGAGGCTGACCTAAGTCCGAGACCGTGGGAACTTAGTGGTTCAAAAAGCTCGTGGAGATAGGATGATGTTGATTTGGAGAGTACACGATATAGGAGAGCTAGTATATGAACATTTCTTCTTTGGTGTACTGGCAACCGCTTTAACCTCTACAACCAACTCTATGAAGTGTTTATATGTATGTGTGAGTGTAACATGTGTGTTCGATCAGTATTTTATTGCATTCGATCGACAGAATTTAAATGCAACGAACCTGGAACCTTACAATGTATGATCTTGCCACCTAACCGCTATGCAATTTCGCTTCATTTGACAGATGTGCGCGTAGCCCTTTTGGCTGGCCCCTATATATTTGTTTATTTTAAACATAACATGCGAAATTCATAAAATGGTCATACCAAGTAATGGTGCGAAGTAAACGACGACCCACATTCACATGACCATGCGCAGCGCATGCCCAACTAGGCCGCGTATAGCCTGTATCTGGGCATACGATTTATTTTCAGACTTGGGTGGAGAAGCATAACTGATGTAGGACACATACACTTATACACACACATACATATACACATATATACATATACATACATACACACATACACATATATGTTACACTATGTTTATTATCTTATATCACATTTATGCAGGTATATTATTTCTAAGAGATGATTTGCAGAAGATCATTCTCTGTCCTTAGACGGCCTATATCGTCAAGAAGCCATTTTTTAATTTTTTTATTGAATAGAAAGGTACTTTTTTTTATGTCGTCATCAATACGGTTGAATATTTAGGGTATATTTTATAAATATATAATATCCATGACTAATAAGATTAATTATTAGGTAACAAGAGGGAATTGATGAAAAACGATATTGATAGTATTTATCTACAAAATTGACCAAAAATTTGCAGCGCAGTTTTTTGCGCGCGAAGGCTGGCTTCCTAACGGTTAATTTACGAGTAGGTACTATGCTTGGTCATTCCTACACAATTGTAAAGGTTTAAATGAAAATAAATACTCTTTATTCAGTATTATTCTTTATTGACACCATTTTGAGGACCTCATTAGGATGTTGGAATCAAGGTGAAAAAAATGTGTCAAAGATGAAATATGTTGAAAAATAAAAATATTTGCTAAATTAAAAGTACAGTAGAGAGTCGATTATCCGAACCAATTGGGGGACAAGGGTGTTCGGAAAACCGATTTATTCGGATAATCGAACTGTATAAAAAACTGTATTAATAAAACCATAAGTATATGGACATAATAATATGTATTATCTATGTAATCTGTTTTAACTTTTTTTATTTATTACAATAGTGAGTAGTAATCCCGTGAACAAAATAGTATATATAAATAAATACAAACGGAGCTGCCATGGAATTCACCGACCGGAGTCGGGCCCATCATAATACTATTTTTTTTACACTTCTGGGGGGTGAGCAGTGGATTCCGGACTTACGAACCGGCTGTGGTAGGTTTAGGACAGCTGTCTTGCCACATGTGAGCGTTCACCTTGCCACCCATTCACTCCCCCTTCGAAGCCATAGAATTTGAGATGCGCAAATCGCAGTTTTAGATAATTTTTCTAAGAAAGAGTTGATTATTTTTCTGGAAAGGCCAAGATCTTTAAAGAGGTGAAATAGAGATTTAGCTGGCAGGCCACGAGCGCCAACAACTTCCACCGCGTGAAGGTGAACAGTGAAGCCGTTCCGGGTTACGGCATTTGCAAGATCATGGTATTTATTTAATTTGTACTCGTGGTCTTTTGGGATATTTGATTCCCATGGAACAGTTAATTCTACAATAAGAGCCACCTTCCGAGATAGAGAGTAAAGAGTTATATCTGGACGGAGGGCTGTGCATCCGAGACTTTCAGGGAATTTATACTGCTTAGAGACCGAATCAACCTCCAGAATCCAATCTGTAGCTTTCTCGATTATTGAGAAAGGTTTTGTAGTTAAATGTTTTTTGCCTTTAGAGCCATCCCGCACAAACTGTATTGGGGGTTTGGAGGATACTGTCAAACCCTTGTTGGCACGAGCCACTGAGAGACTAATTACCTTGCGAATAACAGCGAGAACTTTGTCATGGCGGTAAGTGTACCGTCCTTGATCTAAGGCCAAAAGTCCCCAATTGTTGTCCAATCATTCTGGCATTGAAGGCCAATAGCATGAGCCATACTCTTGCTGTCGTAATCTCCCCGCAAAAGAGACTTCTTCAAGTCCACGTCGCTCGTGGTTGTACTGCCATACCCCAGACCAGTGCCATTCTGGCTGATTCCAGTAAGAAACCTTTTGTGGAAGTCTACGCGGGCTTGTAGTTCATTTGAATCACTACAGCCACTTATTACGTGCTTCGATATTGCCGGATCTTTGGAATTGCACAGAATCGAATTTTTGGTTATTCTGGAGTTGGCGTAGAGCAGAGAGGGCAGTTTAAGCGCTAGCCCAAAATTTTGTTTGGACCTTAAGAGAGTCGAGGGGTCAGCTGGTTTGGCTAAGGACAGCCAGGATTTTAAACTAGCTGTCACCAGCGCATCTAGACGGGACAGTTGGGTTTTGGTAAAATCGTAAATAAGAAAGGGCCATGACAAATGTGACGTTAGATAATTGTCATAGATCCAGGCCTTACGAGGGCCAGAAATTAGCAAGGCATCTATTTTCGCCAGGCAACTTTTGAAATGCTCTATAACATGATCGCCCGAGACGTCTTTTCCCTGATGGGTGATTTTTCTGCCGAGGAATTTGAAATGATTGTTTGGGTCTATAAGGGAGATATTAGAGCCCTTATAGACCAATTTGGGGTCATAGGATGTAAATTTTGTGCCCATGCGGGCGAGTCCAAGGCAAAAACATTTGGAGGGCTTCACTTTTATACAGCCTGACCAGTCGCAGAAAAGCTCCACTTTCTGTAATAGCAGGGAAAGCTGCTTGGGGCTTCTGGTGATGAAAGTTAGGTCGTCGGCAAAAGCGAGGCACGACGAGGTGTATTGGCCGTCTGTTTTAAAACGGTAGCCCCACTTCCTGTCAAACTGGGTCAGGCTTTCCAGCAGTATATTAAAAACTATATTAAAAATCGTCGGGGAGAGGCAACAGCCCTGAAATAGTCCAATTGAATATGGCATAGAGCGGGTAGTCCATTCTTGCGTTTTAACATGGAAAGTCAGACAGTTGTAGTAGGAGGCTACAATGTCACGCACGACTGGTGGGAAGTTGCACCAGCGGAGTGCAAAGTGGAGGAGACTGTGTCGGACTGACCCAAAGGCATTCTCTAGGTCGAGCCAGCATACATTGATTTGGCGTTCGTGCTGTCTCGCATCCTTGATGGCAGCAGCCAGGAGAGAGTTGTGCTCGAGGCAGCCCGAGACGCCGCGCATGAAGCCTTTTTGAACTGATACTCCAAGGTACTCATTCCGGTGCATGAATTCGCTCATCCTCGTGTGGACTATGCTAAAAAAGATTTTGGCCACAGTGTCTGTGAGAGCAATGGGCCGAGCGTCCTTTGGTCCGGTGCAAACTGGGACCTTCGGAATTAAGATGACTGTCGCTCGGCCAAAATTCTGTGGGACTACACCGCTATTCCATATATTTCGGAAGATGGATCCTAAATATTGCAGATATATTAATCCAAAAAAATAAAAGACTTTTTCGTGGTAGTCGGATTTCCAAAGTAAGTCGGAAAAAACGGTCGAACGAAAACGTTTCTAACTAACGCTGACTTAACGATGAGAGATATACAATTAAGTTCTAGAGAAAAGTTGTAGAGCTTGATAATGCCTACAAAAAAGCAGCGACAGTATATGTCTAAATTTTATACTTAAGTCACAAAAAGTAGTTTTTTATATTAAAAAAATAATTTAAATCGATAGGAAAACATCCGTTTTGTGCGCCACTCGCACGGAAGAAACGATAATTATTAAAATTAACTGTAAAAGCGATTGAAAAAAAAAGAAATTTAAAAATTACTTTCTTCCTCAGGCACGGTGGTTCCTCCCATAGGTCATAAATCAAAATATCGACTTTGTCCTATCCCTATTTTAATAATTACATTAAATTCCCAAATGACAGGTCTACATTTTAGTATATAAATATCATACAATTATCAGTGGCGTAATTTATTACGACCACTCAAAGTTGCACTTTCTCCTGCGCGGTCTATTAGCTGAAAAGCGCGCGCTAATTAGGTTTTATTAATGTCGTCATTCCCAAATTTTTATAGGGCTTCGAAAATCCATTGTTTAATGAATATCCAAGATTTAGGTATGAGCATTGTTTGTATATTTGTTTCGTAACTGTAATATGTTTATTCTTTTTATAAAATGGGTTTTATTATGTTAGGGATAACATGTTAACAGTGGCGAAATTGCTATTTTAAATTAGAGCTAAGTTTCGCGGTCCATGATAGTCCCTAATATTTTATATTTTATACTATAGCGTATTTTGTCCTCTTTCTGAGCATGTATATCATTAAGTGCGAAAATTTGCGGAAGTTTGAAAAAAAAAATATTTTCAAATATAGTTTATACTGTGTGAAATCGGCACTGTTACAAGATCGCGCGGTGGTCTCGCCCATAGGTCATAATTAATAATATCGACCTTGTCCTATTCCTATTTCGATAAGTTGCATTATATTCCCAAATGGTAACTCTACATTTTATTATATAAATATCTTACAATTATCAGTGTCGTCACTTCATTACGAGCACTCAAATTGCATATCCTCCTGCGAGAGTTATTAAGTGAAAACGCGCGGTAATTAGGTTTTGTGTGTGACATTCCCAGGATTTATCGGGCTCCGAAAATCTATTGAATAATGGATATCCAAGAACCAGGTATGAGCTTTATATGCCTGTTTTGTAACTGTATTATGTTTAATCTTGTAATAAAAGCAGTTTATTCATGTTTACGATAACATGTTAAAAGTGGCAAAATTGCTACTTTAAACTAGAGCTAAGTTTTGCGGCCCATAATTGCCCCTTATATTTTCTATCTAACAAGGTAGCCTATTTCATTTCTTTTTTGAGCACATATATCATTGAGTGCCGAAATTTGCGAAAGATTGAAAAAAAAATACTTTTTTTATATATTTCATAATTTGTGAAATCGGCATTATTACAGGATCGAGTCGGGAAATCAAGCGCCTTGACGTATTCCACATTTAGCGTCAGGCTAAGAAAACGGCAAATGTATCTAAATACAGGGAGACATATGAAGGCTTTAAAAGTTTCAATTTTGAAGATAACCATCAGCATCTTGTTAAAATGCTCTTTTTATGTAAGACGATTTTAAGAAAATGGGTGAAGTGTGGGTGAAATGAATCTTTTTTCTTACAACATTATAAGGAGTGGTGTGATAGCTACGAATGCTTTGACATAACGCCTGCCTCAGTACCACTAATACCACCAGCGACAAGAATCCGAGGCAGACCAAGAAAGCCATTTATGTCGACTTCATCGCGAACAAGACGAAGGCGACTCCATAGGTGGCAACATTGTTATCTTCTACTGCAGGTGGCAAAATTGTCAAAATAAAACATGACCTACATTTGACAATGGTTGATGGCAAAGTGTGTAATGCAATGACGGGCACTTCGTCATCGCAAGTGTGTTATATTTGTGGCTCTACCCCAAAACAAATGAACGATATCGACGGATCACGGAAAAGAGCAGTAACAGAAGAAAGATTAAATTTTGGATTATCGCCACTGCATGCTTGGATTCGATTTTTCGAATTTTTCCACCACGTATCCTACCGATTAGATTTACAAAAATGGCATACAGGACAAGAAGAGAAGTCGCAGCTTAAAGCAAAAAAAGAACGTGTACAGGCTGAGTTCAAAAAAAAATTGGCCTGATTGTAGACAAGCCAAAACAGGAAGGCGGAAATTCCAATGATGGTAACACGGCTCGAAGATTTTTCGCCAACCCTCCGCTATATGCCGAAATAACAGGCATCAACCGAGACATTATAGAGAGGTGTGGAATCGTGCTGAGAACCATATCCTCTGGTTACGAAATAAACGTCGAGGCCTTCGAACAATTCGTCTTGCAAACCGCCAAAGAAATTGTCAAGGAGTACCCGTGGTAAAATATGCCAGCTTCGGTCCACAAAGTACTCATACATGGCGGACAAATTGTCCGCCATGCAATTTTACCCATAGGACAGTTGACAGAAGAAGTTGCAGAGGCGAAAAATAAAGACGTCAAATGGTTTACGCTAAGGAACACGCGAAAAATTTCTAGGCACGCGACAAACCAAGATTTGCTAAATATTACTGTTAAGCTCAGACCCTCTAATAAGTAGCATGCGGCCATTACCGAGGAAATCAAAATCTAGTTATAACGAAGTAGTTCTAAGTCTACTTTTATAAATTTATGTTTAATTATTTTTATTAATTTTAGATCTATAAAATTGTGGAACCTAAAAAGTAGATCTAATAATTCATATAATAATTTGCCTAAATAATTGATTTATAATATTAATATATTCACAATTAATCGTGATATATGTTTTTAAGAGTCCTTATAATACGTTTCAGATATATACATGTTAATATAAAACAAAAACTCCTGTTATCTATTTATGACCGCTTCTCCCATACTATCGGAACCACTGTGTCAGGGAGTGAATTTGCTAAACATTGATATGGATTTGCCATGCCTTGCGAAAAGGCGATAAACCACTACAAAAACAAGTAAATATATGAAAAAAAAAAGATTTTTTTTTTGTATGTGAATAATGAAATATTTGTGGTTTATGTATTTGTATTTGTGTGCCATTATGTATGGAATATGACATTGTTCAAACCAAATCTATCTATATGGTCATCGCAACCGCTTATAGCAGCTCAGGTCATCGCAACCGCTTAGAGCAGCTAAGGGCGGGTTGGGCCAAGAGCCAACAGATGGCGTTAATATTTGATTAACCCGGTGAATTTGCAACGTCCCTTCCGGGAGAATAGCCGACCCACGGCTAAATGTGTAACGTCCCTTGATGGAAGCAGCGCTCGCCGCTGCGAAAATGCCGTTTAAAATTAGAAATAATGTTCTATGCGCTTCTGTGTCCAGGACGATATGGCCAAATAACGCTTCAATCCAACGCCGGTAGCGAAGAATAATTTGAAAAATGAGAAAAAATGTCACCGCCCTCGGCATCTGTCAGTTTGGTGGAAGGTATTTACTGCGCGCGACTCTGTGATTGTGAAGTGTTTCTGTGCGATTTCCTGCAAAAACGTGAGTAATTTGCATTCTAAAAGAGTTTACGAATGAGCATTATTGATTTGAGATAGCCCATCTGCTTTTTTTCAAGTATTTTTAAGCAAAATAGATCGGTCAAAAACATGCGTTGCAGAAAATGACAGTATTTTTTTGTTGTAAAACGACCGAAATATTGCTAAATATGACGTAATATTGGTTTAATTCGCTTATGAAATAGCTATTATTTCATTTACATCGTATATAATTACAGAATTTGTCAAATTTTGCTCATTTGAAGTTGTTTCGTAATATGATGTTGCACAGAGAAATTTGTTTTGACAATTAGTATGGGAGTATTACCATATTTTGAGTGCGATTTTCTTAATTTTTCTATGAAATGTGACTCTTTGGAGTATAATAATTAGTTATTGGACATATAATAAGCATATAATGAGACAATATATTTGAAAAACTCTAATTAATTTTATATTATGAGATTTTAAAGTTTATTACCAAGTTTCGGACGCTAACTCTCAAAACTTTAGATTTTTCTGTAATATCAGACAAAGCTGAAAGTTCTGGTGTGATTTTCTAAGAAGTGTCATGTAGTGGTAAAGGTATTTTGAAAGAATTTCATATAAAAAAAGAACCCTAAGTAGTCACAAAATTAAAATATATATTTTTTTTTTTACGAGAATATTTCAATTTTTTCTTGGCTGAATAACTAAATATTTTTGTATGCAAATAAGTAAAACAAAATAATAGTTTTGGTAAAGCATTTAATAAAGAACATAACTGTATTTACAATTTTTGCAAAGATTTCCGTATTTTATGATAAAAACATCAGAATGACTGAATAGGCGTTTTTTCAGTTCGTCAACTCTGTAAAATTTATTCATTATTATCTTAATTGTTTTACGAGATAAGGTTATAATGTTTTATATTTCAAATTTCAATGCGATCATTTTACAGTTATTTTTTTTATGATCCGTATAGTGGTTTACAAGTTATAGTCGTTTTTCTCAACGCCGTCGACTTCACGCGCGACACTCTCGCGCGCAAAAGGGACGGCTGAATTTTTACTTCGCGAGTCAAGGGGTTAAAATGTATGGCAGAATTTCAATATTATTAGTGTAGCTTGTATATGAGATATTCCAACTAAAATTTCCCAATGTGATTTTGGCCCAACAAGGCACAGTACCAAATTTCAAGTCTCTACGTCCAATATTTTGAGATTTATGACAAGAGCGTCTCCTGGTGGACCAATTTCAACCACAACTCTCAACTCTTGCCGTGACCAAATGATGCCTGCATGCCAAATTTCAGCTCAGTCGGATTAAGAGTTTGGGTAATATCGTGGAGGAATACACACAGTCTCACAGACACACAAATAGAGAGATACATAGAAAGACTTCAATCTGGGAATGGTTTTCATCGCCTCAAGAGGGGCTCAAAATGGATATTTCCAACATCATCGGAAAAAAACATTTACAGCGTTTACAAAATATTCCCTTCTCGTTGGTTGGCGGACCGGAAAATTAAAATGGCACAAACCCCATTCAACCCCCAGAGACCTTTTCCTTAACCGGTCGGAAGCCAACCTTTGCATGCAAAAAACTGTGTCGCAACCTTTTGGCCGATTTTGTAATTAAATACTAACAATATTGTTTTTTCATGAATTCCCTCTTTTTACCTAGTTAGTTAGTTAGTTTGTCTGGGCTTTTTCTCGCACTTGGCCTCTTGATTGGGCCATTGTGCGTGGCTCATTTTCTATTTATGTTACTCCAGCCAACCCAGGCTGTCCCAGAAGGTTAGCAGCCTGTTTGGGTTGCTACAGGCCTCCGGGACAGATGCTGGAGATTGTAGTATTCTTGCCCGTTGCTCTGCCGCGCTCCTGCATTCAATGAGCACATGCTGTGGCGTTTCTTCTTCCTCCATGCATCCTCTGCATAGAGGGATGTCTATCACACCTATGGCAAACAGGTGTTTGTTTAGGGGACAGTGGCCTGACATAGTACCTACGGATTTTGTCCCTTTTTAATCTGTTGAGGTTGCGGGCAAGTTTTTTAGACGCTTCCGGAACCGCATTCTTTGTTTGTCTGCATCCTGCGTTTTTTTTTCCATTCTGTAAGGTGGGTTTCATCGGTGTTCCTGCGTAGCCATGTTTTTATTTGGGCCTGGGGTATGGGCATCAAGGGTTCCGATCCATATACTATTTTCTTTGATCCCCTTCTGGCCAGTTCGTCTGCCGCGTCGTTGCCCAGTGAGTCGCTGTGCCCTTTAACCCATTGCATTTAACCTAAAACCCTGCTACGGCGTGGCAAGCAGTAACGAGAACGAGCAGGAGACAGACAAGGAGGAGCCCAGGTGGGCAGCGTCCGCGAACAACAACCAACAAGGACCACAGCAATACAAGACCAGATACGGAAGAACGGTTCGACCTCCCGGGCAGTGGCACACGACGACCTGTCGTCCTCCCAAAGGGGGGAATGATGTAGCGACGCTACAACCCCAACTATAAAGTTTATTTTTATTTTGATTTAATGGCTGGCTGATAACGAGCCCAGCAATATTATTTCGTCCTATTAAAAAGTGGATACATTCAAATTTTAAAAACAAATTTTCGAACTGTCATTCTGTACCTTTACAAGAGACGAACCAACTGAAAGAAATTACGCTCGCGTTATCACGTATTATTGTACATTTTTGTAAAGAGAAAAATATATTTTACACAACAGTTTATCGCGGTTTTTTTTCTATCACGTTCTTCGACACACGAAAGAGTCGCGAAATTTTCGAACTGTCATTCTGTACCTTTACAAGAGACGATTCTACTGAAAGAAATTACGCTCGCGTTATCACGTATTATTGTACATTTTTGTAAAGAGAAAAAATATATTTTACACAACAGTTTATCGCGGTTTTTTTCTATCACGTTCTTCGACACACGAAAGAGACGCGAAATTGGATCACAATGAGGACGAAGTACTGAGGGGCTTACCGTTCATATTCGTGTATATCGACGACATTTTAATAGCCTCAGAAAACGAGGAAGCTCACGCAAGACACTTAAGAGAAACGCTCGGGAGATTAGACGCGCATGGAATCACGATCAACATAGACAAATGCCACGTAGGAAGAACCGAGCTAGACTTCCTAGGATACACCGTGAATGCTACTGGAATACGACCGAAGGCGGACAAGGTAGAGGCGATAAAAAAATACCCGAAACCAGCAGACGTTCAGCAGTTACGGAGATTCCTAGGAATGATCAATTTCTATAGAAATAGCATCCCAAGAGCCGCGCAATATCAAGAAAAATTAAACAAGTTCCTACAAGGAGCAAAAAAGAATGATCGCACGCCAATTCCATGGACAACAGAAACCACAGAAGCATTCGAGAAATGCCGGGACAGCGTTGAAGAAGCGGTAATTTTAGCGCACCCGTCGGCGCATGCACCATTGGCAATAATGACAGATGCATCAAATACCTGCGTAGGAGCGGCATTACATCAAAAGAAAGGTGGAGAATGGGCGCCGTTAGGATTTTATTCGAAGGCAATGTCGCATGCGCAACAAAATTACGCAACTTACGATAGGGAGTTGTTGGCAATCTACCTATCGGTGAGACACTTTCGGAAGATGGTAGAAGGGCGTGAGCTGACGATATTCACGGATCACAAGCCACTAATTCACGCTCTCAAGAAATTGGACGACTCTATCACGGAAACGCCCATGCGAATTCGTCATACGTCATATATTTCGCAATTTGCAAGCACGATAGAGTACCTGCCGGGAAAAGCAAACGTCGTGGCCGACGCGCTCTCGAGGATAGCAGAAATCGACTGCCCAAACACGTTCGACTACGAAGAATTGGCGGCACAACAGGCAGAAGATCCCGAGCTAAAAATGATAAGGCAACAAGAAAATTTAAAATTTGAAAAGAAGAGACGATTCTACTGAAAGAAATTACGCTCGCGTTATCACGTATTATTGTACATTTTTGTAAAGAGAAAAAATATATTTTACACAACAGTTTATCGCGGTTTTTTTCTATCACGTTCTTCGACACACGAAAGAGTCGCGAAATTGGACCAATGTAATAACCCTAGAACGGGCTAGTCCCAGTTGGGTGACAGAAACAAATAGGCAAAAGGTTAAGGTTTTACCATTCGGTTCCTGTTATTTGTGTAAGCTAATCAATGTTCTATAGTAATCATTTCTTAAATAAAATAAAATAAATAAAGCTTGCTCCTCTGGGAGGTCAAATATGCCAATCGGTAGTTGCGGTGGTTAACAGATCCAAGCGTAGCCGTTTCGGAGTGCCTCCATATTTATAAACGATTCAAATATGGCAATAAAAATAACTTTAGTTAATTTTGAACAGGATTGTAAAGATTTTTAACGAGTATTTACTTTCACGTTACCGTTATGTTATACGCGTCTTTTTCGAGTATTTGCACACTGGAAAAGACGAATCTAAAGTCAAAACTGTCAAAAAAGTCAAACGAAAGAATAATTTTGTGTATGCTGTAAGTAATTTCTGAAATTTGCTACCCAGAAAACATGGAAAATTTGAACTATATATAGAATATGTGAATGGGTCTTTGACTTCGAATTTGTAGTCGCTGGCTCAAATATGACGACTACATGTGTTTTGAACAACCTTTGAACGTATTTTGAACCGATTTGAACATATTTGTACTTTTGGCCAGAAAACTTAAACTTTTGTACTCGGTGTCATCATCAGAACTTATAGGATCATGCTTAATGGATACACAGGATAATGCTTAAAACAATTATAACATTGTTATTCTCATCAGTACGAGGATAAAATGTATGTCGAGAAGGATAAAAAAACAGTAATTATTATAGGTATAAATAGCTACACCAAAACTTTAATTATTTCAAAAAGCAGTTACCTTTATAAATAAACTACTTCCGACGGAAAGAAGGTACAGATAGATTTCGCGGCTTAATGTGATTATATATTTTTGAACAACTTCAAATATGTAATTAAAATTAATAAAGAAATAAATTAATGAATGCCACTTTTAAACAGTCTCGAAGAGGAGTTTTGTGGATTTCACTCTGTGCTCCCCGGGATTCGCCCGTTGGATGAACAATTGGAAAGTTCACGAGCACCTTTCTTCTTCGGACCGCAGACTGGTGACATTTGGCATCGGCCGTCGCGTTCCCCCCACGCCACAATCCGAGTGGCGATACCGAACTGGCGACATTAACTGGGACCGGTTTGGTGAAGTCCTCTGCGAGAATCTTGAGGCCTTTCCATTGCCTTCTTGTAGTACCGCAGAGGACTTGTGTGTCGCACTTAATGCGGCCATCGAGTCTTCCTGTGATGCCGTAGTAGGGCGGAAGAAACCCCGCGGTGGTTTCGCGGCCCCGTGGTGGTCTTCCGAACTCTGCGATAATTTTAAATTTAATATTTTAAATAATGTAACGTAGCGATTGAAAATTAATGTGATTGAAAATTGTTATTTTTGTGATGTGACGCAATGATGAGATGAAAATTTTCTACTGATCGATCAAGGTGAACAATGTATGAGATTAAGTTAAAATAAAGAAAAATAACAAAACTCAAGTTTCATTTTTTTTAAACTCTCTCTATACTATTGAATATCTATGATATTGAACATTTTCAAAGCCTATTTGATTTTAAAATGTTTTTCAAAGGATTTTATTTTTCTATGGTTTTAATATATTTCTAAGTATTCTGTAGTTTTGAATATTTTTAAAGACTATTTGACTTTAAAATGATTTTCAAATTATTTTATTTTTCTATGGTTTCAAAATATTTCAAAGTATTCTATAGTTTTGAATATTTTCAAAAACTATTAGATTTTAAAATGATTTTCAATTTTTTTTAATTTTCTATGGTTTTAAAATATTTCTAAGTATTCTATAGTTTTGAATATTTTCAAAGACTATTTGATTTTAAAATGATTTTTAAATTATTTTATTTTTCTAGTTTCAAAATATTTATAAGTATTCTATAGTTTTGAATATTTTCAAAGACTATTTGATTTTAAAATTCCCGTGCTTTTTCTGGTTTAAATGACGTGTCGCAACCTTAAATCAGTGCATATCCTATCGATGCTCTTTGTAAGCTAAATATCTTACAGCCAACCACTTATTTTCAACTTACGAAAATGTTACATCTGCATGCCGAAATGTCCTTCGTTGCTCACTCCTGATGGCGAAACTGCTTTTCAAAATCAATATTCAAAATCAATATTCTACCTGTACATGGTTTATGCGTCTTACAGTATTTTTTTATTGAATTTCAGGTTTTTCACGCAAATTAACTAAACTATTCGAGATTACAAGTTTCGAATAGTTTCAGAAAATATTTTCAATTGTTTTACGCTTATTGGAGTCGATCTATTTTTTATATAATGAGCATCGTATCGATCGAATCTTGGGGTTTAAAACTATCTCATTTTCGTATATCTCGGACTGAAAACAACATCGCTTTCTCATGTCTTCAGACTGAAATTTCACGCTGATTCTATGGCGTTTCTCAAAAAACGAAATATGTTTTCTTACGCTTCCCCATTAACTAAAATACATGTAGAGTATTATAATAAGTTATAACAAAGATGGCATAAACATCCATTAATAAAAAACAAATATAAAAAATAAAATACTTACTGCTGTTTGCTTTCTCGTGACGATGCGTGACGACGCGGCACTGCGGTGTAGAAGAATAAAATATTACGTGAGCGGGAACTGATAAGAGCTAACCGAAAAAGACGTGCTCCCGCTTCGAATAGCAGCAGGGAAGTGAATCTATTTCATAGCGCGCCTGTGTATTTATTAACGCGGCCGGCCCATACAAAAAATGTATGGAGAATCTGATACCTGATTTTCTGGGATTTATTGTATAAAATCCTATTACAATCATTGAAATTTAAATAGCTTATAGTGAAGATATGTCATTTAACTTTCTTTTATAATAATTTGTAATTCAAATTAGTTATTATTTTCCCAGTGAGGACTAAAACCCCGCGCCCATTTTTGTATATTTTCTCGTGTGTTTTTATAAAAAACTACGCAAACTATTGCCAAATTTATTAGCTCACCTTATAAATGACTTATTGATAAAAACGAGTGTTTTTTGTCACTGCTTTTATTAGCATAATATTAGCGGAATAACTAAAACGCTAGACCCTAATTTGAGAAATTTCGTGCAGCACCCCCTTAAGATGCACGAGTTCTTCATCAAGCTGTTGGCTCTGCGCACGCTGTTCTGTGTAATAGTGTTCTACGTCCCTGTTGTGCCTCCTTTGGTCGCTGCATTCTTTCTCCGCCTGCTGCAAACTTAGTTTGACCCGAGAGAGACAAGCCATTCGTTGCTCTTCTTCTGCCCTCTCTTCCAATATGGAAGGCGATTCCAGATGCGCGCGGATTGCTATAATAAAAAATATGATTGATATTTGGTATTACGTAGGCAGCGAGAAGATCTAATAGAAATATAAGTGAATGGTCTGGCTGCCGAATCTGACCGATGAGATGTAAGCGCAAAGTCCAACGTTTGCGCAAAGACACTTTTCATACATAGCACCCAAGATTTTTAATGAATTACAATTTAGCTTAACCCCTTGACTCGCGAAGTAAAAACTCAGCCGTACCTTTTGAACGTGAAACTCTCGAGCGTGAAATTGGCGCGAATCGACGGCCTTGAGAAAAACGACCATAACTTATAAACCACTATACGGATCTTAAAAAGAATAACTGTAAAATGATCGCATTGAAATTTGAAATATAAAACATTATAACTTTATCTCGTAAAACAATTAAGATAATAATGAATAAATATTACAAAGTTGGCGAACTGAAAAAACTCGCCTATTCAATCATTCTGATGTTTTTATCATAAAATACGGAAATCTATGCAAAAATTGTAAATACAGTTATGTTCTTTATTAAATGCTTTACCAAAACTATTATTTTGTTTTACATATTTGCATACAAAAATATTTAGTTATTCAGCCAATAAAAATTTGATGTACTCTCGTAAAAAAAAAAAAAAAAATGTTATATTTGTGACTACTTAGGGTATTTTTTAATATGAAATTCTTTCAAAATAACTTTACCACTACTTACCACTACTTAATCACACCAGAACTTTCTGCTTTGTCCGATATTACAGAAAAATCTAAAGTTTTGAGAGTTAGCGTCCGAAACTTGGTAATAAACTTTGAAGGCTCATAATATAAAATTGGTTAGAGTTTTTCAAATATATTGTCTCATTATATGCTTATTATATGTCCAATAACTAATTATTATACTCCAAAGTCACATTTCATAGAAAAACTATAGAAAATCGAACTCAAAATATGGTAATACTACCATACTAATTGTCAAAACAAATTTCTATGTGCGACCTCATATTACGAAACAACTTGAAATGAGCAAAATTCTGCCAATTCTGTGATTATATACGATGTAAATGAAATAATAGCTATTTTATAAGCGAATTAAACCAATATTACGTCATATTTTGTGATATTTCGGCCGTTTTACAACAAACTGATTTGTTTGTTTGTTTCTACTCTTTATTGTGAAGTTTCACAATAAACGGATTTATACGACGATTTCTTACAACCAACCCTACTATGAAATGTTTATATGTATGTGTGCGTGTAACCAGTGGCGGTTCTTTCATACAAGCCAGAGCCCGGCTTGTATGAAAGAACTCTTAAAGATCTTCTTAAAACGATAGATAAACTAATAAATGAATTTGCGAGCGCTATTGCTATCTAGCGGGCACAGATCGCTCCACGTGACAAAACAGGTTATCGGCAGTGCAACATTTCGCTGCAATCTTACCGAGTTGAGTTCAGCTAGTCATCTCGCTTGCACACATGGGCTTGCAACGGGGCTTTCAAAATCAGTGGTCGTTTCATTCTAACCTGTGGCAAATTACGCAAAACAATATATGTATCTATACGACTTTTGTACTGACTGTACTGTGACAAGTACTGACTGAATGCGAGCGTGTTCCGTTTGTTTTGAGCAAGTGACAGATCAGACGGCAGCTTGGACGGTAAGTGGAAAATAAACATTTTAGAATGCTTCTAAAAATGTACTTTATTAATTCAAAGTAATTACAAAATCTCAAAGTCTTTGGTTTATTTTACAGATCCCAATCTTCATACCGCAGTGGCTGTAAAGAAGGTATTAAAGAGAAGAAAATATTTAAGAATGCATTTAAAAATGCATTTAAATATTTGGCGCGGCACTGCGGCATTTCCGTGCAGGTTTAGACCAAGAAAATTGCAATGCGGTGACCAAAGTTGATTACGTAATCAGGAGGGGTAACCTCCCCCCCATAAACGAAGAATTAACTCGGGTATCCTTAACAAAGTTCTTGGGATTCGTAATCGATAATGAGTTAAGATGGCACCTACATATTGATGCTTTATGTGATAAATTGGGAAGAGCGTGCTATGCACTCTATCGCATCGCTTCATTTCTCGATTTATCCGTGCTGCGCATGTGTTACTTTGCATACATTCATTCACTGCTAACGTACGGAGTTATGGGGGCGAGCAGCCGACAGGCAGAGGGCTTTCATTATGCAGAAGCATGCAGTCCGCACAATAGCGCGTGTGGCGCTTGATACGCCAGCTAAGCCTCTGTTTAGAGATCTCTGCATCATGACGCTGCCGTCCATTTATATAACGGAAGTAGCGCTGTTCGTTCGCAGAAATCGAGCCGATGTTGAAGTGTATGGTGTGCATCCAACCTATCCAACAAGATCCCGTAGCATGCTACATTCGGTAAGTCATGCATTATCCAAGTCGGAGAGGCTAGCTTATATCGCCGGCCCAGCGGTTTACAACAAACTTAGCGAGCACATTAGGCAGGCGCAATCTCTTGACGTGTTTAAGAGACGCCTTAAGATGTACCTTACAGATAAGGCGTTTTACTCACTGGAGGAATATTACTCGAGTGAAGTCTAAAATGCTTTGGTGGCTAAAGTATTTAATGATCTCTTTGCATTTTGTCTTGTATTGTCTTCTTTTCACATTATTCTTGTGTTTTTTTTCTTCGTTTTGTTTGTTTTTTTTTATCTTTTCTTTGCGATAAAAAAAATGTTTGTTTGCTAATATGTATGAATGTTTGCTAATCTGTATCTGACTTGTATACCAGTATACGAATGAAATGAATATGAATATGTAATCAAGCGTAAGCCTCAGCTCCAACCTTCCTCTTTCCCCCTCGGTTATTACGTAATATGTGGACGGCTCCCGAATTCATTAGTAAATAAATAATAAAACAATGTTAATAAATTATTTTATAAAACGACTAAAGATGTAATGAGATTTTGTATGAAATGCTTCTGAGCCACAAAACAAACCAGGTGGCAGCTTCACCCCGGATCGTGCTAAAGAAAAAGCTGCTTGAACTTACTTTTGTGACATAGTTGGAGACGTTGATGGGAGTCTTGTTCAGGGGCGCCAACAGCTGGCTGACCAGGTCAACAAATCGGGCGATGGTCAACGGCTTTGGGATCAACGGCTGAGCGAAGCCACCCGATTCGCCGTCTTGCATGCATTCCGCAAAATAGCTCTGAAGTCGGTTGAGCTGCTTGCGTTGCCACGCCTTATCAGCTAAAGGTCTGAAAATAAATAGTAAATATTAATATCTTGATGTTGTTCTGTTGTTTGTGTTGTTTGGCCAAACTATTATGAGCAGGCGGCAATACTACCTACTGCGACCATATGGAGATAGATTTACAAGAAATAGCCTGGAATCAAGCCAGTTTTTTTTAGGTTAAGAAAAGAACCTAAAATTAAACATAATCGCCCTGCTGAATGTGTTAATTAAAATTATGACTTACATTTGCCAAGTCTGTCTGATATACCTCCTCCTTAAATTTGCTGCTTCGTCGTCATCTTGACATAAGAAATTAAGGAAGTCTTCTCGGTCGACATTCTGTAAAAAATAAAAATATTGTAATAAAAAACACAAACTCAGCGCTTGTGCATCGGAATGGCTTCTAACTCGGAATGTTGAAAGTTGTTTTTCATCTTAGAAACAAGTAAATATATTAACCCTTGGAGTAAATGGGTATTTTCATGGATGCATCTGTCTCTTTTGCAGGATTTTCGGCGACATCGACCTTAAAGTACTATAACTACGAAACGACTACACCAATCATAAAAAGAACAACTGCACAATGATTGCATTGAAATTTCGAATATAGAATATTGAAATATCATTTTGTAAAACAATTAGATAATTATGAATAAATATGAGAACGTCAAAGAAGTGAAAAAAACGCGCGACCAGATTTGGCCGACTCGTACTCAACGGATAATTGTTTCGCCACCATAAGCCGCCATTGTCCAGGGTAGACAGTCAGTCTACCCTGGACAACGGCGGCTGCAGTCACTGAAACGTCAGGTGCTACAAATTTCATGCGGTAAATTCGTTTTCTATCCTATTTGTGTAATTAGTTTATTAAGCGAGAACTTGCATCCTCTGGCGGAGGGTACTGTGGCTTCTTCAGCACAACAAATTGTACACCCCAGACACTGGCCTGCTAAATAATGTGGCCATTCGCAAAGGCAGAAAATGTTGCCATTTGCAGAAAATGTTGCCAGCAAGTGTGAGACTTATTCTTGAGTATGGCTATCAGATCTGGAACCCTTACTTTTGCAAAGATGTAGATATTCTGGAAAAGGTTCAGCGAAGGGTAACCAAAATGCCAGTGGGCCTGAAGAACAGGAATTATGAAGATCGCTTGAAATTACTTGGAATTACTAAACTCAAACAAAGAAGACATAGAGGGGGACCTGATTGAGACATATAAAATTCCAACACATTATTACGATGTACCTGCACTGAAGAATATTTACAAATTCAACGTCAATACAAATCTTCAAGGTCACAACAAAAAACTCAACTGTACAAAATTTAAATCTAATCCTCTTAAGAACGTTCTGCCAAATAGAGTGGTGGACATGTGGAATAAACTACCATTTGAAGTGATTAGTGCAATCTCTGTCAATCAATTTAAAAACAGACTTGATTTGTACCTAAAAACTGTTAATATTGTTTAGCTTTACAAGATCTGATCTGGACGTATTAGCAAAGCTGCTTGTCCAGAATAAATAATAATAATAATAATAAGTAACACCCAAATGAGCGAACAATAACCGTTCGCTCATCCTGTTACAATAAAACTTGTTACGAAGCACACTTATGCATTTTAATACTAGCTGCATCGACCGCGCCCGTCCGCCGCCGACGGCCACGGGGCGTGGCACTCGCGATCCAATCAAATAATAAAGTAATTAGGTCCATAGGGCCTAATCCTACAATAGATTCGGTAGACACCGTATCTCCGCTACGTAAAGGAGAGGATCGTGTAAGCGACCTCGAACCTGTAACCAGTCGGTAAACCGGAGTAATCTGGTTACAACTGAAAGTAGGAGCGCAAGTGTCGACCCGCTGGGTGATTAACCCTTAGAGCCCCAATTGGCCGATATCGGCCACAACACGATTCAGCGGGACGGCCCTACATATGATTTATTTTAATTATTGGTACAGTGGTTTGACAGTAATTAATGTTTTGGTGAGACAGTGTCATAATTCATTTTTTTTACTAATTTTTACTAACATTTTTTGGGACATCAACTTGTCAATCGGCTGAGGGGCCGAGGCCTGAAGGGTTAACAAGGTTTTCGCGGTAAAGCGTTGGCTTCTTACGGACGAGTGGCGTAACTACAGTGGACTGTTTTCGTCCCAAGTCTTCTATGCTCACCTCACGGGAGATAGAATGATCTAATATCATTAAAACTACCTGAGGTGACGGGTTCGCCCGTTGTAGTCGACAGCTCTAGTTGTCTGTGACTGTGTAGGTTACAACCGCGTGCAGAGTTCACTGCGGCTCTTCCAGGATAGTCCTCTTTGAGGAGGCTACCGGATGGGAGCTGAACCATGATTTAAAGCCGGCCTAAAAACACAGACAGGACATCAGGCCCAAGCTGCACGGAACCGGGCGCAGATAACAGACTAACATCCCGCAGTCCTCGGACACCTATGCGTTATAATGCATCATCTGCAAATTCCGGCTATTTTTTGGCCGCACAAACGCGCTAGCTGATTTTTTCGTACGCAACAAAGAAAAAATAAAGATGGCCACCGGAGTGTACAGACGCTGGTTTTCGATCACTTTCAACGGCGGCGGCGGCTTTTGTCGCAGCAGGTTGTACCATCGCAATCGAAAACTTCACCACGTTACTATCAACCTCCAAACGAACAGTCCCATGTTTGCTTTACTAATTACACAAAGGGCGGAGCACGTGCCGCGACCAAAACAAACCGGGCGTCGGCCATCCAAACAAAAACAAAACTTTACCAAATCGCGCCCCTGCGATGAAATACACAAGATTCACACGTGATAAAGTGAACCGATCGATATAAACGATAATAGCGCAACAAAACGAAAAAACCAAGATGGCGAACGAGACGCAAAAATCAAAAAATTTACCTCAATCAGCCGAAAATGCCTTGTCGACGTTGTTTTCTTCAAAAACGGCGTCCGCGGTGCGCGGCACCAATAAAAACTATGTATCTAATCGATACGAAAATAACAAACGAACCGCAAAATCGAAAAACCAGCTCCCCAGCCTGCTGTAGAAATTCGAAAAGGAAACAGACGGATGATGACAACGGTTAGGTACGTAACTATAGGAATAGTAATTATCGTACACGCAATAATCGTACTTTAAAAAAAAGCTAGAAAAGTTTAGGAAATATGTCTCACTACAACGTGCTAAAAGTCGTATTAGCATTTAACATATCCCAAACGATGTCGTTTAAAAGTTTATAAAGGGGCAATGTCGGCTGACCTCAGTGTCGGATTTATACTTTTCTTACGTATAAGCAACTTGACTTCGGGCCGCCTTTCGCTCCTACCTCTTACCTAGGCAGTTTTAGGCAAGGAACAATTTTACGTATTTAATTGGGTATGTAGGCATTAAAAAACAAATGAATTAATGAATTCGTCATAACATAAAAGTGTAATGAAACAAAAATTGTACTTTTTTGCTTTGCTTTTTATTGGCGAACTCATCTATACACAATAACGTCACAGTTTATGGTGTATATTATCTCTGCATCTATGTATAGACGTACCAAAGGGTTTGGTTTTTTTGGGATAGTAGACTTCTAATAATACTTCACGTTAAACACGAAAAGCTCTTTTCTCCAGAAAAAAAATGTGTCCTGAGTGCAAAGCGCAATACGGAGAGCTTTATTCAAGTTTGGGTAAACGTTGCACAATCGCTGGTGCACAATATTAAGAGTTTGAGTAATGCTCTTTATTTAGGTTTCTCTGCATAGCTGGGGATTTAGTGCGATGTACCCTGCATTTTTTGATTAAAGGCTCATACTTGGCACAATTGTTCCATAGGTGATCCTGAGTGGATTCAGACCGGGAGCCATCGGCGACCACCCCGGGGGTGGCGGGGGGAGGGGGTGGAAATTTGATTCCGCCGCGCGTCACTTTGAGCCCTATATCTCTCAGACTATAGGTACCAGGGGAAGTAGAATATCATTTTCGGATAATTCAGTAATGACAAATTCATTTCGAGGAGAAAAAAAATACCTATCCATAGAAAAAATATGAAATAATTGGTAAAATCCAAAAATCGTTGCCATCTTTTTTTTACTTATACGAAGTTTACTTTTTAACCGTAAGAGGTATCGGTATGCAATAAATATATTCTGAAAGCCACACTTTTCTAAATTATAGACATATACTTTTTATTGGACTGGTATTGCAAAATGTGAGGGAAAAAAATATAATTCATCGCACGGCAGACCGGCGTATTACGTCCGTTACGCAGAGACGGGCATCGATCCAAGTTAGATAAGTACTTATCGGATTATTTAGTTTCTGCGACAGGCCAGTGAGTTAAAAACAAGAAGTAAAATCGTTATTATTATTATTATAACTATATTATTATTGTTTTTTCAAAATAATTCATCATTCACACACCGTACCTAACTGATATTTGTGCTTACATACCTTAAATACCTAATAAGTATTAATTTGTCTGCAATCCCTACCACTTCTTTGAAAAAATAATAATTAGTAGTATATATGATACAAGAACATACCTACCCATACTTACTTAATTGCTAGAAGAAACTATTAAAACACTGAAAAAAGGCTATTCTTTTGAATGCCCATTTTCAAATTTCTCATTTCATTTTAGGTGAAACAGGCGCAACACCCTCGCTCTTCGTGGCCCTATAACTGAAAAAATTATGGGCTAGACTTTACAAATTTTATACCAATTTAGATGATGAATTTGTACTTTTAGCTTTTAAATGTATGATTAACTTTAATCTTATTATTTAACACTTTACTGACTACTTTGTATATTACCTACTATCAAAAACTTTTAGTACGTTTTCGAACCTACTCGAATTATTGACTATTTCAATTATTAGGCGTCTATGTTGATTATTTAACTTTTTACTGACTATTTTAGTTAGTATGTTGAGTAAGTAACTCTTAGTAGGTACCCATTCAAATTATTAACTCTTTTAATAAATAAGCGTTCATTTTGTTTTGTAATAAGATTTTACAATAAATAGCTTTTAGTAGGTTCCAAAGTTTCTGAGATACTATTTTTCCAATCTAATAGCTAAATTCTTAACAACCTACATATCTATGTTAAGTAAAGATTAGAGAAGTAATTAGACTACCTAATACAAATATTTTGCCACGTTCAAGAGCGATTTTTAGCCACCAATTGGACACGACGTAAATGTTATGTATGTTATAGACTTAATATATCCTATCTATACTTACTAAATATAAAACAAACATTATAGTTTTTACCTTAGGTAGTCGCAATATCATGACAGCAGAGAGATACTGGTGGCGTTTCCCAGAACCTTTGTGCACCCACAGCTCCTCAAGCTGTGTAATTGTGGTAATTTGCACTTCTGCTGCTGGTCTGCGAACTCAGTATCCACAGTCAGTAGCATAATTTTCGTCAAGCCATGAGCGACAGTGTCAGATACATGCACCACCATTCATCGTGGTTACGTATCACGTAACTACGAAGAAACGTACGCGTTGTGTCACGTGGTGTGATATTGGTTAAGTATTTGGTCCACCTATGTTGCAAACTTCCTTGCCGTTATCAGAGCAAACAATCCTTCCTTAAGCAATTGTTCATCATCCAATTGGCCTAGACTTTGAGTAGTTTCGTCGTAGCAGTGACCCGTTTTCTTTGAACGTTTTCCTCTGTTAATATTTTTTATGCTTTCGTTGTTATGTCCCAAACCATATTTAATTTTGAAACCCTGTAAGTTCTTTGCAAAGAAATGGTATACATACTGGTGTACCTATTCTCCAAAGTCTTTCTATGGCCAAAACTCAGTATGTGTACTAATACAGATCCATCTAGAATTTTCGCTGAGACTTGTGGGGCGTTTGGAACGGTTGCAGTTCCAAAAATACTGGTAATCGATTTTAGTAGGTCTGACCTTCTTACAGATCGCAATTTACCCATTGAAGAAAGTGCTAGAGGACTGGCTTGGTTTTCTTGCGCCAAGAATGAATTGAGATCTTCTACTCTGTGCTCACAGGTTGCAAAATAAAGTTTGCTGAATAGACTGTAGTCATTCTCAAGGCCTCTTATCTTTGCTTTCGTTTTGCTCTCACTCTTTTTTATGTGTTTTAATAACTTGTATATTTATATTGTGTATATACTTGTTGTATAAGGAGATATTACTAAGTTTGGTTGGATCCAGTAAATATTTTAAGAGTTTGTGTGTAATCTTCCTTCACAAATGTTATGTATTTAAGAGCAATAGCTTTATAAGATCAATAACTCTTTGCCGCTTTTTCTTATCTTTCTATTCTGTGATGTGTAAAATAATATTATGTTGTATAATGAAGAAGTAATCACAAACTATTTAGCGTAAAGATGAATGCAAGAGTAAAAATAGGTCCTACCTACATCTCCCTTTAATATGGCATTCATTTGCTCATGTGCTTGGTCCTTAGCCATCCCCGTAAATTTGCGATAACTTTTTCGATCCAGAAATTACACATTTTCAAAATGCTTTAATAATTCTCTGCGCGGCAGATAAATTCTTTCACTGTTTACTACTGAACTGAGTGGGTCGACCAAAAGATTTACCCACTCAGTTAGGTACGGTGTGTGAATGATGAATTATTTTATTAAATAGAAAAAAGCAATAATAATATAATTATCATACTAATTATTACTATTGTACTTGTTATTTTTAACACACTAACCTATCGCAGCAACTAAATAATCCTATAAGTACTTATCTAACTTCGCTCGATGCCCGTATCTACTTAGCAGGCGTAATACACCGTTCTGCCGTGCGATGAATTATATTTTTTTCACTCACTTTTTACTATGAAAAGTCAAATAAAATATATACTGGTATAATTAAGATAAGTGTGGCTTTCGGAATATATTTTTAAAATACCGATAACTCTTATGGTTAAAAAGTAAACTTTGATTAAGTAAAAAAAAGATGTGAATGATTTTTGGATGTTACCGATTATTTCATATTTTTTCTATGGACCGGTATTTTTTTTCTTCCAAAAATGAATTCGTTATCATTGAGTTACCCGAAAATGATATTCCATTTGCCCTAGTACCTATATTCCGAGAGATATCGGGCTCAAAGTGGCGCGCGGTGGAATCAAACTCCCACCCCCTCCCCCCGCCACCCGCGGGGTGGCCCCCGATGGCTCCCGGTTTAAAACCACTCAGGACCACCTAAGGAACAATTGTGCCAAATATGAGCCTTTAATCACAAAATGCAGGGTTCCCATACAAACTGTAGCACTAAATCCCCAGCTAGCAGTCTTGCGATAAAACGCGAGTGTAAAAATGTACACATTCCGGAACCAAGTCGTCCTCTTAATCATTGGGATAATTTTGCACGAGAGACTGACTTTTTAATGACTCTTGGTGTTTAAGGTTCACCCATTCTAGACCGCGAGCCGCCGCGCCGCGTCGCTAACCTACTTCGCCGTCCACGCAGCGCAGTAACACAAACGTAACTAACATAGGTTAGCAGTATTTGTAAGTCGCAATTAAGACAAAACATTTACCCAAATGATATTTACCATTTAACATACGGGGTGTTATTACTGCATTGGCATTTTTATCTGTGGGTGAATCGTATAACGTGGCAAGCAACTTTTGATATTTTTTTGTTGTAAAAAACAAAACAATAAAAAAATATATATATATTTTTTGCTTTTTTATTAATTTGAAGTTTTTAAATAAGTTGACTGGTAAATTAAGGTTTGAGAAGCGTTTGAGCGCGCTGCGCCCTCTAGCCGTAGGTAATAAGTCGTAAATAAACAATATCAGCGACATGTTACCAGCCGCTAGATAGGGCATCGCGATCATAGCTTTTCATACTATTTAAAAATAAATTTAAAAAACAATTTAAAAAAATGTTATTTTTTATTCTTTATTATTTTATTTTTTTTTGTAAGTTGTGTATGAAGTGACATGTAGTGTATGAAGCTGACAGGAAACTGCATGAACTTCGTGCTAGGGCATTGAGAGTGAGAGAGCGGAACGTCGGCATGGATGTGGAAGAAAATGACGACGATGCGAACGAGGTAGACGAGGAAGGTGCGTCTGACGTCGTAGATCAGGATCTGTTCGGTGGGAATAGAGATGCGCCGGTATTCCTCTGGAGACCTATGAATACGTTCAGGGGTCAGAAAGAGGAATATCTCGTACAGTCTGGACCCACTGTACAGGTTCAGAGCATATATGACGCTTTTCGCAGATTCTGGGATGTCGATATTCTAGAACACATCGTTCGGGAAACGAATCGATATGCATTAGAATTGTCGAGGGAGTCGGAATTGTTTGCCAGAAATTGGTATGATACGAACATAGATGAAATAATGATGCTTTTTTCATTTTATATTTATATCGGCATTATTCCGATGCCGTCGATAGCTTCGTGTTTCACCAACCGTCTTTTCTTGAAACAGAATTATTTTAGGCAGCTGATGACGCGTAAGCGTTATTGGCAACTAAACAGAGCACTCCATTTAGTCGATTCATCAACTCGTAGACCCGATTCATCAAAATTGTTCTCTCTTGGCCCGATACCTGAGTACTTGAACCGAAAGTTTCAAGAAGCTTATGTACTGGAGCAAGAGATAGCAATCGATGAATCGTTGACTCTATGGAAAGGTAACCTGGCCTTCCGCCAGTATATTAAAACTAAAGCCGCTAAATTCGGCATAAAAACATATGAACTTTGCGAATCGACTTCTGGTTACCTGTGGTCGTTCGAAATCTACTCGGGCAAAGATCTCGCTAATCAATCTCTTATGCCAAAAAGCTCAGATATTGTAGTACGTCTCATGAAACCTCTACTAAACAAAGGGCACGTTCTATATATGGATAATTGGTTTAATTCGCCTGTGCTCTCGAGGTATCTGAAACGTAACAAGACCGATTGTGTAGGTACAGAAAAAATGTGCCGACACTTATGAAACATGCAACCCTTCAAGAAGGAACATGCGTTGCTCGGCATTCAGGTGACGTGATGGTAATGCTTTACCAACAAAAAAAGAAACCGGTTTTCTTAACATCCACTTTCCATTCTACGGACACAGTTTTTGTGGATGGAAGACCGGGACGTCCAGCGTTTTACCGACCGTCACTTGTTGCTGACTACAACAAAAACATGGGAGGGGTTGACAGAAAGGACCAGATGCTGGAGCCTTTCAGGATGGAACGCAAAAAAAACCTAAAATGGTCGATGAAAATGTTGCGGAGGCTTATCAATGTGTCGACTTTTAACGCTCGCATTCTCTTCAACAAGTGTTCTCCCCAAAATGTAGAATCTTCCGTGAATTTCCGTCTAAAGCTGATCGAAACTATCAAGGAGCGGCATTCCGCTCTTGTACCTCAGGCAGCGGGACGAAATGTTATCGCTCAGGACATGCGCCTTCTACCCCAGCGGTTGATCGTCGGTCACCATTTTCCTGAAGTAATGCAGCCGGTAACCGTTGGCGGTGCGAGTCCGCGCAGGTATTGCGTCTGGTGTACCCGTTTCAATAGAAAGAGACGGACCATATACCAGTGCGACCAGTGCAAAGTTCCACTATGCGTGATCGAATGCCTTAAGCAATATCATACTGTCCCTTAGAGTTCGAACTTTGCACATAATTCTCTTCTCCGTTTGTGATCTATTTTTGACAGTTATTCAGCGGTCTTGTCGAGATTTTTGTAATAATAGCTTACCGTAATATATCGATAGTTTCCTTATTTCACTACGTTGTATGTTTGTTGATTGAATAGATCTGTAGAATTGGGGGGAGGGGGGGGGGGGGGGGTGGTGCTCGGTGCTAGATGTCCATTATTGTTTTTTTTTCATTATTTCCATTCAATTCAATGATTTCAATGACAGTTCATAAAAACTGTATTTACATTTTTTCGTTTATCTATGTCATGGTCGTTCACGACATTTTTTGGTTCCTTTTGATAATCTGTATGGCTATTCTTTGTATGTACCTATGTATGTCTATGCTGACGTCGCTGCTGCCATTGCTCGCCCCTCCGAGCAAAACATCGAGTACCTCTTGCCACCACCAAAACATGTTATTACAAAACTATTGTCTGATTTTTTTTTGAATTTTGTACCTTTTGAAAGTAAATTTTACATTTTTTATTGTTTACTGATTGCTAATTTTGTTATTATCTTGTAAAAAACATTTTCTTTCAAAATATATTATATGTATAACTGAAAATACCATATTATAATATGAAAAACATTGTTTTGTATAATTTCAACTATTTCGTTCTGTACGCTATGTAAAGTAAAGTAAAGTAAAAGGTATTTATTTCCAATACAACCATACAATTGTGTAGGAATGACAGTAATTAAACTTAAACTAGTTACTCAATTTAGACAAGAGATGATATACAATATATAGCTTTAAACTTACCAATTTACAAAAACATAGACTATATGATAACAGTTTACAACAAAACAATTAACGGTAAATAATATGTATTAGATTAAATGGGTAGATACGATGCTATGTATTTTCAAAGTATTTTAAGAAGTCGTTATGGGCATACATGTTGATTTTAAGCAGATAGACTCGGATGGATCTCTTGAAAATATCGATGTTTTTAATTGCTTTTAGTCTTTCGGGCAATTTATTGAAAAGTTTGAGGCCTAAGTATCGACTAGTCGCCTGGAACTTGGCAGTACGTGCTACGAACGGTTGGAGATACAGGGTTTTATTCCTGGTGTCATGCCGATGTACTTCCTCGTGGGACATGGCCGAGCTCTTATTGCAATAGAATTCGCAAAGAGCTTCTTGAGCAAAAATCGCATATACGGTCAATATCCCTAGTTTTTGGAAGTGTTCACGACATGACTGCCGTGGACCAATACCTACTATCGCACGTATGGCTCTTTTCTGGAGAGTGAATACACTGTTGATGTGTGCTGCATTACCCCATAAAAGAATACCATAGCGCAGGTGTGACTCAACTAGCGCGTAATAGGCCGATATTACTTCAGTTCTCTCCAAACAATTTCTGATGCGTAATAGAGCATAGCAGGCTGACGAAAGTTTTGACTTAACATGCTCTATATGTAGATTCCATGACATCTTTGCATCCAGATGTAGTCCGAGGAATTTAACTGAGTCCGCAAGTTCAACCGGGTAGTTAACTTTTATAGATGATGTCTTCCTATTAAAATTTAAAATAACAGTTTTAGACATATTTAGAGACATCTTGTTCGCTATGATTTCTACATGTACTATATGTAATTTGTACCGTGATGTACGATGAAAAATATTTTTGAATTATAATTTTATGATTATTTATTGTATTATTAAATACAAAAATGTTGTCTACCTTAGGACAGGTCACAAGCCTCTAGTTAGGTGACACTGTCATTTTTCTATGTCAAAAATGTTTGTCGTAAAATCATTAAAAAAATATGTTTGTTTTATGTATATTTTTTTTGTAAAAAACATTTTATTTTTCAATATATACAACATATAAACTGAAAATAGCATTTCCTAATCCCTAATATCCATTTTTCACAATAATCGCATCGTGCGATTGTTCGCTGTATGGTGCGATAAAACTCGGACGTTGAAAGTGAACGTGTACATACCTATGTTCAATCATTGACGTCATCGGCTAGTATGGAATTTATCGGCATATTCAATCGCTCGTAGATTTATATTATTATATGAAAAGCAATTCTGTTGAGACTTGTTCGTAACAATAGACAATATAACATATACAAATCTCTCAATATATTTCAAAACCTTGTAATCATTTCGTTTTTATAAGACGTCAAAAATAGCACTGATTTATATAGGTTTTTTTTCAAATATTATTTTTTTTCTACATAATTGAAATAAAGAATAGGTTCTATAGTCATTTTTTACGAAGAGTGATAGATTGGTTATCCTATTATGTAAGAATTTCATATAAAATTCTGTCGGAAGTACTCATAAAAAAAACATAAAAAAATATTTTTTTTTCAAAAACCATACAGTTTTATGTAAGTTTATACTACAGAATATATTTTTTTTTTGTATGGTAGTTGATAAAACGACATACAAGCTTTCATAACACATCTAATGTAGATCACAAGATTACTTCAGATTTTTAATTAGGGTTCCGTACTTTTGAAATAAACATTGTTTATTTTGAAAAAGCGTCATTTTTTCAATTTTTCAATTTCTCTAATTATTATCATAATTATGTCATTGTTTCATAACATTATGTTTCATGTTTTATATTGCAAATTTCAATGTGATTACGCTACTGTCATTGGATTTATGATAGGCCTAGTAGTTTAGGATTTACGACTGTTTTCCTGGAATGTCGGGTTTTCGCCGCCGTCAACGCCGCGCCGCCCGTTCGACTTCGGTTGAATTCGTATACGAGCGCGGATCATTAGAGGGGTTAAGATGTAATGAGATTTTGTATGAAATGCTTCTGAGCCACAAAACAAACCAATCATCAGGTGGCAGTTTCACCCCGGATCGTGCTAAAGAAAAAGCTGCTTGAACTTACTTTTGTGACATAGTTGGAGACGTTGATGGGAGTCTTGTTCAGGGGCGCCAACAGCTGGCTGACCAGGTCAACAAATCGGGCGATGGTCAACGGCTTTGGGATCAACGGCTGAGCGAAGCCACCCGATTCGCCGTCTTGCATGCATTCCGCAAAATAGCTCTGAAGTCGGTTGAGCTGCTTGCGTTGCCACGCCTTATCAGCTAAAGGTCTGAAAATAAATAGTAAATATTAATATCTTGATGTTGTTCTGTTGTTTGTGTTGTTTGGCCAAACTATTATGAGCAGGCGGCAATACTACCTACTGCGACCATATGGAGATAGATTTACAAGAAATAGCCTGGAATCAAGCCAGTTTTTTTTAGGTTTTTCTTGATTTTATTCTAAAAAGAAGCTAGAAAATGTATCTGTTTTTTTTTATTTTAACCAAATAGTTACAAGTATGTGTCCTCTCATATAAACATTATAAAATAATAAATGCCTGTTTCCCTGTAACAGAAATCACTTTCACTATTTACTATAAAAAGGCTCGAACACCTAAAGTTCATCCCCCTTGCGGCAGTGCTTAACCAATAAAATATTTTTTAATTTTATTTTTCCCTTGGCCTATGTATATAGGCCATATATTTTCCGCATAGGAAGGTTTCGAGATTCTGAAGGAAAAAAAACGATCCACCCTAACCAAC
Source organism: Micropterix aruncella (assembly GCA_944548615.1). Classification (NCBI taxonomy): domain Eukaryota; kingdom Metazoa; phylum Arthropoda; class Insecta; order Lepidoptera; family Micropterigidae; genus Micropterix; species Micropterix aruncella. The sequence goes on along the minus strand of CALYMY010000020.1, from coordinate 120,212 downwards.
ATACTGTTTCCCAAGAACATAGAAACATAGAACTAAAAATTATCCGAGAAACCGATCTAACTATGTCAAAATCTATAACACATACAGTGACAAGGTGATTGTAAACCAATGCTCGCACTTCATGCGTGGAGGCCGTCGGATGGGTGTTGACCCGTGAGTGTGATCAACCCTGAACAGAATGGGTCTTCGTGGTCAACTCAGCAAGGGCCCCTTAGCTCCCTAATGTCTGGGTCTGTAAAAATCTCTAAAAATGTTGATAGATGATGGTACCTATGATCTTTGACAGTTATACCAGCAAGCGCTCTATCCACGGAAGTCTGCCAAGTCCGTTTCCGCTCTGCAGATGGCGTGCGTACATGCTGAAATAAATATTTGAGGACTTTAAACAGTGGCCTAACTAAACAAATACAGTAAAAACATTTTTTTTTTAAACAAGCTTTGATTAAAATACTCTGTCCAGAGCCAACTCTGGGTGCAGCAGCCATGTCATAGTGAAACTTAGAACTTTTTAAAAGGGATCCGAACTACGTCGGTATTATATGCTACAATAAGCTACCCTCTAGTATCAAAAAAAAAGCCGCGAAGGAAAAATGGCCTAATTTAAAAATAAACTCAAGCTATATCTCATTGAAAGAGCACCTCGAATACAACTGGCAAAAGTACAGAAAAGCTACTTGTACCTTAGCATTAAATCGGCCTCACGTCTCAGGCCTCGCGTCTCAGGCCTCACCAGCCGTGAGGCCTGAGACGCGAGAGTCTCACCTTCCGCACGTGGAGGCTTCTGAATAGGAGCTGAATCATGAGTTGAGTCGATCCGAGAACAACATGGATCTTATGGCCCAATCTGCACGAAACCATTTGCTACCCAGTGCAGTTAGGCTATTATGACCCATGTGATAGGGTCGGCCCAACTCACAGGTCAGCACGCATTCCTACTGATAACCAGGGAAGACTGGAATCGGCTTTGTTTCCTATAAAGCGGGGGCAGTTAACCTTACGGCAACCGCTCTTACAATGACTGAATGATGAATCGCTCACCCAATACCAGGTGAAGAGCCGGGCAAAGAATGCCGTGGTCCGTGATAGATTCAGTAGACACCAAATACTCGCTACGTAAGGGAGAAGACCGCGTAAGCGGCCTTGAACCTGTAACAAGTCGGGAGGCCGGAGAAATCTGGCCGAAACTGGAAGTCAGGGCGCGAGGTCGACCCGCTGGGTGATTACCCGGTGTCTCGCGGTAAAGCGTTGGTCTTTTACGGGCGAGTGGTGTAACTAGACAGTGGACTGTTTCGTCCTCAAGTCTTATATGCTCACCTGGGAGACAGAACGATCAATATCGTTGTAGTCGACACATCCAAGTGCCATTAACAATGGTCCAACAATTAATACAGTGAATGATAAATACATACCTGCATGCTAGGTGTTGCAGTTAGTCTTGGAAATGGAACAACGTTCCTTTGTGGAGTTTGCGGAGTCATTCCTATACTGTATGCAGTCTCGGAACGGGAACGCTACAAAAACAAACAAATTAATCATTGAAACATAAACAAACAGCAGACACAGCTCACCAGAATATATAGGACAGCTCAATTCTGGATCAAAGAATGTTTGTTTTCTCTTAATGCAGATAAATGCACTGTTCTACATATTGGGTCTGAAAATCCAAGGTTAGGATATACAATTGAGAGGAAAAATTACAGCCAATTACGACCCAGAAGGACCTCGGCATCCCTATTATACCCTGGGACTCAAATGGGAATATCACTTTAATTCACGGGATAAGAGAAAAAAAGCTTTTTCTATTATCACCAGCGATCTTTTCCACAAGCTCTATAAAACCTACGTTCGCCGGATCCTCTAATACTCCTACCAGGTATTCAATCTGTACTTTATGAAGGATATAGAGCACCTGGAAAGAGTTCGGAGTAAGAGATTTGACTCGACCCATAACACTTGTTTCTTAAAAAATATACAAACAGATTGGAAATTGAACCAGATCTAAGAACAAAGTTTACGTCTTTTCCACCAAAATTGGAGTTATTTGTTAAAAATAAACAGCTTCATACTTCTCAGTAATAGCACAGTATACCAGACAGTAGCTTCTCTTAGAACAAAATTGAAATCGAAGCGAATACATTGCGTGTCGTAAGAGCTCGGATATGGCCGCCAGATGTCTGCTATTCGGCCCACGTGGATATGAAAATGTTCGAAAAGTCGCCAACCTGCGTGTAACGCTAACCAAAGGCGTTCGTCGAAACGTACCCCTCTACCCACATTCCACGCACCCTCGTCCCTCGCTCGAGAGAGTCTACTGCTGTCTCGGTATACTGTGCTAATAGTAGTCAACAAAATAATTTCAACATAATTATTATATTATTGTTAACCCTTTGGATACGTAACGACCAAATTTGGTTGCACATCAGAACACCGTTGACTACTTAACGACCAATATTGGCGGCTTGCTCCCGGAGCGCACAGTAATATTATTTTCTAATTCGAACGCATCCCAAAATCCATACCAAATATCTCATTTTACCAAAGATACATAGACGGCCGCTAGAATAATTTCGCGCGTCATTTTGCGGATATTTCTGGTAAAATTACATTGTCAAACATCATCCTTCTTTTTTTTTCGAGAAAACATCAAAAATTTTATTGGTTCTTATGAGCTAATATCTAAATGTTTTTGTATGTAAATAAGCAAAACAAAATATTATCTTTGATAGAGAATCTAATAAAGATCACGACAGCATTTACGATTTCTAAATAGGGTTCCGTATTTTTCCGTAAGACAAGTTAGAAATGCCGAGTTTTTTTAAATTTTTCGATTTTCTCATATTTATTCATAATTATCTAATCGTTTTACAAAATGAGATTTCAATATTCTATATACGAAATTTCAATACGATCATTGCACAGTTATTATTTTTATGATTGCTATAGAATTTCCATAGTCATAGTACTATTTGTTGAGCGGGGCGATATTGCAAGAAATTCCAAAAAATTGCCGTGGTCTGCCATGAAATTATGCCGCTACTCGAAGTGTTAAAAGTTAACGTTTCAATTATATTACATCTATGTAGACATGCAAATGTGTTTTATTTTTGCCTCCAGAAGAGTTTAAAAAAATAGTGGGCCACGAAGGGGGGGGGGGGGGGGAATAAAGATTACCGGGCTAGGGCGAAAATAGGAAACGCTGGTCTATCGTATAAGAGGAAGTTTATTTGATCATTTCTCTTGGGAGCTAATGGGCCCTGTTTGAGTAGGCCACGAAGACTCATTTGTTCCGCGTCGGTCACACTCACGAGTCAACACCCATCTGGCGACCTCTACGCATGAAGTGCGAGCCCGGGTAGGACTCTGGCCTGAGAGCTAGTTTCCCGCAGGAGTCAATCTTCTGGCGCTCCTGGACGGTTTGCGCATCGTGCGGAGTAAGCCAATCGATTGTGCAATCTGACTAACAGTCGGGGGAGTCTGGAAACAGTACCGTCTCCTATAGAGCTTGTTGAACTTACGGCGACTGCTCTTGAAACGACCATCGGCTACCCGATTCCGGGTGAACAGCGGGGCAAAGGCTGCCGTGGTCCACGATAGATTCGGTAGACACCGTTTCACCGTTACACCCTTTTCTATTCTCTTTTAAAGAAATAAATAAATAAAATTTAAGTATTACTAAAGGAAGACATTGCTATCTATCGGTTTAAACTGAACTTCTCAGGACAAGCAAAGACACAAACCATCTGTGACCACCCAGTTTTTGCACCTACAAAGCGCAACATTCTGTTCATCGACTGTAGATGGCATCATTATTAGCTTAATTCAAAACTATATTATTAAAATATGTTTTCTGCAAATAATTTTATAGCCGGGTCAAGAAGCCGGTTTGTGGAGGTTCGACACACCGGTAGTAAATAAGGATGTTTTAAGCTGTTCCTCATGTCATAAAGATTACCATTTCTTATATCTCGCTATATGGAATATATTGCGGTATAAATGTTGATTTATGTCATACTTTTGGTTTTGTACTTCTACCTATCCATATGTAACTTATAGAAGAATGATTTGTAAAGAAATATGTTTGCTGATCACTGGCCCTTAAATCCTGGAGCTTGATCATTATTTCTTGTAAATACTCACCCTTGCGCTATTTGACAGAGACTTCTTTGGGTCAGCAATGGAGAGTTTAGACAACGGCCTGGATAGCCGGTTGCTCCCAAGTTAGTTCCATAAGCCGGAACGGAGCTGCCACCATCGCTGCCGCCGGCACTCGAACTTCTTCCGCCGATCCGCCTCGGATGTATACCAGAAAGACGTCCTTCCATCTATAAAAGATATTAGTATTGGACACTTCTAGTGTATCGTGAAATCTTATGCTCTTGCTAGCGATTTCTAACCTGGGGTTAATTACACCCAAAGGGGTAAAATTGCTCGAAACATTGTAAACCCACATAGCCTGAGCAAATTAATTAAATCAGACCAAAAAATTCGTGTAGTTTTGAAAATTGGTACATTTATTCCTTGAGATATCCTGATAAACATACTAAAAGTCCCCGAGGGTGGGGGTGAGCTCGCGGGGGGGGAGGGGGGGAAAGGTCCCTTTTTTCAGTTTTTTGCTCGTATCTCGAAAACCATTAATAATATCTTAAGAATTAATTCTACAATAATTAACTACATTAAATTTTCTACAAATTATATGTTATGCATTTTACTGTGGGATGAATACTTTAGGAGCTACAATGGGTCAAATGCAAGAGAAATCCGCATAGTAACCGGCGCGTGACGCGGCGCCTGTCGGCGTTCGCTTGTTCGACTCGCCCCTCTCCCAGCGCACCC
>CALYMY010000020.1:0-115179 GCA_944548615.1 Micropterix aruncella | reverse complement strand
GAAGGTACAGTGGGTTGCCAAATTATTAGGGACAGTACTTGTTTTTTGAATTTTCAAGTTTAAATTAATTTTGTGAGCAAATAGTGGGTGTTAGGTCTTGTAGTTATGTTGTTATTTATTAGGGTGTTATATTAGAACAAGAAAACAACATATTCCTTAGTCATAAGTATTTATTTTTTCACAAAAAGTGATGACAGAAAATTTTCAGAAAAATCTTAATATTTTGTAACGCCACCATTAGCTGCAATAACGGCTTTCAAGCTTCGGGGCATGCTCTCTATGCAGTCTGTTGCGTTCTGCTGGAGATTGGGGCTGTGATGCCACACTCTTATAAGTGTTTCAATTAATTGCCGCTTGGTGGTGACTACTTCTTTGGCGACCTCCCTTTTTGTCAGTTCCCAGAGGTTTTCAATTCGGGTTCAAGTCAGGGGAATTCCCCGGCCATGGCAAAACCCTCACGGTTTGGTCAGCCAGGAATGCAGTAAAACTCCTGGCTTTATGGCAAGGTGCTGAGTCGTGCATAAACACATACTCCTCGTCACCAGGGAACCATTCTTCAACCTGAGGTAGGAGCCGACTTTCCAGTACTCGCTTGTATTGGTCTTGCCTCATGGGTCCCTTCCACGATGTAGAGGCGTCCCATACCCTTGGCTGAGATTACAGACCATACCATGATGCTAACAGGGTGTTTAACTCTCTCCACAAGGCAGTCAGGATGGTACTGCTCCCCTGGGCGTCGGCCGACGAATGAGCTTTTATCAACCATAATTTGAAAAGTTGACTCGTCAGAGAAGCAGACCTGTAAAATATTTACATAATCATAAATCGTTATTACTACTATCACAAGATAATTTGTAAATCATAGTTACTCGACTCCAGTCCTCAACAGTCAAATTTCGGTGTTGTCTGGCCCATTGCAGTCGCTTTTTCTTCATTGCCAAAGTCAGGCGTGGTTTTTTGGTTGGGCGATGACCAGTCAGGTTCTCTTCGGCCAAGCGCCTCTGGACAGTCCTTTTAGAAATGTTGATGCCCTCGTCCTTTATCATTGTAGACAGCCGAGCCACACTCTTTTTACGATTTTGAAGACAGATGTCTCTGATTTTACGGTCGGTACGAGGAGTGGTGATCTTTTTTTCTGCCACTTTTACCAATTCGGTCCGCTTCTAGAGGCAGTTTTTTATCTGTCTTTATTTTAATTCGGTTTACCACTGATTTCGAAACACCTGTAAGTTCTGCTACCTCTCTCTGGGAACGTGTAGAGTGGAGTAGTAAGGTCTGTATTTCCCTACATTTTCTTGGGGATATGTCTGAAGACTTGCCCATACTGAAAATTTTTTTTTTTTGGTTATTGAGGCGTACTATTTACCAAATTGAAATTTACACATTACATTTATCAAAACCAATCAATTATAAAACATTACTTACGTTTAGATAATATTGCACTGCAAAAACTTACAAGAAATGATTCCAAAAATTAATAATTGAGCTCACTCTAACAACCGTTTCACCAAATGTGATTTAACCTCACTTATTTGACAGATAAGACAGACTGCCAGTGTTGCCACTTTATAAAACGAATAATAATGATATCAGCAGAAAAAATACAAAAGAAAACTACATTGGGATCAATTTATTTGCTCACACAATTATTCTAAACCTGAAAATTACAAAAATCAAGTACTGTCCCTAATAATTGGCAACCCACTGTATATACCACGTTGACTGTTATAAGCGTTTTTTATTGGCACATGAATCTACTGCAGCGAAAACTAGCGGTCGTCCGAAAGAAGAATATGTATCTAATTCCATGGAACAAATACAGTATTATATGGAACAGAATAAGGATTCTCAGATGTCTATAGACGAGTTGATGGAGCAAATTGCGGGGGAAAAGCCAACTGTGGACACGGTTAAATCTAAACTTAAGGAGCTATATGGTGACAGAATATTGATCAGTCATTCAAAATCCCATAAATCCGTCATATGCTTCCGTGATACTGGATACAAGATCATGAATGAGACATGGTACAACTCTCAGTGTGAAGATCAAAACGAAGAACGCCTACGAGTTGTAAAGACGGCAGCAATGATAATTAAGCAAGATGTGCAGTCTCGTGTCTACAATACCGAGTCACTACGCTCCCAGTTGGTACATTTATTGATGACGCAGAGACCATGATTCCCGAATCCCTCAAATCATTTTCTGGATTCACTTCTCACCCATAGAACAACGGATAATAAGAAAACCGAAAGAAAGGTAATTTCATTGGCACATTCTATCATCAGCATAATTCGACCGAGAAGCTTCATTTCTTCTGTGCTCCAAGGGATTGCATTTTTCATCCACAGAAAGTTCGGTTCAAGAAGCTTACTGGATCTTCTATCTAATTTCGGGTTTAGTGGTTCCTACTATGATGCTACCATGCTCGAGTTGTCTGCAATATATCATACCCAAGAACCTTTACCACCTGATACTTGCACGCAGTTTGTATTCGATAATGCAGACTTCAACGTGGCAACTCTAGACGGCCTGAACACGTTCCACAGCATGGGAGGCATTTTATGCATTACACCTGCGGAATCAGTACCGACTGGAAAGAAAATAAAAAAAATAACAAAAACTCCTACCTCTACTACACAAACTGGAAAGTTAGGAGTCCAGCAACTACACACATTTAACAAACTTGCTAAGAGAGGACTAAAACAAATTACGATACAAGATGTGAATCGACAAAATTCCCCTGCACCGAGACACAACAGTACAAAGTCTGTGTGATATGTTGTGGATATGTGGCAAGTGGCTCGAGGTACCACATATGCCCGAATGGAAAGGATTCATGCGGTGTATTCAACCAAGTCAGAATTTTTGATAAAAGTGCAATTATCCCTTTGCCATTCATCACTTCTCCTCCAACTGACTATGACACAATATATACTGCTTTGAAATATGCGCAGATCACTGTCTGATCGAAACATGTTTCGTTACATTTGATCTACCCCTTTATATAAAAGCTCGAGACATTGTTGCATCTAGTCAAGATGATCCCAAGATCAAAAATATTGTTGTGAGGCTTGGTGGATTCCACATGTTAATGTCATATCTCGGTTGCATTGGACACATAATGGCAGGAAGCGGTCTAAGGGATTTGTTATGCAATATTTTTGCTCCAAATTCAGTTGACCACATTTTGATCGGGAACGCTTACGCAAGAGCAGTTCGCGCACATTTGTTAGTTCACACTACCATATCAGAGATAATTTTAAACGATATGGATGTTAATGATGACGAGAAGGCAACTATAAATAGCCTTTTAAAAGACATGAGAACTGAGCCACTGAATGAAGAAAGAATAATCGACAACGAGCAGTTGACTTCACTGCAATCAAAAATGACAAATAAATTGAATATTTTGAAAGAAAATGGGCCTACCGCTGCACTATGGATCCAATACTACAAATGGTGACTATTATGAAACAGTTTATTGCTGCAGAACGATCTGGTGACTGGAAGGCCCATCTTAGCTGTGTTCAGAGGATGATTCCATTTTTCCATGCCAGCGGTCACTTTCAGTACGCACGATGTGCCCATCTGTATCTGCAGGATATGATTCAGCTTGAAACAAGAATGAAGCCTCAAGAATTTCAGTTATTTGCACAGCAAGGATATTTTACAATAAGAAGAGGCGATTCTTTTTGGTCTGGTGTTTGGTCCGACATGACTATAGAGCAGACCTTGATGCGCAGCATGAAGAGCTGTGGCGGAATGGCCCGAGGAAGGGGAATTACGGATTCGACATTAGCAAAATGGTTGCAGGCGACGGTAGTAGGCAATGCCATTTGCTCTTCACTGGAAGAATTTAGTGGAGTTTTTTTTTCTTCAGGAGATCAACATGTAGATTTGCTAATATCTCGACAGCGCAGGGATCAAGAGGACAGGAAGAAGCTTTACGTTTGGTATATGGATCACTATCCATTTCCAACGACAGAAAAACTAATGTCTTTATCAACAGGTATTGTTGGTAATACTAAAGTAAATTGCCATCTTGCAGAAGAAGTCGGTAAACAGCTAATGGAAAAAACGTTGGGCAAAAACTTCGCAGATGTAAAACTACAGCGTAAAGAAAAAGTTCTATCATTGGGAGCTATGCATAGTGCTATCAAAATCAATGACGAGACTGCAGTCGTCGATCCATTGCTTCTGTTCCAAAGGATTGCGATTGCTAAAAAGAATGATGAACATTTGGCATCACATTTGGAGTATGAATTAGCTCCCTATCCATTGGCTCTATTCAATGAAGGCTCAATGAGAAAAACGAAAAAATCTGCTTTATATGACGTCCTTTACAAAACCGACACTAATGTAAATTTAAAAACTAGTGTCACGGTTATAGATGGCGGGTCTCTTCTGCACCGTACCAAGTGGCAACTGGGCTCCACTTATTCAGAGATATGTGATCAGTATATTAACTATGTAAAATGTCATTACGGACCACATTCTACCGTCGTGTTTGATGGCTACGATGATGTAAGTAACAGTACGAAAACATCGGAACAAAGAAGAAGAAGAATGGCGAAATCGTCTGTTGATATAAATTTTAATCTGACTATGAAGGTTACTGTTCAACAAGAGCATTTTCTGTCAAATGAAAAAAACAAGCGCCAACTTATTCAACGTCTCTCAGAAAAAATGCAGGCTGAGAAAATTGAGACACGAATAGCTGCAAGTGATGCTGACTGTACAATTATACGCACTGCAATTGATAAAGCTGCAGACAATGTTGTAGTTGCTGTTGTTGGAGAAGATGTGGATCTTGTAATCCTTCTAATGGCTTTGACTCCTCCAGCAAAGGAAATATTTTTTGTCAAGTCGGGAAGGGGAAAAGTGGAAACCAGTATATATTGTTCCCAAGAACTTCAAAAACATTCATTTTGCTGTTCCATTCTATTTCTCCATAGTTTCAGTGGTTGTGATACAACCTCAGCCATTTTCAGAGAGGGCAAAGCATCACTTATCAAGCTTTTTGAAAAAAATACATTAATAAAGGATATCGCAACTGTTTTTTATGACCCAACATCAACTCAGGACGCCATCGCAGAATCGGGAGAAAAAATGTTTCTTGCAGTATACCGTGCGCTCTCTACCCAGACTGATCTAAACAGCCACCGATACAAAGTTTTTTTGACATCTTGTAGCAAGCCCAAACCTGATCTTTCTTCCCTCCCTCCTACAAAAGGGTCAGCGAAATATCACTCGTTTAGAGTATACCATCAAGTACAGGAGTGGCTTGGGAACCAACTAGCACCTGAAATGTGGGGTTGGAAGCGAGGTGTCGATGGAAACCTAGAGCCAATCACGACCTTGGACCCTCCTGCTCCTGACACCTTGTTGAGTTCTATTTTCTGCCGATGCAAGAGTGGTTGTTCTGGAAAATGCAGTTGCCGAAAAGTGGGAATTAACTGCAGTCTTCTCTGTAACGGTTGCTTAGGAGCATGTAGCAATGGAACCCCCGTCGATGTTGGTGATGAAAGACAATTTGATTGACAACTTTGTTTAAGTCGGCTCACCTATGTAACGTTTTATTTTGTTCTTTTTTTTTAAATAAAAGGCGTAAATTATTTTTTTTATCAATTTTAATACCTTGTAGCTCCTAAATTAGTAATCCTACAGTAAAAATGCATATTATATAATTTGTAGGAAATTTAATGTAGTTAATTAATGTAGAAGTAATTGTGAAGATATTGTTAATAGTTTTCGAGTTACAAGCAAAAAACTGAAAAAAGGGACCTCCCCCCCCCCCTCCACCCGCGAGCTCACCCCCCACCCTCGGGGACTTTTAGTATGTTTATCAGGACATCTCAAGGAATAACTGTACCAATTTTCAAAACTACACGAATTATTTGGTCTGATCGGCGATTTTTAGGCTAATTTGCTTAGGCTAACAGGGGTTTGCAACGTTCCGAGCGATTTTACCCCTTACAGAAGTCGACAATCGCTAGACGATCATTTCAGTTTGTTCAATACGAAATTATCTGCCTACCTGCCTTATGATTACCAATTTTGCAGGAGTTCTTATGAAAGCGATGCGATGGTCACCTCTATACAGCAAAACAGGGGATTCGCGTTTGTACATTTTATTCTGCGGTTAAGATATGGTTGTAATATTAAAAAAAAAAAGTTTTCTACAATTTTTCTTTTGACACAACCGTGGCATTTAAGTGAGACTCCGGAAATGAGCTCGCTTTAACACAGGGGTGCCTAGCAAGGCGGGCTCGGTTGCACTTTGCTTAGCATAAAAGAAAGATAAACATTTGCGTTTAATGTATGTGTTATGTAATCTGGGCTCAGACAGATGTGTATCTAACTTTAGAAGCATGCAACGGCATTTACTTAATTGTAAATTCATTTTATTTCATGCTCATGCATTTGAACGTTTATGTAAATAAAAAAAAAAAAAAGGGATTTTCTGAAAAAAAAAGATAAAAACAAGGATTAGATTAGTTCAGTCACAAAAAAAATAATCATCTTTATCTGTTCTATGCAACTAACTACTTACCTACTGTCAGCGCGCAAGCTCTGAGGAATGGGGGGCTGGGGGAAACGACGGATTACACCGCCCCTGGCCGTCGCTTCATACCCCGCACTCTCCCAGTACTAGTACTTGGAGGATGTAGGATGAAAAATGACATATTGAGATGTCAACCACAACGGGCGAACCCGTCACCGCAGGACGTTTTAACGATTCATCGTTCTATCGACCGTGCAGTGAGCGTAGAAGACTTTGGACATAACAAATCCGACGTCTAGCTACGCCACAACCCGTTAGAAGCCAACGCCTTACCGCGAGTAGCCAGGTATGTTACCTGGCGGGCGGCACTCGCGCCCTAACTACCAATTGTGACCAGATTTCTCCGGTCTCTCGATTGGTTCCGAGTTCGAGGTCGCTTGCGCGGTCCTCTCCCTTGCGAAGCGGTGAAACGGAGTATACCGAATCTATCGCGGACCAAGGCGTCCTTTGCCCGACTCTGAACCGGGATCGGATGGCCAATGGTCATTTCAAGAGCAGTCGCCGTAAGGTAGACAACTACCCCCGCTCTATAGGAAACAATACAGTTCCCAGACTCCCCCGATTGTTAGTCGGAAAGCACAATCGATTGGCTTGCGCCGCTCGGTGCGCAGACCGTCCAGGAGCGCCAGAGGATTGATTCCCAGGGGAGACTGGTTGACCCAGTGTCCTACCCAGGCTCCGCACCCCATGCGTGGAGGCCATCGGATGGGTGTTGACCCGTGAGTGTGACCGACCCTGAAACAGAATGGGTCTTCGTGGCCAACTCAGCAAGGGCCCATTAGCTCCCGATGAAAAATGACAGTCGGGAACGGCATAATCCGTCCGCTTCCTCAGCTCCCGATTCCTTAGATGGACTGTAATCAATAATCATTAACCTGTCAAAAGCCAGCCTTCTCGCGCAAAAAACGGCGCTCCAACTTTTGGCTTGATTTTGTGTATATAAATACTAACTATATTGTCATAAATAAGATAAAAAACTAATTTACCGCGTGATTTTTGTAGCACCCGACGTTTCGGCGACGTCGCAGCTGCCATTGTCTAGGGTAGACTGAAAGGGCTGTCAATCTGTTGTTCCAAGGGTATGCTGCATACCGCTGCCGCCACTGCGTAAATTATAACGGTGGTGGGGGGACGGGCTCGACGAGCGCGAATTTCCAAAATTCGTCATGCATACAACACTCACTGTATCCTGTCTTACGCCCTTGTGTCAGGCTTTTGGCGGTGGGAACATTTTAAGAAGAGGGTTCGACATAGAAGAGAGTTTGTAACCGTCATCTCTATTGAAGTTCGGGATTCTTCTTATTTCAATGGCTCCCGGATCATGCGAGGAAAGTAGAATTGTTCTTTGGATAGCATAATGGGATTTTGAAATTGCATCTAGTAGTTACTTCCGCTATCGAATATATGTTCGCAGATTGCAGATTTTTCTCGCTGAACGTTTTTAACAGCTTTGATGTGTTTTATCAATCGTGTTGCTATAGGCCGTTTCATTTGTCCTAGACAACGGCGGCTGCAACGTCGCCGAAACGTCGTTTTTTATCTTATTTATAATGTCAAATAACCGCAATAGTCTCCGATTTCATAACTATATTGTTTTTTTGCCCTGTTTTAAGAATAGTAACGATGACACAATCTGACGCTTTTTATATTTGTCCGGCCGGAAGCCAGCCGGAAGCCAGCGCAAAAACTGCGCTGTAACTTTTTGCTCGATTTTGCAAATAAATACAAACAATATCGTTTTTTCATGAATTCCCTCTTGTTACCCAGTAATTAATCTTGTTAGTCATGTATATTATATATTTATATAATACATATATCTACATAGATATAATACATTTCAAACGACGCAAAATGCCTATAGGCATCGTTAGTGTCCGAATAATACCTATATTCTTGGTGTCTGATTAATACCTCGTATAAGTTAATACCTATATTCTTGGAATACCTATATCTAAATATTTTTGGATGTTAATTTGAAGTACGGCGAAACCCATCCTGTTAAGTGCGTCCTCCTCCATCGCTGCCAGAATGAATACCGACACGGTAAATACCAACAAGAGACTAGATGTTCGCTTATATATCATGTGATACTTGATCCAGATCTTGGATTTCTGAATTTCTAGTAATTTTGATATCCGTATTACAATCCGTGATACGCTATACTACACACTCGATCAATATCATGATCCTGGATCACGATCCAAATATCACGATAAATATCGAGCGTGCAACATTCGCCATACTGAAATATCTCTGTCTTTTACGACGGCACCAGAAGAATAGAAAGTATATTAACATCTATGTTGTAATTACCATTAAGTATAAAGCCGATGGAAAATGCACCACAAAACAAACTTGCCGGTTGCACTCACTTATTCACGGTTTGAATTTAAATTTGACGTTTGTCAACGCGCATGCTCCATTTTAAAAAAAAAATAAACATGATGTGATAGTGTACGTGGATGCCAAAGATATGGAAAACCAAAAATTAGTAGCGACTATGCTCGGATTTCAGTAAACGTACAGACGTTCTTTTTCCCCATTTGGAATGTTTACTGACAGTGACGCCACGCGGCCAGATGGATGACGACGAATTACGTTTGGCAAAAAAGAGTAGAAAAAAAAATCGAAGTGAGGGAAAAATACTCGACAATAGTAACTCGTCAGATGAGTTTGTATGCTGTTGGTAATGTAGAATATTTTGTATGAAGTGCTTGCGTTCGGGTATATAGTAAACGGGTAAAATAGTTCGGGTATATAGTAATCTGGTAATAAGGTAAACGAATTAAAAATCTTCTTCTTCTTCTTCTTCTTCTTCTTGTTGTTTAATGGCAATCACCGATAGTCGGTGCTTTTCTGCCAAGTCGTTTTCGGAGGGCATCTTAGTTAGTATCACATGCACAGTTACATGTATAAGACGGCACAATACTGAAACAAGGGATATTATTTATAAAAATGTAGGTACATATAGCATAAAACATGGTTATTGGGGATGATACAAACAGGAAAGGGTGTGAAATAAGCTATTATACTATACAGAAATATTATTAAGGGAAATAAATTTACATATTACTTTATAAATTTTGGGAGAGTTGAGGGATAACAAGTGGAGAACACATAGCGGGAGTTGGATGTTATACTTTACAAGGTCTGGGATAAAACTCGGATAATTATTGAGGATGGAACAGTTAAAACATAGATGGTCCAGCGTGCAATCTTCGTGTCCACAATCGCATTGCGGAGACGCGAGAACATTAATACGGTGGAGGTGCGATGGGGTGGAGCAGTGTCCGATCCTCATGCGGCAGATTATCGATATCTCTTTCCGACTAAATGGCTGGTGGTGGTACCATGGCTTCGAAAGGATTTCGCCCTGGATAAGTGAGAACCTCTTGCCCTTTGTGTTAGAGGAAGTGCGCCATCGCTGAGTCCAATTTTTTAAAAGTTTATTGTCTATCGAGGGGAAGAAGTCGGAGACAGGCAGACGACAATCGACTTCGGAGACGAAAGTGCGAGCCGAATTCGCCAGCTCGTCCACCGTCTCGTTTCCCCTAATCCCCGAATGACTAGGGATCCAGCAGAATATCACCCGGAAGTTGGCCGCCACCAAGGCATCGTATTTGCGGCGAATTTCATTTTCGATGTGCGTTGGCGAGTTATTGAGAGAGGGGAAGCTAAGCTTCTGCAGGAGGCTCATTGCATCGGTAAATACCACTACGTTGACAAGGTGGGAGGAATCGATGTAATGGAGTGCCTTAAGCAAGGCAACGCTTTCCGCTGTGTAAATGGAGGCAGCACTGGGCAGGCGGAACAGGTTGTAGTTATCTGTGTTGGCGTGGTAAACCGCGGCTCCTACATAGCAACCTTCACCAGCCTTGGAGCCGTCAGTAAATACATAGTTCCATCCCGGCCAGTTGTTGGTAACTAACTGCTTAAATGCTATATTGTTATACGGCTGAGGGTCATCTTCTGTGCTTTTCCGCAGGACAGTCTGATTAAAAATCACCGGTACTCTGAGCCTCCCTTCCAAGGACATGGAGAAATTAGGTGCGACAGAGAAGCGGTATATAGAGGGCGATAGTTGGTTGAGCCACCGATGACTTTTACAAAGGAAGGGCAGCTTTGAGGAAGGGGTATATGCACTCTGCAGCATGGTCGACAAAATGGTGAGTTTAGGAATAAGTGGATGGGATATGCTTGCTAATCGTTTCAAGTAAAAGCGGTCGGCGAGCCGTTGACACCTTAGGTCAACTGGGGGCTCTGATGCTTCAACCTGCAGAGTATTAGTGGGTGAGCTCTTCATGGCTCCAAGTACTAGACGGAGTCCCTTGTACTGGAGACGGTCTAACTTGCTAAGGCACGCTTTAGAAAGGGGGAATGTAACAAATGCAGCATAATCAATTTGGGATCTGACTAACCCGTTGTATAGCAGTTTAAGTGTGGAAGGATGAGATCCCCACCACACACCACAAGTAGCTTTGATTATATTGAGATGCTTTTCCCCGCGAGATACGATCCTATCGATATATGGGGTCCAGAGGAGCTTGCTGTCGAGAATGACTCCTAAGAACGTCGCCTGAGACTTGATTGGGATTGATATGTCCTTATATGCTATCGAGGTGTTTGGAGGGATCCTACGTCTGGAGAATGTAACTGCTGTGCTCTTTGAGGGTGATATTTCAAGGCCAGAGTCCCTGAGCCAAGAGTCCAAAGATTCGAGAGCCGCAGATACCCCAGACATAGCTGCCTCAAAAGAAGGGGATGCCCAATATAAAACGATATCATCGGCGTATTGCAGAATGCGACAATGATAGCTAACAACTCTTTCGATGTCGTTAGTATATATGTTATACAGAAGAGGGGAAAGCACACTTCCCTGGGGCAGACCGATGACTGGTGAACGTGCAAGGGAGAGAGAAGGCGACTGTATAATTACTTTCCTTTCTCGGAGAAGGTTGCAAATAAAAAAGGCCATTTTCTCGGGTACCCCAAGCTTGGTTATCCTCTGTTGCAGGATGGGGATGCGAACATTGGAATTAAAAATCGGACCAGGAAACCGTGCATGTGAGACCAGGCTTTCGGCGAATCTGGGGCCTAATGGAGTTATTGACATCTTTACTAAACTCGCTACCACAGAAAATAAGCATTCTAAAATTATGAAAAAAATAGGCAAACATGAATCTGTATATATGTAGTTGTGTGTACTGTCAAATGTTACATTCTACAATGTGTATGAGCGTAATATTTGGGTGTTTCTTTTTAACACATTCGATTTTGAAACCAAATGTATGGACATGTATAATTAAATGGGCTCTCTAAATCTAATAATGGGTTGTACAACACTAATCAATATTATTTTATAAATATAACAACCAGTATACTTAAATATTACATATGTAGAATAAAATAAACTGCATATTGTATTCGACCTGATATATTTTTTAACTACTATTATAAATATAAAATACAGGTAAAAAAGGAAAAAACTGCTTACTTTAGCATTACTTTACAAAAAATTATTAACAATAAATTAAAATTAAACACACCTTATATACACAACAAAAAATAAATTGTAAATGTATAATTAATCGCGATTAACATATTCAATCGTCAATTGCGATTAATTAACGTATTTAATCGTCAATCGTTAGTCGACTAAATTTAACCCCCAACAGTGCTTGCAACTAACCAACGAATACTGATCGCAAAAGAATCTGTTACTAATTTATAATTTTTTGTTTACTGTAATTCATTGTGATTCTTCTATATTATTATTATTATTAAAATGCAACAAGCCGACGATATACTAATATCAGAGAAGAATCTGTGACATTATTTTTTTTGTTTGTCATTGTGCTCCTTCTATATTATTAAATTTAGGAGAAATAATAATTCGATTCTTTCTTACTTCTGCCATAAGGCAACACCGGCGAGCTGTCATGTTTGCCGGGTCCCATCAAACTTGCAGAAGGCAGATTTGCAGACGGCAATCTTGCAGACGGCATTCTTGCAGGCGGCAGTTTTGCAGAAGGCAATCTTGCAGAAGGCAGTTTTGCAAATGTCAAACTGACGTTTCGAGGGTCGGCAATTTTGCAGACGGCATTTTTGCAGAAAATGAAGTTAGAAGCAAAACATCGTATTTAAAATTTAGTGTTACCAGAGTAGAAATCGACAAAAGCCGCGTTTTCATATGTCAGGGTAGGGAAACCAGTCCACTTCTTTGAGTGTCCTCTCCATCGCGGATCTCAGCAATCAACTTTCGATTTTAGGGAAAGGAAAACCTAACCTAACCTAACCTAACAGAAAAACTTAAAACATTTTTTTAAATGTTTAGTTTGATGTACTGAATCATCCACTACAAGGATGCCGGTAATTAAATGTGGAGAGGTAAAAATATTCACCACTTTAATTTACCCTGACATGATAATTTGCTACTTCTTTTTCTAAATTTAAAATTAATAACATATGACCGCTTTACTGCTTTATTTTTGGTTTGTAAAATAATATAAAATTATTTTATTCATGTAATCATGTCCTAATGCGCCATTCTCAAACGTTGCTAACTTCGGGTTTGTATGCAAGTTTGCTTTCTGCAAGAATGCCGTCTGCAAAAATGCCGCCTGCAAGGTTGCCGCCTGCAAGGTTGCCGCCTGCAAGGTTGCCTCCTGCAAATCTGCCCTCAACAGATTTGGAACTGTCAAAAGTGACATTTGTGCAAGACTGCCGCATGCAAAACTGGCGGCCCCCATGTTGGCCTGGCCAGTCGGCTGACGTGTTAAGGTTTTGCTTTGCATCGTTAAAATCGTGATTTTGTCTTGATAAAATAGTTATTTTCGCGTCGCGATGAATTCATTCAAGCGCGACAAGAAAGAGGAGGAAGACGGGGGCGGAAATCCGTTTCAAAACATCGAAAAAACGAGCGTTCTGCAGGACGCGAGATACTTCAACGAGACCCCGGTGAATAACCGAAAATGCACGCACATCCTCACGAAAATCCTGTATTTGCTGAATCAGGGCGAGCAGCTGAGCACGCAGGAGGCCACGGAGGCGTTCTTCGCGATGACGAAGCTGTTTCAGTCGAAGGATGTAATCCTGAGAAGGATGGTGTATCTGGGCATCAAGGAGTTGAGCTCCACTGCAGATGACGTCATAATAGTGACATCTTCGCTCACGAAAGACATGACCGGGAAGGAGGATCTGTATAGAGCAGCCGCGATACGGGCGCTTTGTAGTATAACCGATAGTACGATGCTGCAGGCTATCGAACGGTACATGAAACAAGCAATCATCGATAAGAGTCCAGCTGTGAGCAGCGCTGCACTAGTTTCAGCTTTGCACTTGACATCCGTCGCGAACGATCTCGTGCGCCGATGGGCCAACGAAGCACAGGTACGTTCGTAAACTGTCAACATTCAAATCAAGAACTCTGCGATTGTTCAGCTAATAAGGATTAACCCTTCAAAAACCAGCCATTCTGATGCAAAATTCGCACGGAAAAACCACACCACCCTGAAAGTCTTGGATGCACAGCCCTCCATCCAGATATAACTCTTTACTTTCTATCTCTGAAGATGGCCCTTATCGTAGAATTAACTGTTCCATGGGAATCGAATATCCCTAAAGGCCACGATTGAGTACAAATTAAATAAATACCATGATCTTGCAAATGCCGTCACCTGGAATGGCTTTACTGCTCACATTTCACTACAAAACCTTTCTCAATAATCGAGAAAGCTTCAGATTGGATTCTGGAGGTTGATTCGGTCTATAAGCAGTATAAATTCTATGAAACTCTCGGATGCACAGCCCTCCGTCCAGATATAACTCTTTACTCTCTATCTCGGAAGATGGCTTTTATTGTAGAATTAACTTCTATGGGATTAAAAATATCCCAAGAGACCACGAGTACAAACTAAATAAATACCATGATCTCGCAAATGCCGTCACTTAGAACGGGTTCACTGTTACATTCACGCGGTGGAAGATGACGCTCGTGGCCTGCCATCCAAATCTCTGTTTCCCCTCTTTGAATATCTTGGTCTCTCCAGGAAAATAGTCAACACCTTGCTGGAAAACATACTAAACTGCGATTTGCGCATCTCAAATTCTATGGCTTCGAAGGGAGAGTGAATGGGTGGTAAGGTGAATGCTCACATGTGGCAAGACAACTGTCCTAAACCCACCACAGCCGGTCGTTAGTCCAAAATCCACCGCTCACCCCCATAAGTGTATAATAAATAAATACAAACGGAGCTGCCATGGAATTCACCGACCGGAGTCGGGCCCATCATAATACTATTTTTTACACTTCTGGGGGGTGAGCAGTGGATTCCGGACTTACGAACCGGCTGTGGTAGGTTTAGGACAGCTGTCTTGCCACATGTGAGCGGTCACCTTGCCACCCATTCACTCCCCCTTCGAAGCCATAGAATTTGAGATGCGCAAATCGCAGTTTTAGATAATTTTTCTAAGAAAGAGTTGATTATTTTTCTGGAAAGGCCAAGATCTTTAAAGAGGTGAAATAGAGATTTAGCTGGCAGGCCACGAGCGCCAACTTCCACCGCGTGAAGGTGAACAGTGAAGCCGTTCCGGGTTACGGCATTTGCAAGATCATGGTATTTATTTAATTTGTACTCGTGGTCTTTTGGGATATTTGATTCCCATGGAACAGTTAATTCTACAATAAGAGCTACCTTCCGAGATAGAGAGTAAAGAGTTATATCTGGACGGAGGGCTGTGCATCCGAGACTATCAGGGAATTTATACTGCTTAGAGACCGAATCAACCTCCAGAATCCAATCTGTAGCTTTCTCGATTATTGAGAAAGGTTTTGTAGTTAAATGTTTTTTGCCTTTAGAGCCATCCCGCACAAACTGTATTGGGGGTTTGGAGGATACTGTCAAACCCTTGTTGGCACGAGCCACTGAGAGACTAATTACCTCGCGAATAACAGCGAGAACTTTGTCATGGCGGTAAGTGTACCGTCCTTGATCTAAGGCCACCTTGCAGCCAGCTAGAATGTGTCTAGCTGTGCAAGGGGTATTGCTACAGAGGGGACAAGAACTATCCTCGGCAAAGCTCCAACGAGCGAGGTTACTGGGGTCTGGAAGTGTATGCTGAAAGGCATTCAAATAAAATTTCAGCATCTCTGGCGTCCAGTCATAGAGCATTACCTTCCAGTGCATTGGAGGCGGAATGCAAAAGTCCCCAATTGTTGTCCAATCATTCTGGCATTGAAGGCCAATAGCATGAGCCATACTCTTGCTGTCGTAATCTCCCCGCAAAAGAGACCTCTTCAAGTCCACGTCGCTCGTGGTTGTACTGCCATACCCCAGACCAGTGCCATTCTGGCTGATTCCAGTAAGGAACTTTTTGTGGAAGTCTACGCGGGCTTGTAGATCATTTGAATCACTACGGCCACTTATTACGTGCTTCGATATTGCCGGATCTTTGGAATTGCACAGAATCGAATTTTTGGTTATTCTGGGGTTGGCGTAGAGCAGAGAGGGCAGTTTAAGCGCTAGCCCAAAATTTTGTTTGGACCTGAAGAGAGTCGAGGGGTCAGCTGGTTTGGCTAAGGACAGCCAGGATTTTAAACTAGCTGTCACCAGCGCATCTAGACGGGACAGTTGGGTTTTGGTAAAATCGTAAATAAGAAAGGGCCATGACAAATGTGACGTTAGATAATTGTCATAGATCCAGGCCTTACGAGGGCCAGAAATTAGCAAGGCATCTATTTTCGCCAGGCAACTTTTGAAATGCTCTATAACATGATCGCCCGAGACGTCTTTTCCCTGATGGGTGATTTTCTGCCGAGGAATTTGAAATGATTGTTTGGGTCTATAAGGGAGATATTAGAGCCCTTATAGACCAATTTGGGGTCATAGGATGTAAATTTTGTGCCCATAAAGATTTTATTACGTTTTAACACTCCCCTGTAAAGTTGTCTCAAATGGAGTTGGCACTTTTGCAGATTAAGCCATCGACATTCATTATGTCATATGGCATATAGGAACATAATTATATTGTAGCTACATTATAAATCGGCGTATTTATTTTGGGGCATTGCCTCCAACAAGTTGCGGAACAAGTTCCCAAGAATTTCAGTGGGACACGCGAGATCACATAGAAACATTTTGCGGGAGAATGTTCGAAACATTTGTTCCTATATTAATGGGACGCCTTACTGTATAATTCAATTATTGAATTATATTTCTCCGTCTTTGAATGTTGATGACAAAAAAATATAGTTTTATTACTGTACTTTATTTTGAGTAGAGCTACCAAGCGCGAGACTGGTAAGACTTAAACATACAAATATACCAATTTTTGCACATTTGCTGCAAATGAAAATAAACTGCTTAATGTATTTAAAAAAAGTGAACAAATACATTTCTAGAATGGTTTTCGTCTTGATTTACACTCTGCAAAATCATCGATCAGTTTTGAGACATCCATTTTTTTGGTTTTTCTTAGCTTCCTAGTAGAGTTGGATGGAACGTCGATTGTAATGGAAGTTCCATTTTGGCCCCCCGAGCTATAGTGGGCCTCGATAAGCCGCACCGGCTGCACCGTCTTAGTTACGCCACTGGTTTTATAACACTTGACTGACATTCAAATTATTTTTACCGTTTCTGATTGGCTGATAAAATTCTGAGGCTTATCAGCCAACCAATCAGCAGCGAGAATTTTGTTTTAAGTGCCAGTAGATCAACCAATCACAATCGAGGATTGTGCTGCGCCACTACTGCCAACATAACCGATAGAACTCCGTTCTGGTTCCGTTTGATCTGGCTTCCAAACGTCCAACCACTTTATTATGCCCACCTTACAAACAGTGCTTTGCACACATGATTATATTATATTTGCACACATGATTAGTGCTCTACACGTTGATCAATGCATTGAGGAAAACCCCAACGGGAGAACGGCCACCCCCCCTGAACAATGAAATATTTTCTAATCTTGTGTCCTATTCCTCTTTCCCGGGGTGGGATCTAAATCGCAAGCTCCCCTTTCTGTTCAAACTCCACAACCGGGCCTCAATCTACACCGCTAAGGGAGTCGCCCTCTTGAAAGCTTTAGAATATGTTTCGGTCAACCATATATCTCCATACGCCATCTTTTCGGACTCCCTAAGCCTGGTTGAAAAAATGAACAACCCTGCAATTTCTCATCGACCAACTCATATTGAAAACTCTATCAGGTTTCTGTTTTGCACTGTTAGGGAAGGAGGGGGTGAAGTAATCCTCACATGGATCCCTGGACATGCTGGAATAGCAGGCAATGAAACGGCAGACATTCTGGCTAATGAAGCCCGCTCTAAGGGAGTTCTCCTCCAGGTTAAGATCCCGGGGTCTGATCTTCTCCCCCTGATTGAAGAGGAGATGAGAAATGAGTGGGAGAAGGTCTGGCGCTTCTCGCATAAGATTAAGGAAATTCACTACTCCCAAATTAATCCTCTGATCTCCAATAAGCCGTGGTTCTACAAAAAGCCGTTTAAACGGAAGGAAATTACCACTATAAGCAGAATACGCCTGGGCCACTGCTCAGCGCCTGCTCATCTTTATCACTTAAACATTATTTCTTCTCCCCAGTGTGACTGTGGTTTCTCCTCCTGCACAGTTGATCACCGCTTTTTCAACTGCCCCTCCTTAATAATTTTCCTTCTTTTATTCCAAACCTTATCCAAATGAAAATTCAACTTCTTACCAAAGTTGACATCCTTTTAGCATCTAACTCTATAAAAAAATATATAATTATAGCCAAATTCGTCTCCCTCAACCATTTGGCCATTTAGTGCTCCCCGAAAAGTCTCCATAGGGCTCTCACCTAGCGCTGACCGGGACTTGGTCGCTTTCAGTGTCGGGCCGATGGAAATGTGATTATCGTAGGCGCCTCGGGTCAGAGGAAATAGCTACTGAATACGGTGGATTTTTGGCTGCAAGCAGCTGATGGATGGCATATTGTCACAGTAGCCAAGTGCTGGGGTGTGGTTGGGGTTGCCGCCCCTAATCCTAATCCTGATTCCCCCTTCCTTCTCTTACTATTCTAGCACCTCAGACCGCATAGTAGGACCAACTATCCCTAACCTAAAAGCTACTTCCCAAGATCTATTCCCACTATATATTTTCCTCCATTACTTATGTCTCATCGTCTAAATTATTAACTAAATTATTCCCTAACAGGCATCCCTTCTTACGTTTATCCCTGTAATGTCCATATTGTGTTTCCTATGTTAAGTACTTATAACAGTGTTGTCCTTTGTCTTTGTCCGTAGGTTGGCCACTAAGCATAGTTCTCACCCCCTTGTCAAGACAAATAAAAAAAAAGTAAAAACGAAGAAAAAATTGCCATATTGGCACTGTTGGCACACACAACAGCTGCCTGGAATTGCTACAAATATGAGGAAGAGGAGGAATTCTTTGGCCAGCAACCTGGTACACGTATTGGCCAGGAATACACCATTGATTGATTTTAGTTCACACCATTGATTTTATAGTGTAATGGTGCTCCTAAACGGGCTATACTTTTACGGCAATTTGTGGCCGCAATATGGCTAATTTGTGGCCGCAATGACAGGCTAAGTTCACCATACTATGTTAGGAGATAGATCCATGAAAACGGCCGGTCCCTGCATGATTGCCGTTTGATATTCCAGATATATAGACGGAAAAATAGTGACAGCTCGAAAGCCCAACTCGCTGCGGGTCCCATCAAACTTGCAGAAGGCAAATTTGCAGACGGCAATCTTGCAGACGGCATTCTTGCAGGCGGCAGTTTTGCAGAAGGCAATCTTGCAGAAGGCAGTTTTGCAAATGTCAAAATGACCTAGCCTAACCTAACAGAAAAACTTAAAACATTTTTTTTAATGTTTAGTTTGATGTATAAAAGTCATCCACTACAAGGATGCCGGTAATTAATGTCACTTCGATTTTAGGGAAAGAAAAACCTAACCTAACCTAACCTAACAGAAAAACTTAGAAACTGTACTGAAGGTTGCCGCCTGCAAGGTTGCCGCCTGCAAGGTTGCCGCCTGCAAGGTTGCCTCCTGCAAATCTGCCCTCAACAAATTTGGAACTGTCAAAAGTGACATTTGTGCAAAATTGCCGCATGCAAAACTGGCGCCCCCCCGGTAATTAATGTCACTTCGATTTTAGGGAAAGAAAAACCTAACCTAACCTAACAGAAAAACAAAACATTTTTTTTAATGTTTAGTTTGATGTACTGAAGGTTGCCGCCTGCAAGGTTGCCGCCTGCAAGGTTGCCTCCTGCAAATCTGCCCTCAACAAATTTGGAGCTGTCAAAATGACATTTGTGCAAGTTTGCCGCATGCAAAACTGGCGCCCCCCCGATTGGGATGCTTGTTACTGCGAAAAAGTTTGTGACTGGGCAACACTGACAATTTGACAGTTTATTCTAATTTTGACATGAAGTTGACTGTTGCGTTTTGCGTCGGTTTTTCGAATTTTGTGATTGTGTGGACGCCGCATTTAGTTGATAAGAAATCGCGTATACAATCAGTTGTACGACAATAGAAGGAAATGGCATCGGAGGCTATGAACACGCCTAATGAAAGCGGCAGGCCATGCTTTAGGGCGATAACGCCTCTGCCAACAGATTTTCGAAATCATGCTCATATACTCTTTCCGTCGTCAGAGGTGAGTGAATTCGCAATGGGCAATACACCTTAAACTTAGGCTAAATAAGCTATATTTTAAAAATGCCATATTTTTCCTTTGGTTTCGAGGGAATTAATGTGTCGGCGCATCAACCAGTTTAGCCCTGTCTATGCTAGTAAAGAGAGGGGAATGCGGGGGGCGGACGGCTGCGGCGAGCGGCGGCGGACAAGACGGGTAGAAGATTAGATCGAAAAGAGATATCTTACCGTGTAGAACAACAAATGTATTCTTTTTCTATTTTCTATTTATATAACGAGACGAGCTCATTCATAAACAAATGTGTTGTACATTCCACTTATAATGTCTGTTATTTTGTCATCGAACGTAAGAACAGTCCAGTCGACGAGCCTCTATTAGGCTGGCATTACACGTCAGATTTTTCTATACGATAGTCGGATCTGATAGTCTAATCATCCTATCGGAAGGTTGGTATTATTGCAGTATAGGTACCTCTTCTAGATTGTTGATTTTTTAACGTCACCAGACTATATTCACCACGCTGATTCCGAATCTGCAATAATATTTATTCGGTCTCAATAAATAAGCGAGATATAGGCATTCAAAAAAGCGCCAAACCCATACATTTCGGTAGTTTTAAAAAAAAAATAATACATAAACACCTATTTGGCGGTAGGTTAGGTTAGGTTAGGTTAGGTCTTTTTAAAACAACCTTAAAAACTGAGGTAAAAAAAAAATTTTTTTTTTTTTTGTATGTAAATTTGCTTTCGAAAATTTACGCGTCCGAAGCTTTTTTCTTTCACATTTAGCATTACAATGATCTAACCTAGTAGTATTTCTTTGTTTTTTCGATTTCTGAGAAAGGTACCTATACTGCAATAATTCCGGAAGGTTTTCTTGCCATTCTTTTATTTAAACATTCAATACACATCCTTCCAAATTCTTACAATTCCACGAAGGTTGGCTGTAAGAGATTGTATTTTAGGAAGATACGACCTGGTGGCATAGTGGCTAAGTCGCCTGATCTTACATTGTAAGGTCCCGGGTTCGATTCCCGGCTGTGTCACCATTTTCCGTTGGGATCAAATTAACGGAATAACATTTTCAACTCTGTCGATAAAATGCAATAATAAGACACACACTTACACGCATTTTACATGCACACATATGTACATATAAACATTTCATAGTAGGGTTGGTTGTAAGAGATTGTCTTATGACAATAAACCCGCCCATTGTTAAATTTCACAATAAAGAGTAGAAAACAATTAAACAAACAAAACATTTGATCAGTTTATTTATTTATTTATTTATTTATTTATTTAAGAATTAATTACTATAAAACATTGATTAGCTTACAAAAATAACAGGAACCGAATGGCAAAACCTTAACCTTTTGCTTATTTGTTTCTGTCACCCAACTGGGACTAGCCCGTTCTAAGGTGGACAGGACTCCAATATTACAATCAAGTTTGCTTGATTGCTTGGTTGCCTACAAATGTACAAGTTTTAGTAAAAAGCTAATGGCACTAAATTGCCCTAAAATGTGGTCTTCAGAATAAAATAAAAAATAATAATAATAAAAAAATATTAAAAATATATAATAAATAAAATGCAATTCCATTATTAAATCGGCAATAAATATAATTTAAAATCGATTAAATAATATAAATAAAGTTATATGTGAGAAAAGAAAGAAACAGTCATTATTATTTAATATTATGTTTTAAGTAATATAAGATTTAATATAAAAATACCTAGTCTAAAAGTATAATTCATTGTCAAAGTCAAATATTTTTTGGTAGTTAGTTCAATGTTAAAAAATACTTAACATATAAGTTTAAAAATATGTTAATAATTTGTGCACCTAAGTTTTATTATACTATTATTTCTAACATTTGATGTATGGTTAGTCTGTCATGATTCGATAACCATTTCTTTAATTTATTTTTGAATTCCCTAAATGTCAAATTCATTTTTATTTCCATATTGATCAGATTGTAAAATCTCGGCGCAATGAAAGAGTAATGTCTTTGACCAAATGATGTTTTCCTTCTGGGTATTATTAAGCTATTTTCTACAACTTGTCTCGTTGGTCGCCGGTTCTGAATTATTCCTAAATTTGAGTTATTGTCCAAAAATAGCCTTAAGAGGGAAGTTTTTAGAAAAAGTTGCCTACAATCAAGAACTTTAGCTTCCTTATACAGTTCATTAGTGGGATGGCGATATGGTCTACGTAGAATAATTTTTAATATAAATTTCTGCGCAACTTGCAATGGCTCTAGCAGGGTTTTACCACATCCACCCCATCCAATTATGCCGTAAGTAATAAGCGATTCACATAAAGCATAATAAACAGTTTTTAGTGTTTTGGAATCCAGAATATTCCTCAGTTCTTTGAAAACATATCCAAGGATTCGCACCTTCGTAGCCACGTTATGTATATGAGAATCCCAACGGAGAAAGCAATCTAGAGTGATGCCTAGATATTTCCAAGATATTTCTCTTTGTAGAGGCTGACAGTTACAAGAGTCTATGCTATCGCATTCGTGTATTACAATAGTTTTATTAGTAGTGGGTTGACCTCCGGTTGTTATACTAAATGGCATGTATTTGGTTTTGCCAACATTAAGCGTCAACATAAAGTTTCCTAGCCAATTTTTAACAATTTCCATGCCCTCGTTTGCTTTCTCAAATGTGTAATCCCAGTTTGAACCCTTGAATAGTATAACGGTGTCATCAGCATATGTGATGATTTTACCTACTGGTAACTGACATAGGTCATTTATGTAGACGAGGAATAAAATGGGTCCCAAAACGCTACCCTGTGGCACACCATACGTGAGATGCTGGCTTTTACTCTGGAGGCCCTGGATGGTGACACTTTGTACCCTGTTGGATAGGTAACTATCAAACCATTTAAGACTTGTATAGTTAATTCCTACACTGCTCAGTTTGCATAATAATATATTATGAGGAACGGAGTCAAAAGCCTTTGCAAGGTCAAGGAAAACTCCTAGGCACTTGTCTCCTTTATCCACCGTTTCGACTATAAATTCTGTTAAGGCAGCTATAGCGTCTGTTGTCCCTAAACCTTCCCTAAAACCGAACTGATTGTCTGAGAAACTATATAAAGACTATCTTCAAACAAATTTTCATCAACATTGTTACAGCCGTTTTGAAGAAACTGAAATCGGCCCCCTGTTAACTCATATTTCGTACAAATTGAGTCATAATCACAGATTATCTTGTTTTCTTGCAGTTTTCTATCGGACGAGCACTCAGTAATAAAGTGGTATTACCGCACCTCACCTTGTCGAGAATGCATTGCCATATGCGGAAAGACTCGGAAAACTCCTGGTCCATCCAGGATCTGAGCTCTTTCGGCTGCAATCTCAATGCGGCCAAAATGGAAAAATCAAAAGTTTATGCATTGAAAGATGGAGACGTAATACAGCTGGACGCGTCCGGTGACTTTGTCTACGAATACAAGCTTTGCTGCACTCACAAAGATACTAGACCCTCCAGAAAAAGAAAGATGGAGGAAACGGATGGGAGCCGTCAGATGATAGAGGTCACCAAAAAGAAGTTCATCGACTCGCAGTCTTTAGAGGTGGAACAAATGGAAAATAAGATTAAAACCGCTCATTTACAAAATGAAAGCGCGAGGGAAGAGCGGGACTGCCTGCAGTATGCTATGCAGAAGGAGATAGAAGAACTGAATGAGAAGTACGCCAAGGAAATTGAATGCCTGAAAGGGGAAAAGGAGGAGGTTCAGGAACTAAAGAATAATTTAGACAATCAGCGCAAACAAGAAGTGATGCAGTGCGAGAAGAAGATGAAATTACAAATATCATCATTAGAGGTGAGAACACTTTCAATACTTGACAGGAGCTGTGCTTGTGTTCACTTTAAAAAGTTACTGTAATTTCGCCTTTTTTGCATGCTCTTGTTAACAGTTTCTTTATTCTTGCATGATTATAAAGATATTAGGTCTACCGGAAAGTTCTGGAATAAAACAAAAATATTACATTTTTCATACCTTTATTAATAATTATTGTTTAATATAATTCTTTATAATTTAATATAATCTTGTCAGCGTAATGGCAATTTGTATATACCATTTTTATTTAAATGTCTTATCTTTAGAGGCGAAAAACACAAGCAGGCGCTTGTGTGACATTGCTCCATTTTTTATTTCTTTTTCTTTTCCAAAAATTTTGTAAGGACAAAAACAGGTAGTAATCGGAGGATGCTCGGTTTGCGTAGTATAGTGGGTGGTACCAAATTTCCCAACCTAGCTGTGCGATTTCCTGGCGAGTCCCCAAAGCATCATAGCACAGAGCCGCAAATGAACTTTATCAGTAGCCATGTTCACGATTGTGTTGTGTGAAGTCTGCTGTGTGGCTGTGTGTCTTTGTGTATGTATTCCTCCATGATAGCGCCGAAACGCTTAACCCGATTGAGCTGAAATTTGATATGCAGGCATCATTTGGTCATGGCAAGAGTTGAAAAGATCGTGGTTGTAATTAGTCCACCGGGTGGTGCACTAGTCATATATCAATCTCGAAATATTGGACTTGGAGACTTGAAATTTGGTACACAGATGCCTTGTTGGGATGAAATCACATTGTGAAATTTTGGTTGGAATATCTCATATATAAGCTGCACTAATAATATTTAAATTTGCAGCATCGCAATTGTAATTTGCGATTGTAAATAAGCGACGACTCACATTCGAAATTTAAATCTTCATTGCGTTGTGTTGCTCATTCAAAATTAAAAATTATAACGGCGAATTATATGGCGATGATCGTTTGCAATTAGATTTTTAAATTGACTGAGATGATATCCTTGGAGTCTTGTCGGGAAAGTGTTGGGGTGACACAACCCTTTTTTTTAAAATTGCTTGTATACATTATTTCTCACTTTGTTTCCGCAGGACAAAATTCTGCAGCAAACACAGAATGAGGAGAAGCTACAAATAGAAAACCGCCACCTTTCAGAGAGGTTGAAGCAGGAACGAATCGATTTTGAAAAAATGCTTGCAGAAGAGAATGTTTCCAAGCATTTCTTGTTGCACAATCTAGAATTGAAACTGTCGCAGTTGGAAAACGAGCGATTGAGAGCGAATGAAATTATTGAACGGGAAATTAAGGAGAAAGAATTTCTAAAAGCGGAAAAAGATAGGGTATGTAATTATTTATTTTGCTTTATCACCAGAGGGAAAGTATTGTGAATGCGCATTTTTTTTCCGAGATGAAGACAGATATCCAAATTTTTACTTTCCCACCCCAGGGACGATTAACCTTTTGGAAGTCAGTCGTTCCACGCTAAATTTTCTAAGCCCTCGAAAATTTGTTTGTAGAAGGTGTGTACAAGAATACTAATATATAACGGTGACCTATTCAATGGCTGGCTTGAATGACAGTACGGATATAATACGGATAATACGAAAAACGCCGATCGGCGTGCGTGGCCCAGACCATTTCCAGACTGAAGTCTGTCTGTGAGTGTGTGTGTATATGTGTGTCTGTGTGTGTGTATCCGTGTATGTGACGCTTCATCCGATCGAGCTAAAAGTTGACACGCAGGCATCTTTTGGTCATGGCAAGAGTTGTAAAGATCGAGATTGAAATCGGTTCATCAGAGGGCGCTAATGTCATACTTTAAACTCGAAATATTGCAGTTAGATACTTGAAATTTGGTACACAAATGCCTTGTTGGACCGAAATCTCGCTGTAAAATTTTCGTTGGAATCTCGTATTTATACTAATATATAATATTTAAAGTCTACCATATTTAAGAAACAGCATTTTTGGGAAAATATCATTTTAATACCATAGAAAATACTACAAATATATTACGAATTGGAACGCGGGGGAAGGTTGGGTTGGTGGCACAGGGGGGGGAGGGTTGGCGGGGGAGGGGTTTGTCTATTTGCCGGGAATGTCTTGGGGTGACACGAACGGTTTATTTAAAGATAGAGTCGGATAAAAAATATATTCTTTTCTTCTATTTCATGGAGGAGTCATGAAGGGATTGGGAAATTTTGTTTTCTTAGCTCCAACACACAAAGCGCTGGGAATTGTGGAGCACTTTCTCCGCAAAGCAAACTATGATACATTAAACATCCCAACAAGCACAAAAGCCATATAAGAATTAATGTCTTATAAAGGCGTTCAGATTAACTCTCAGCTATGTAAAGGTGTCATTTAAAGCAATTTGGCTTATATTACCTTTTAGTCATACCAATTTTGTCGTATAAAGGTTTACTCAGCTTTTCTTATATAACGAACGAGTAATGGCTTCTAGACATTTCTCTATAAGCGCTTATTCAGCTATGTTATACAGCGTTTTAGCTGTATAAGCCTTTTAGTCGAATAAGGGTGGTATAATCGCTATAAAGCATACTAATTTATTTATAACCATTGTATAACTGACAGTTGTTAGTAGTCGAATAAATAACCTTTATAGAACAAACAAAACTAAAGCTACATTACCCTGACTCCACCAAAGGCTGTATATTGGTTACAAGACCCACACTTCTACAGCTAATAGTCATATTGAAGTGCAGTAATTGATTTATAAAGAGTTAAAGCTGTAAAGTTGTCACCTTATAGTTTTATAAAGGTTATATTAAAGTTGCAGATGCCATATAAGCAAAGCGGCCATTTTTTTGCGAATCTTTATATCCTAAAATTGTTGTAATATATTTTTTAAGGCGTTTTAAGTCATATAGTATTATATATAGGTAAATCCTATTTCAAGGTGTGTGAACAATACCCAACAAGTGTTCTATTTTACTGCGAAAAATAAAATTTATTTACAAAAAACTTTAAACCATAATTATGAATTAAAAAATTGAGTTAAAATATTAATATTTTGAAGGCGCTTTAAAATTTTGTTATGCATGTTTTTTTATTATTGTCGATGAAATGATGTTAGCAAGAGAATTTGGTGTATTAAACTTCAATACAATCATTTTAATTTCAATAAAATATATTAGTAGCCATTTGATTCTATGTTTATTCTATGTTTGTTACCTTTATATAACCAATTTGTTCTACTTGGGATGTCACCGTACCTACCCTAAATTATTTTCTATAAACATACTGTTTGAACTTCCATCAAATGTATTTATTTATGTAGCACCCATGTATTTACAGTACTGTAATGTTCACAGCAACAAATAGAAATGGAAGACAGGATGCGTAGGAGTATGGAGGCACGCGAATCTAAAATTATTAAACTTCAGGAGGAAATCGAGCAAAAGGGCAGAGAAAATATTGAAGCCAAAGTTAAGATTGAAGAATATCAATCTAAGTTAGAGGAAATGCAATCTAACACTCTTTTACTCCAGTCAAGAGTGGAACAAATGGTAATCTGCTTATTTCCTATGTTTTACCCTAATATTGTCCTTGGCCTTAGAAAGGTATCGTTTTCCATTTTCCTATATGCTTATACCGAACCTTATTGTATGCTGATGGTACCAGCTTCCTATCGTCCTAAATTACATAACAAGTATATAGTAGAATTTCATCCTAAGTTTATACGTTAAGGAAAATTAACTTCCCAGACTCGGTGTTGTGCCACAATAGCTATTATCATGAGTGCTTGATATTTTGAAACAATGCTATGTTACAGCTGAATGGAAGATCTCTGAAATAACTATGATTCATAAACCAGGAAAGCCTGCTCATGAACCCTCATCTTTCAGTCTCATAATCCTGATACCTGTACTCTCCAAACTTGGGGGTAGGGGAGGGGGGATAGTCCTCTATTAATCGAAAATATTAATAGAAATTAATGGAAAAATCCTCTTCTATTAATGCAAAATAGCAAAATAGTACCATTGCACCAGTTTGGCGTAACAGGGTATATCATGAAGTCAGGCAGTCCTATGAGAAAAAGAAGTACTGATGTGCAGCATTATTAGACTTGCAAAAGGCTTTTGATAGGGTATGGCCCAAAAGTCTTTTAACCCCGCAGGCCCCAATTGGCCGATATCGGCCACAACTCGATGTACAACGCGTGACGGCCCCGTTTTAATTTTATTTTAATTTAATTTGTTTTATTTTATTATGTTTTATTATGTTAATATATTTTATTTTAATTATGGGTACAGTGGTTTGGCAGTAATTAATGTTTTGGTGAGACAGTGTCATAATTCAATTTTTTTACTAATTTTTACTAAAAATTTTTGGGACATCAACTTGTCAATCGGCTGAGAGGCCGAGGCCTGAAGGGTTAAGGGAGATCAAAGAGAAGCTACCGCACTCAATGTTTAATTTAATAGCTGCTTACATGAGTGATTAATTATTTCACAGGGGCGTTTTAAGCAAGATTGAAGAGAAACATTCCACACTCAATGTTCAACCTTACGGCCTCTTACCCGAGTGATAGATTATTTCAGGTAAAGCAGGATGAGGAAAGATCCACACTCCGAAATAAAGGCTGTAGTTCCACACGGCTCTACTACTACTGCAATCAACAAATTACAGAAAATGCAAAGGCTAGCATGTATAGCAGCGACCGGCTGCATGAGAACAACTCCGACAGCGGCGCTGGAAATCATGCTAGGGCTTCTACCACTACACCTACATATACAAAAAGAAGCAGCCGCAACGGCTACTCGTCTAAAGAATCTAAACTTATGGACCAAATATAAAACACCGCACACGAATATATATGATAATATACTGTCAAGTTGTCCAATACTGGATGCGGCAATCGACAGAATACCCAAAACTATGATCTTCTGGAAAGAATATGCCATATCATTAACAGAAGACTCAAAAGAAGCACTGAATCAAACGGACCTAAGAATCTACACAGATGGATCAAAAACCAACAAAGGTACAGGATGTGGTGTCTTCTCGGAAGACCTAAATATACACATCTTCAAACCACTCGGAGCACACAACACAGTTTTCCAAGCAGAATGTATGGGAATAATGGAAGCTTGCAACGCAGTGGAACAGCGGCAGCTAAAACACGAAAACATATGTATTCTATCGGACAGCAGGTCGGTGCTACAGGCACTGGGAAGCGATAGATTTACATCTGGGCTCATATACGAATGCCACCAAAGCCTCCTCGAGGTATGCGGAAAAGGCAATAAGGTGACACTGAAATGGATCAAGGGACACAGTAACTCAAGAGGAAACGATGCTGCGGATGAACTAGCCCGTAAGGGCTCAGACACACCGGCATACGGACCCGAACCTATCGTGCCCCTACCCTACTCGCACATAAACAACCAACTTGACAACCACTACAAACAACTACATCAAACACACTGGAAAGAGATAGACACCTGCAGACAAACCAAAGAAATAGTAGTGGAATACAACCACAAACTTACCAAAAGACTTACCTAAGGACAAAAAGGCCCCAACTACGCAAACTAGTGGGACTGATAACAGGACACAACACACTAAACAAACACCTCTTCAACATGTGCGGAACGAATAGCCCTATGTGCAGAGCATGCATGGAGGCGGAAGAAACCACAAAACACATTCTGCTAGATTGTAAACAGGTAGAAGTATACAGGACAAAACACCTTGGGACTCCAGGCACCCTGCGCGAGGCAGCAGGAAACCTGAAAGCCCTGCTGGCTTTCGTCGAGGAGCTGGGGTGGGTGGAATAGCGCTACCCCCGTTACACGCAAAATAGGCACACTGGATGTCGACTTGCGGAGGAACGCCCAGTACAACTAACTAACTAACTCCACACGGCTTAGTTCTTGGGCCTGTCCTGTTCAAAATTTTTACTTCAGTCTGTCTACCGCCGAAAATGTAGCTGTTGCAACCTATGCTGATGATATCGCCTTATTGGCTACTGATGATAGTCCAAGGACAGCAATAATACATAAATACAATGAATACATATTTACATATATACATATACATATATACATACTTACAATATATATCAAATAACGTAACTTACGAACAAGTAAGTTATTCGGCTAGAGGTGACTTGCACCAACCGGCCTGTTAATTTCTGCTAACCGTTTTTAGCTAACCAGGATAAACAATTTAACAGCCGGTTAAATTATGTCAGCCTGCAACAACTATTCGGACGTGCCGGTTAACTAACGCCGATCGGAACCCGCAAAATCCATTTTTGAGCATTAGAACGTAACCATAGACACAACTGAAATTGCGACGCTTGCCTTCACCAATCACAGCATAGTTCAAAAGGTTCTGAACTGGCGGTCGGAAGTTTCTCAGCTCATCATCTGTCTAACTGCCAAACGCTTTTGTTCATATCTCACTTTCGTGTCTTTCCTCATCAACATCAGGAAACATTTTTCGAGCGCGATAACCAAAAAATGCGAAAAAACTACGGCACAGGCGACGTAATCAAATTTAACCTCAAAAATTGACAGCCAGCGTTTGACAGCTTGCTAACGGCTGGTTAGTGACGCTAACTGGGCACCAGGGCTCGGATAGGAAATATAACTGCAGTTAGCTTAACAGAGCATGGTGAAAGCAGTTTCGAGTATTTAACTGTGGTTAGGCTCTTCAAACCCGGTTATCTATCTTAACCGCGCTTGGTGCAAGTCACTCCAAGTATGTTTATATGGGTGTATATCTGTTTCCCTATTCGGCTAGGAATGTTTTTTTTTAATTATTAAAAAAAGCACTATTTCTTGCATGAAATGTAGTAGCTTTACTACCTGCCAGGGTTGTTGCAACATAACTTGTAAATTAAGCAAGATTTTTTTTTTAAAGGAAACTGTCAAAATGGAAATAGATTCTCTCCAAGCCGAAAAAGAAAGAATTGAAAGCAGACTTCTCGAAAACACCGCTACCTCAAATGCCGCTGTTAACCGCACAGAATTGCAAAGAGTGACAACAAAAAGAGCCGATTTGGAGGAAGACCTGGAGATGACTAAAAATCAGTTAGTAGCGGGTAATCTTGGTAGTCTCGAGGAGAGAAATAATATACTATCTGGGGTCAACCAATTGATGGAATCAGAATTTCAATGTTCCATTTGTACCGAGTTATTCATCTCGGCCACCACACTCAATTGTGCTCACACTTTTTGCAAGCATTGCATTGAACAGTGGATGAAAAAGAAAAAGGAGTGTCCCATATGCAGGTATGTTTTTGTTTTTGTTAAATTAAAAGACGCCTCAAAATGGCATAGCAAACTGACGTTGACAATGTCTTTAAAGCAAATTGATACAGATAACTTCATTTTCCAGATGTATCATCAACTCACATTGCAAAAGCCTCGTATTGGACTCTTTCGTAGGCAAAATGTTTGAAAAGCTGCCAGATGATGTTCAAGCGAAGCGTCGTGAAGTTCTCAAGGACCGTAAAGGTACTGTAATTCATGTTTCCTAGAGGAAAAAATATTTACATTTCTATCCAGGAGAGCTCGTTCCATACAGTTTCAAAACATAATAATTGTATTTCATATAATATTGAGGAATAATTTCAATAGTGAGCCTTTTATTTTTATGTTGCTTTTATAAATATATTCTGCTGGTTTTTATTGGGCTTTTCACAAAGACCTCATATGTCTTGTGATGTGGATGTGGTATTTGTCTGAGGTATTTGCTCCATATTGCCAGCTGCTTCTAAACCATGAGAGATTTTTGTAAATAATGTATAAAGAGTTTTTGGAGACTAGAAAACCTGGGGAGCAACAATTACATGTTCATTTAGCGATTACGGTTCCGATTCTGATTATTGTTGCAGTTCTGATATTATTCATTCACCCTGCATTAAACTGTAAAATATGTCTGTAGCACAGTAGATAGGATCCATGTCGCATTGTTCATATCAATATAACGAATTTCATTATTTATATGTGTTATTAAACCTACTTATTACCACACCTTTTTGTTAAAAATGAAATCGTGTCATTTATTTTTTTTAGATACTTGCTTGAGTTAACATTTAGTTAAAATTAACAATAGCATTTGTAAGCTAGCCTATTTTATAAATCACTCTGGATAATTCTACCTGTTGAAAATATTCTACATCTCAGGTGCTACTGAACTTAACACGTTAATAGCGATGGTAGTTTTTAGTATTCTGGTCTGAAAATCCAATCCTATTAAGAGGTTCCTGAGCCTATGCCGTTACACAAATGTAGGTAATTTACGCTTGCCGGCAGCGGCCACGCACGTATGTATGAGTAAATCGCATACATTGATAACGCTGAACAGATGGTCGCCCGCTAAAGCGAAGTAACCCGTATTTTATCATTTTATTGCTCATAGCAAATTGCAAATAACAAAAACTTGAAATTGTGATAAAAGCAAATCCTTTTGCACACGTATTTATTAGACCAAAATAGTCGATTTGACCCGCCGTTCCGACAAAATAGCGGCCGTTTTTCAAGATGGTCGCTAATAAACCAAAATGATTCTTCTCATGCTGATTTTAATGACCCATGGGCCTTTTCGGCTATTTTGGGGTCGTATATTTCAAATATGGCAATAAAAATAACTTTAGTTAATTTTGAACAGGATTATAAACATTTTTAACGAGTATTTACTTTCACGTTACCGTTATGTTATACGCGTCTTTTTCGAGTATTTGCACACTGGAAAATACGAATCTAAAGTCAAAACTGTCAAAAAAATCAAACGAAAGAATAATTTTGTGTATGCTGTAAGTAATTTCTGAAATTTGCTACCCAGAAAACATGGAAAATTTGAACTATATATAGAATATGTGAATGGGTCTTTGACTTCGAATTTGTAGTCGCTGGCTCAAATATGACGACTACATGTGTTTTGAACAACCTTTGAATGTATTTTGAACCCATTTGAACATATTTGTACATTTGGCCAGAAAACTTAAACTTTTGTACTTGGTATCATCATCAGAACTGGTCAAAATAAATGTACCGTGGCCGTTTTATACTACACTATACTACACTATATATAAATGATTGTACACATTCTACCTTGTTTGTAAGTAATTATTTTTTTATATTTATTTATGTTTATATTTTCTGCATCATATTTGAAATGTACGACGCCAAAATAACCGAAAACGACCCTTGGGTCTTTAAAATCAGCACGAGAATAATCATTTTGGTTTATTAGCGGCCATCTTGGAAAATTGCCGCCATTTTGAGTCCGCTGGGCCAAATATGTCAGAGCGGCAGGTCAAATCGACTATTTTAGTCTAATGAATACACGTGTGCAAAGGATTTGCTTTTATCACAATTTACAGTATTCTTTCAAAATATGAGACGAACCGCTTCCACTATCAGGATAGCAGATACTTTATGATTCTGAGTAAAGAAATAAAAATGGATAATGCTTAAAACAATTATAACATTCTTATTCTCATCAGTACTAGGATAAAATGTATGACGAGAAGGATAAAAAAACAGTAATTATTATAGGTATAAATAGCTACACCAAAATTTTAATTATTTCAAAAAGCAGTTACCTTTATAAATAAACTACTTCCAACGGAAAGAAGGTACAGATAGATTTCGCGGCCTAATGTGATTATATATTTTTGAACAACTTCAAATATGTAATTAAAATTAATAAAGAAATAAATTAATGAATGCCACTTTTAAACAGTCTCGAAGAGGAGTTTTGTGGATTTCACTCTGTGCTCCCCGGGATTCGCCCGTTGGATGAACAATTGGAAAGTTCACGAGCACGTTTCTTCTTCGGACCGCAGACTGGTGACATTTGGCATCGACCGTCGCGTTCCCTCCACGCCACAATCCGAGTGGCGATACCGAACCGGCGACATTAACTAGGACCGGTTTGGTGAAGTCCTCTGCGAGAATCTTGAGGCCTTTCCATCGCCTTCTAGTAGTACCGCAGAGGACTTGTGTGTCGCACTTAATGCGGCCATCGAGTCTTCCTGTGATGCCGTAGTAGGGCGGAAGAAACCCCGCGGTGGTTTCGCGTTATCAGGTTTATTTTCAGTAGCTTCTTTGAACTGTTCCAGAACAATAGTTTTGATTCTACCATTTCTGTGAGTTGTTTTAAACAAGCAAATTTTCTATAAAACACATGAATTACCCTTTTCCACCATTTCCTCCTTTCAGTGAACTTTATAATAATCCTTCCTGAAATCTTTCTATTCATATTTTCAATTTAAAAAAGGCTTACTTTTGTATGTAAATATTTTTTCCTCTTCATTTTTATCTGATATAACTATAATGGAATATGACTGAAACTGTATGAAACTGCTTTTCAGAATTAGAAAAAAACATCGAGGAACATGGATCAATGTCGAGGTAAGATCATTTAGTAAATTATGGTCTTATTATATTGTGCATGCATGTTATAAATCTTTTTGCTAAACAAAATCAAACTGCCAATATTTCAAAAACCTATATTTGTAAATCAGTTACTCACAATGAGTTTTTTATTAGTGACATCCTTGTAGTGGGTGAATCAGTACGAGCAAGTAAGCAACTTTTGATAATAAATTGTTTAAAGTAATAATATAATAAAATTATTTTAAAGTTACATTTTTTTACAAATAATTTAGAACACAATAGTTGGGAGGCAAGGCGCTGCGCGCTGTAGATGTCGCTGCGCTGTTATTTCTGAACAGAAATATTTGAGACATTTACCACCACTTATTGATCCTATTTTAAACGGAATAGACATTTTAAATAAAACAGGGCCTAATATGTACCTAATAGCTAAAAAACAGTAATTTAGAAGAATAAAGAAAAAAAACACAGATTGGCAACTAGCGGTTCGAACGTTAACTTTCAATGACCTTACAATTACATTTCAAAATAGTTGCGTGCGTAATCAATAGATGGAGATAGTAAAATACAAAAAATGGGACGAAAAATCGAATGATTATGTTGTATTACTGATGGCATTTGATTGCATAAGCATTAATTCCGCACTAAAATTATGTGTTTAGTCACAAGGCATAAAATTGAAGCAGAACAATAATTCATGATTCCCTGGCAACTTTATATCCAGATTGCAGGGGCTCTATTATTAATCTGTTATTATTATTATTTTATTATTATTTATTCTGAACAGGCAGCTTTGCTGATACGTCCAGATCAGATCTTGTAAAGCTAAACATTATTAAAAATATAAACAAGTTTTTAGGTACAAATCGAGTCTGTTTTTTAATTGATTGACAGAGATTGCACTAATCACTTCAAATTGTAGTTTATTCCACATGTCCGCCACTTTATTTGGCAGAACGTTCTTAAGAGGATTAGATTTAAATTTTGTTGTTGAGTTTTGTGGTTGAGTTTTTTGTTGTGACCTCGAAGATTTGTGTTGATGTCGAATTTTGTAAATATTCTTCAGTGCAGGTACATCGTAATAATGTGTTAGAATTTTATGTCTCAATCAGGTCCCCTCTTTGTCTTCTTTGTTTGAGTGTAATAATTCTAAGTAATTTCAAGCGATCTTCATAATTCCTATTCTTCAGGCCCACTGGCATTTTGGTTGCCCTTCGCTGAACCTTTTCCAGAATATCTACATCTTTGCAAAAGTAAGGGTTCTAGATCTGATCTAGACTCAAGAATAGGTCTCACATATGCCTTGTAGATCTTGATAAAAACCTCTATTGACAGATGTTGGATAGCCTTCCTTATTAGATAGAGAGTAGAGTTGGCTCTTTTAGCAATTGCAATTATGTGTTTCTCCCATTTTAGATCATCAGTAATTGTTATTCCAAGATCTTTTTGTTGCTTGACTGCTTCTAGTTGGGCGTTTGCCAGAAAATATTGTTTGTTGGGGTTGCTTTTCTCGATATGAAGCACTGCACATTTCTCAATGTTTAAGGTAAGCAACCAATCTTCCGTCCACGCTTTGATCTTGTCAAGATCTTGCTGAAGCTGTCCACTGCATAGAATAGGATTGGCGAAGAATTTTGTGTCATCGGCAAAGTAGCTGCTCTGCGATGTGATTGAGGCTTGAAGATCCGTAATATACAAGGTGAACAAAACGACCCAGCACTGACCCTTAGGGTACACCACTGGATACAGTGAAATATTCAGAATTTAAAGTCGCCTACTTTCACATGGAAGGTGTGACCAGTTAAGAACTCTGATATCCAACTTAAAATTTTCCCTCGAATTCCGAGATGTTCAAGTTTTTGCAAAAGTCTTCTTACAGGAACTCTGTCGAAGGCCTTTTCGAAGTCAAGATATACAACATCGGTAGGTATACCCCCATCCCAGTTCTCGGTCCAGCGGTAAGACAAAGAAGTAAGTTGGTGACAGTGGAGCGCCCAGGAATGAAACCGTGTGCTCATTTGGAACAATTTTGTTTTGCGATATAAATTCGCGTAATTTTGCTGCAATGATTCTTTCCATGGATTTGCAAGCAATGCAAGTTAAGCTGATTGGAAGCAGTGCGCTTATCTCCTTTTTTATAGAGGGGATTACAATTGCGTGTTTCCAGTCTGCAGGTAATTTTCCTGATGTGATTGATTGCTGCATAATTACAGCTAGCGGTTTACTCAACTGACTTGCACATTCCCTACAGAGTTAAGCCGGTAAGTTGTCTGAACCCATGGCGGATTCGACGTTTAGCATTTTTAAGGTTTTTTCCACTAAATCTGTACTAATATGAACAGCATCAAAACAATTGTTAACCCTGGTCAGGTTAGTTAGAGGTGGTAAAGGTCCATCAGGTTCGTAAACGTAGGCATTATTAAACTGCTTAGCAAAAATTTCCGCAATTTCAAGAGGGTTGTTTGTGTTGGTCAGTCGTGCTATTGTAAAGTTCTAGTGGAGTAGAAGCTTTGGAATGAAGTTACATCTTGATATATCCCTAAAATGATTTAGCTCCATTGTTGACGAGGTTTTTTTCGTAGTTTCCTCTGGATCTTCTAATTTCTGAGACAAGTCGGTTGTTAGTTATATTGCCGGTAAGAAGAATCATCTTTTTTAATTTTGTAGATATCCCAATGTTTCCTTTTTTCTCTTGATAAATTATGGATATAGAGATATCTTGGGGCAATAGGGCAGGATACAACTGAGCACTGAGCGTGCCGCCCGGCGGCACGCCGCATGCGCACCGCCTGTGCAACTGCTATTCCGCGGCGTACCGCATGCGCGGTATGCCGCAAGTGCGAAAGGAGCCTTACGCATTTATGATTTTAAGAAATCACATGTACTGTTATAGCCGAATCATCATTTCAATCGAATGGATGAAAGAAAATGCCGGAAATAATGTCACAAATGGTAGTATTCATTAACCCCTCAGGCCTCGATTGGCCGATATCGGCCACAACACGATTCAGCGTGACAGCCCCATTTTAATTTTATTTTACTTTAATTTGTTTTATTTTATCATGTTTTATTATGTTAATATGTTTTATTTTAATTATGGGTACAGTGGCTTGGCGGTAATTAATGTTTTGGTGAGACAGTGTTATAATTCAATTTTTTTACTAATTTTTAGTAAAATATTTTGAGACATCAATTTTTCAATCGGCTGAGGGGCCGAGGCCTGAAGGGTTAAAAATACATTCAATAAGATTCCAAACTTTCGTTCCGACAGTGGATCTGACTCGCTCTCCTCGGGCGCGGGCGGCTCCTCGGACAGCAATGTGGACGGCATCAGCTGGGACGGTTCCAATTACTCCCTCGATTCCGCGGACATTGCGCTTGCAGCCGATAATGATTCCGGTAGCCTGACCGTTTATATTTCATTTTAATTTGTCTATACGAAGTAACCGCTATTTCAAAAGAGCTCGAAATATAAATGTAGGTTAATCCAATAACATAAATCTTTCACGGCGAGTAACCGAGGACCGACTTCATCCGAATATTCCGTCGTCTCTCGGCCGGCGGACGAACCCAATCGGGTTCCGATCCGACCGCTTCGGGCGGCGCGGTTCGTTTCTTGGCCGACGGCGGGGTCGGCCCGAGTGCTAACAGATGGTGTTAATATTTG
Organism: Micropterix aruncella; assembly: GCA_944548615.1. Classification (NCBI taxonomy): domain Eukaryota; kingdom Metazoa; phylum Arthropoda; class Insecta; order Lepidoptera; family Micropterigidae; genus Micropterix; species Micropterix aruncella. Next base: position 77,076 of record CALYMY010000020.1, on the reverse strand, counting down.
GTATGGTCGATTTGAAATATTATTAGTGCAGCTTGTTGTGAATGAGATATTCCAATCGAAAATTCACAACTTTATTTCGGCCTAACGAGGCATCCGTGTACCAAATTTCTAGTCTCTCCACCGTGTGCATGAGAAGGGTCCTGCACTACTTTGGTCATGTTGCCAGGAGAAACCCGGAGAATCTGGAGAAAATGTTTTCCAGGGATCAAGTGGAGGGAAGAAGAAGCAGAGGCAGATCACCGGCCAGATGAAACGACCTCATAAAAGAAGTTAGAAAAGGGTCAATACAATCTGCGACCCGCCATGCAGAAGACAGGTCGAAGTGGAGGAGTCTCGTAGGCAAACTGTTGTCTAGTGGCCACGATCCTCAATAATGAGGGAACGACGGAGAAGAAGCTTTAGTTGGCCTGTTGACCATTCAATTATATCTATATCACTAGCCAGTGCATGACTCTTCCAATGGAGCTGTATCTGCCTCCATCATTATAGAAATTGCTTCGGCCGAGTGATATTCATTATAGAAGGTACTCTTCCACGGTCAACCGTGCAGACACGAAATTTTGTATACGCATTCAATTATGTTAGGTTCTAAATTTGACCATGACATGGCTGCTGCACCCAAGGTTGGGTTCCAACGAGGGGACTTCTCGACGGTAAACAGCACACACACGAAATTTTCTAAGTTCTACTATGACATGGCTACTGCACCCACAGTTGGCTCCCGACGAGGTGACCCCTCAACGGTCAATAGCACCATACACCAAATTTTGGATACGCATTCAAATATGGTCTATTCTGTCCTATTTTCAGAGCATTTTAATAAAAGCTTTGTTTTTTTATGTAAATATTTATCTTGAGATACGTTTTTGGGAATATTCATTTTTGTAATGGGTTTTTATTTGTATAATTCATTGTTTTGAATTTGTTTGAAAAATGCCTTGTTTTCGATAATTACATTAATTTGATCGCAGCGCATGAGCGTCCCTAGGCTGTCTAAAAAAGCAAGACAGATACGTCCACCATCTTATATAAAAAAAACATCTTTCTTTGCACACCCTTCGAATTAAAAGACATAATTTAGGTACCAACTTATAAATGATAACTACCAATTGGAGGCTCGGAAATATGAGGAGACTAAATAACATTTTGTAATTATTCTAGTTAATTTATTATATCCATTCGATTGGGAATCTGTTTGGAATAAATAGATCAGGCGTAAATTTTGCTCCGAATGATTACTATTAAAGAAAATACATAGATACCAAATGCATTTAAAGCTTTCTATGTTCATTTGTATGTAAATTAAAGTTCTTTGGCCTACTAGTTTCATAAAATACTGGGCCTCCTTGTATTTTCATGCCTCTAATTTATGATTTAACAAGCTGCCCTTCCCGGCTACGCACGGGAAGTTTTAAATATATTGTTTGGGATGAGGTTACAATGTCGAACAAAATTTTGTTTGAATTCCTAATCAAATCTTTGCAATCTAATTAGGGAATACAAACAAAGATATTTGTTAACTTATTTAGTGAGGTATTAACATTGACAATATTCCAAAAAATTCTCACCAATTCTCTAGTGAATGTTTTATAAAGGTTCTCTGTATACTATATTGGCTGTGTTAGTTCATAATGTCTACGTCAAGATTGATGAAAGTCTACATGGGGTTACAAAAGGCTCCACATGGAGATCCAAGTACATGTGTTGGGCTACTGTCAATCAACCCCAAACTCAATCATCATCATGGATTAATTTCACACCTTTTAGAACCTAGTCACAGCTTACAAGGTTTTGCATGCTCATCCCCACTCTTCAGTAATAATTAATCCACTTCTAAATACCAGCGGTTGAGTCCGCTAAGCAGTAGCACATTACTCTTTCTCCCATACAGTATATTTTTTTTTCATTTCAGCCAGCATCCAATGGCCCTTTGATACCTTTTCCCCCGATGGGTCCCGCACCGGGCCCGGCACCTCGTCGGAGAGGACGTCGTCAGTGAGTAATCAACTTCTTTTTTTCGCAGTGCTGGGCATTGTTATACACAGAAGTGAACACCCGGTTTGTCCAAAACAATAACACCTGACAAAGGAAACATTAAAAAAAATACGAATTTGCATGTGAAAAATCATCTATCAGGGTAAAGACCTCTCTGTCAGGCAAACTGACAGTTGGCTACGCGCCGAAGGCTGGCCAGTGGCATAGAAGGAGTTTACTTGTCAACTTTTTTATTGCCGAGCAAGTGTATTTTTTTTTTTGCTGGCGCTACAATGTATGATGCAGGTTAATTTTAAAGCATTAAATGGGGCGTGCCATACCATAGAGTTGACGCTCACCTGCACATACATAGTCACCTGTTTTAAATCATCAATTGAGCGCGCCACCATTGTGCGCTGGCTTTATTAGGCCAGCGGCTTGAATAAGCCATACTAGAATATTAAATTTCTAAATTGCGCGCTGGCTCTAGAATATTAAATTTCTACGTTTTTCAAGACTATAATTTTGACTCATAGATTTTTATCCCTAGAAAGACATGGTAAAATAGGTAATGCTATAACTAGGTATGTGTAATATTATCATAGCCATACTAGAATAAACCCCGCGACCAGTCTGAGATATCGATGGCGAAGCTGCATATGGACCCCCTCTACCCTTGTTTAGTCGCGCATGCGCGGGACAAGATTCGGAATTAATTATTATAATCAATTAAAGAATGATAAACGCGCACGCGCGACTAGACAAGGATAGAGGAGGCCCATATACAGCTATCTCTTTCTATTCCGCTATCCCATTCACTCACAGTGCACCTTCGCACTCCCGCTGTCTATTCTATTACCTCTATGAAAATTACGCATGTAATGGTTTAGTGTCCAGCTATGTTTTTTCGCCATAGCTACTCTGGTTTTTCGGAGATAGATATCCCAAATAATCCATTTTTTTCTTTATTTTTATTTTTTACAGGCATCAATAGCTGGATTACCTGGATCTCTTTACGGTGGATACGGTCACTGTTTCAACTGCGGAGCGAGAGGGCATTGGGCTCCGGGCTGTCCACGCAGATAAACATTTGTAATGTTATCCACTTTGCTACTTTCCGATGTCGACATTCCACTATGGTGTATAACTTTTTTCAAAAATTGGAATTTGTATGCGCGTAGACTGAATGATTGGAGCTCATGAGAGGGAGAGAATAATAAATTTAGAAATAAACATAATTACAATATTTAACATTCAAGACATACAAATTATTGTAAATACTTTCTTTTCAATGTTTACCAATGTTACCGAAGTATTAAATAAAAATGTTCATTGTATTAAAAATGACAAATTTGTATGGTGTTTCACTAATTTATGTTGCGGAGTGGACTATTTGTAGGTGTAATAGGAGAGCTAATAGCTCGTAGCTGAAGAGTTCACCTGGCAGAGACTAGACTTCTATCACCTATTTGGGAAGACACTAAAACCTATTTGCGAAGTGGCAGCTGGTTTCTAGAAGCGGAGCTTTTGGCTATAAGCTGACTAAAAAGTGGCATCTTCAGTTGAAGAGGAATCCCCTGGGTGCAATAAAATAAAATACAAACGGAGCTGCCATGGAATTCACCGACCAAAAATCGGGCCCATCATATATAATTATTACACTTCTGGGAGGTGAAGGGTGGATTCCGGACTTACGACAGGCGGTGGTAGGTTTAGGACAGCTGTCTTGCCACATGTGAGCGTTCACCTTACCACCCATTCACTCCCCCTTCGAAGCCATAGAATTTGAGATGCAGAAATCGCGGTTTTAGATAATTTTTCTAGAAAGGAGTTGATTATTTTCCTGGAGAGACAAAGATCTTTAAAAAGGTGAAACAAAGATTTAGCTGGCAGGCCACGAGCGCCTACTTCCACCGCGTGAAGGTGAACAGTGAAGCCGTTCCGGGTGACGGCATTTGCGAGGTCATGGTATTTATTTAATTTGTACTCGTGGTCTTTTGGGATATTTGATTCCCATGGAACAGTTAACTCTACGATAAGGACCATCTTCCGAGATAGAGAGTAAAGAGTTATATCTGGACGCAGGGCTGTGCATCCGAGACTTTCAGGGAATTTGTACTGCTTAGAGACTGAATCGACCTCCATAATCCAATCTGAAGCTTTCTCGATTATTGAGAAAGGTTTTCCAGTGAGATGTTTTTTGCCTTTAGAGCCAACCCGCACAAACTGTATTGGGGGTTTGGAGGATACTGTCAAACCCTTGTTGGCACGAGCCACTGAGAGGCTAAGTACCTCGCGAATAACAGCAAGGACTTTGTTGTGGCGGTAAGTGTACCGTCCTTGATCCAAGGCCACCTTGCAGCCAGCTAGAATATGTCTAGCTGTGCAAGGGGTGTTGCTACAAAGGGGACATGAACTATCCTCGGTTTATTTATAACTATAACAGTTTATTCGTCGTACGTTTCGTGCTGGGACCTGTTTGGCTCATAGTTGAATAGTTCACCTGCCAGAGATTAGACCTCAATGATATTAAATCACACTAAAACTTGGGAAGTGGCAGCTGGTTTTTAAAAGCGGAGTGTTTGGCTATAAGTATTTACATAATCAGTGGCTATAAGATGACTAAAGAATGGCATCTTCGGTTGAAGAAGAATCTCTTTGGGTGATGTGCAAATTAATTGGGATAATCATTTTTTTGTATTGATTAATGTCCAAATTGACACACATTCACAAAATATTTATTTTATTTAATTAAGTAATGTACAAAAAAAAACTAGGAGATGCAGGATATTGTACATACAGAATCGTTACAAACCAACATCGTGGTAGGTAAGTGAAAAAAATTGCTTTATCCTAAGTGCCAACTAACTAGACCTAGAAGGTCTGTATCTGGATGTGCTGATTATTATTCTTCATGTTTGTTATCGCGCAAACCAACGCATTTGATTAAAATTTTTAATCTATTTTTTAAATTCAACAAAAGTGTTATTGATTCCCAGGTGTGGTTTTTTACGCCAATAGATATACCAATCTTTAAAATACCAATTATAAAAAAATATGTAAATAATTAAAACAAATAAAATTTCTAACATAGGAAGATCAGTTCATCAAGATCATCATAAAGGTCGTCAAGTTCATCAAGATCATCATCTTCCATCATGAAGTTACTTCCTATACTCATCTTCTTATGTTGTCAAATATTGTATTCAAGGAATGACAATGGAGTGACTCACTTTGCAGACAGAAACATATATGCATAGATAATAATTAATTAGGGAAGATCTTGAATACTATATGAAGAAGGCATTCACACATCTTATATATAAAAATGAATCGCCGTGTGTTAGTCTCGCAGGATCTCGGAAATGACTCGACCGATTTGAATTATTTTTCTTTTATTTTATTTGGCTTGATTCAGGGGTGGTTTACAAAAAAAAATATTTAGGAAAAACTCAAAGAAACAACTGAAAATCGAAAAAATCGAAATTGGTCATTTTGGGAACATTGGCCACTTTCTAGATGGCTATCGCGGCGATCGTATTGTTTGACAGCTGCGCTATCCATATTCTTCTTCTTCTTCTTGTTTTCTGGCAATCTTAAAGTTATATTTTAGTATATAACTTTTATCTATTATATAATTTTATCTTTTATCTATTATCATTTATAGACGAATCTAAACCCGGTAAGCACCATGTTTATTTCCTATTATTTACAGGTCGAGCAGGTCGCTTCAGAACACAATGGGAGGAGGGATTCGTGACCTGCTACAAGCCAGAGGATCTCGCCACTTTAACGGCACTTCTGGAATCTCAGCCAGATCCAGTAAAACAGGCCGGCCTATATCCGACTGCCGAACAGATGGAGATGTATGCCTATCGTCTGCCACATTCTTCACTAAGTAGCTTGATGGTAATGTATTTATAATGTTGTGTCAAGTGCTCTCAGGTAGCTGCAGCAAGTGTAACCACTTTTCTTTTGCAGGACATTTTCGTTCATCTATGTACAGTCGACGACAAATTTCTGGCCGATATGATTCAACACGTTGCTCTTCCGCTTAGAGCGCGATACGTATTTTGTTGTGCGCCGATCAATAAGAGAGTTACTTTCGTTTGCGCAATCTTTCTGAAGGTAAACCAATCTTTATTTTATCGATTACGAGTAAAGGAAGTCGGTCCAATTCCCTATTTAATTTTATTCTGAATTGATTTTTACTTTCATATAATAAAATAAACTATTGTCATCAGATGGTGAGGCAGTATTGTCATCAGATGGTCATCATCATCATCACGATACGAGGAATAAATCCAATCTCCACATAAACCGACAGCGACTTAGCAAAGTGCGATACAGTTTTATTCATCAAAATTTGTCGTTCTATAATAAGATTCCAGAGCAAATGAAAAGCCTCGGAGAGGTCCAATTTAAAAAGATAATCATAAATAATTTGGTAAGAAACCCAATTTATGGTATAAGGGAGTTTGAAAATTCTGAGTCTATTTTCCATGTTGATGATTAATGAAATGCGTAGTTTTAAACATAACGGTATTATGATAGCTGACATTCTAATTTTCATATAATTTATTAAACATCTATTCATTTTTAAAAAAAATACGAAAGCATTATTGCTGGATTGACAATAAAATATATATTTTTTGATTATTCTACATAGAATTTGCATTTCTATTTTAATATATTATTCTCCTTGACTCTTAAATCACATTAGTATATTTTGATTATTTGTATATAGGTAATATTGAATATAATATTACAGCGATGACAACTATCACGATAGTTATGTTTTTAATAATTAAATTTTTAGCATTTAATTTTGTGACGCATCCAAGTGTAGGAATGCCTATCTACTGGAGTAGTTGATTGTATTGTATTGTATTGTACAGTCGTAACGAGCCGCTGACCGGGGATTGGATGAAAAGGACAATGAATTGGCCGTTTTCTACACCAAAGACTATAGATGACCTTGTTCATTTAGAAGGCGCATTCGACTGCATGGATTTATATCTATGGTTGAGGTAAAGATTTAACTGTTACCAATACCGACTTTGAATATTTTACATTTAAGTAGTAAATGCAGTGTCCTTTGACTTCCGCAGCTCGCAACACGGTGGCATAGTCCAGTCCAGCTACGAGGAGAGGTTGCAGCCTGGGACGGCCAGGTGGCATAGTGGTTGGGTCGCCTGATCGTACATTGTAAGGTTCCGGGTTCGATTCCCGGCTGGGTCACCATTTTCCGTTGGAATAAAACTAACAGAATTGCATTTTCAATTCTATACAATCAAATGCGATAACAAGACACACACTTACTACATGCTGTTGTACATATAAACACTTCATAACAGGGTTGGTTGTAAGAGATTGTCGTATGATAATAAACCGCCATTGTGAAATTTCACAATAAAGAGTAGAAACAACAAAGAAATATACTACACAGGAGGAGCACAGAAAGCGAGGAGACCTGATTAAGACCTATAAGATACTTTTGGGACACTACTAATCCACTCGCATCCCTCCCATTTACGTAGTCAACACTGACCACCATCTCCGAGGCAATGTCGAGTAGATGTCAATATTGAGTTTTACTTTGAACCCTCCGAAGCACTTCCTCAGTGATCGAGGACTGTAATAGCTTCCCGAAAGTGGTGTTTGCCAAAAGCATACATGATTTTAAACACAATCTAGACAAAACATAAGTGAAAGGCAGATCGAAACTAATTTAGGCAAATAAATATCAGAGCTATTTAGAGATGTCCCCGGTTTTTTCAGTAAATTTTATCACATTAGCGGTTCATGCTGCGAGAGGAGGTCATCATGGAGGCGACAGCGCCGTCGCTCAAATCACACAAAAGAGACAGCTATGCAGTGAGAAAGAGACGGTGATGTTACATATTTGAAAATGAAATGAAATCAGGGTGCCCCGCAGAGGACAGGATATCGGATCGATACCTCCTCGCGCAACATGAACTCCCAATACTCATCAGAGTCTAGGGGTACGGGAAATTAAAAGCAGGCATGCACCTACGTAAAAGAGGGACACACCATCTCCACCCATTTTTCTAGACCTTGTCAATTTTTTATACATTTTGTTTTTAGCTACCGTTTCATGGATATGTTCCCTGACAGTGATACAGTCAGAGAAATGCAAAACGAACTAGATGGAATTATCCGCCTTGGAATATTCCAGCTGACTAGATTACTCCGAAACACAGAATCTATAAACCAAGAAGACCAGAGTGAAGATTATACTCCCCCGCCAAAAATTACACGAGCAGCCCCAAGGGTTCAAATTGGCAAAGGAAAGCTAAGCCACAGGTGACTACTTAATCCATTAATTTATAAACGGTTTAATTTTTATTTTAAGTTTTATAACACCATCGTGTGTTGTACCCTAAAGCTGGTGTTACGTTACGTTACTTGAAATGGTACTTGGAATTACTTGAAATGTTACATTAACCTTTCGGAAGCCAGCTTTCATGCGCAAAAACGGCGCCGCACATTTTTGGTCAATTTTGTATATAAATACTAACAATATTATTTTTTTGTGAACCAGGTATATCTTGTTACCTAATAATTAATTTTGTTAGTCATGTAAATCATATATTTATAGATTAGGTACCCAACAAAAAAGAATTCCTAAAAGAATGATATTGTTAGTATATACTATGTTAGTATATTATAGTGTATACAAAATAGACCAAAAAAGATGCGGTGCCATTTTTCGCGTGAAGTCTGGCTCCTAAAAGGTTAAGCCCTTTGTACCGTTCTCTGTGGACTTAATTGCATTTCTTCGTGAACTAAAATAGTAACTTAGTTCAACCGAAGGAGACAGAGCAGAGCTGAATATGAAATGAACTGTCGTCGATTTTCCCGCACCAAAACGAATTTATAGACGCCCGATTAAGTTTGAACACATTTCGTGCGGTGTTAGATTTAGCTGCTTTATCCGTCGGTGGGTAGTTTTAATCCGGAAAAGTGACAACCGTTTATTTCACATTCCGCTTTGTCTCATTCACACGAACTAATTTCTGATTTTAGTTCAGGAGAAACTCAATCGAGCCCTACCTCAGTCCTACTAAATTAAGAATTTAAATCAACAAATATTTTATCAACAGGGTCTGCTTACACCTCGAATGTTAAAACAGCTTCAAGCAGAAATGGGCGGCAAAGAAGAAAATCGTTATGGACATAATCAACATCAAAGGAAACCCTTAAAACGAAGAAAATAACATTCGTTACTAATTAAATAGACTTTAGTCATATTTTATACCTATGCTGATTTTTGACAGTTATAAATAAAACTATCAGATGCACTATGGTGTTTTATTTTTTCAAACATTCAAAGCAAAAGTGTTTATTACATTTTTAATTTCATAAATTGTGTGACACCCGTTTAAGTTTAGTGATTTTTATTTCAAAATAAGCATTCCTATGTAGTATAATAAATACAAACGGAGCTGCCATGGAATTCACCGACCGGAGTCGGGCCCATCATAATACATTTTTTTTTTTTTACACTTCTGGGGGGTGAGCAGTGGATTCCGGACTTACGAACCGGCTGTGGTAGGTTTAGGACAGCTGTCTTGCCACATGTGAGCGTTCACCTTACCACCCATTCACTCCCCCTTCGAAGCCATAGAATTTGAGATGCGCAAATCGCAGTTTTAGATAATTTTTCTAAGAAAGAGTTGATTATTTTTCTGGAAAGGCCAAGATCTTTAAAGAGGTGAAATAGAGATTTAGCTGGCAGGCCACGAGCGCCAACTTCCACCGCGTGAAGGTGAACAGTGAAGCCGTTCCGGGTTACGGCATTTGCAAGATCATGGTATTTATTTAATTTGTACTCGTGGTCTTTTGGGATATTTGATTCCCATGGAACAGTTAATTCTACAATAAGAGCCACCTTCCGAGATAGAGAGTAAAGAGTTATATCTGGACGGAGTGCTGTGCATCCGAGACTTTCAGGGAATTTATACTGCTTAGAGACCGAATCAACCTCCAGAATCCAATCTGTAGCTTTCTCGATTATTGAGAAAGGTTTTGTAGTTAAATGTTTTTTTGCCTTTAGAGCCATCCCGCACAAACTGTATTGGGGGTTTGGAGGATACTGTCAAACCCTTGTTGGCACGAGCCACTGAGAGACTAATTACCTCGCGAATAACAGCGAGAACTTTGTCATGGCGGTAAGTGTACCGTCCTTGATCTAAGGCCACCTTACCACCACCAGCTAGAATGTGTCTAGCTGTGCAAGGGGTATTGCTACAGAGGGGACAAGAACTATCCTCGTCAAAGCTCCAACGAGCGAGGTTACTGGGGTCTGGAAGTGTATGCTGAAAGGCATTCAAATAAAATTTCAGCATCTCTGGCGTCCAGTCATAGAGCATTACCTTCCAGTGCATTGGAGGCGGAATGCAAAAGTCCCCAATTGTTGTCCAATCATTCTGGCATTGAAGGCCAATAGCATGAGCCATACTCTTGCTGTCGTAATCTCCCCGCAAAAGAGACTTCTTCAAGTCCACGTCGCTCGTGGTTGTACTGCCATACCCCAGACCAATGCCATTCTGGCTGATTCCAGTAAGGAACTTTTTGTGGAAGTCTACGCGGGCTTGTAGTTCATTTGAATCACTACGGCCACTTATTACGTGCTTCGATATTGCCGGATCTTTGGAATTGCACAGAATCGAATTTTTGGTTATTCTGGAGTTGGCGTAGAGCAGAGAGGGCAGTTTAAGCGCTAGCCCAAAATTTGTTTGGACCTGAAGAGAGTCGAGGGGTCAGCTGGTTTGGCTAAGGACAGCCAGGATTTTAAACTAGCTGTCACCAGCGCATCTAGACGGGACAGTTGGGTTTTGGTAAAATCGTAAATAAGAAAGGGCCATGACAAATGTGACGTTAGATAATTGTCATAGATCCAGGCCTTACGAGGGCCAGAAATTAGCAAGGCATCTATTTTCGCCAGGCAACTTTTGAAATGCTCTATAACATGATCGCCCGAGACGTCTTTTCCCTGATGGATGATTTTTCTGCCGAGGAATTTGAAATGATTGTTTGGGTCTATAAGGGAGATATTAGAGCCCTTATAGACCAATTTGGGGTCATAGGATGTAAATTTTGTGCCCATGCGGGCGAGTCCAAGGCAAAAACATTTGGAGGGCTTCACTTTTATACAGCCTGACCAGTCGCAGAAAAGCTCCACTTTCTGTAATAGCAGGGAAAGCTGCTTGGGGCTTCTGGTGATGAAAGTTAGGTCGTCGGCAAAAGCGAGGCACGACGAGGTGTATTGGCCGTCTGTTTTAAAACGGTAGCCCCACTTCCTGTCAAACTGGGTCAGGCTTTCCAGAAGTATATTAAAAACTATATTAAAAATCGTCGGGGAGAGGCAACAGCCCTGAAATAGTCCAATTGAATATGGTATAGAGCGGGTAGTCCATTCTTGCGTTTTAACATGGAAAGTCAGACAGTTGTAGTAGGAGGCTACAATGTCACGCACGACTGGTGGGAAGTTGTCTAAAATAATATAACAAATCTAAAATATAAATCTATCTAAAATAACGTAACAAAAAATATAAAAATTACAGTCGAAACTCCTCTTAAAGAATTTCAATGGACTTGGCATTTTTAATTATTTTTGAAGATCTAAAACATGAAAATAGAATAGTTTGTAAATAAGAAATATGGAATATTGAGATTCAATGACCACAAATGTAATATTTTAAATTATACAAGAGTTTCGACTGTATAGTATAAAGAAACATAGTTTTACTCAATTAGTTATTAAATAAAAAAAAGCTCTCATAATAAATATATCAACCCCTAAACAAGATTACTGTTCCCCCTGTTAGTGGTCGGATAAGAGTCATTATTTAAATCTAGTAACACAAAATTTCGATCATTTTGATTTTCTTGCGATGGCAACTCGAGATCAAGTATCTGTATATCGTCTTTGGCGACTGGATTGTAATGTAATTTTGGACTTTGCTGTCGTTTATTGTGTTCCAAATCAAATATCTCCAGATCGTCGTCGTCTTCCGAATCGACAGTGAGCGGCATTCTAGACAGTTCCATATGTTCCGGATTGTCATCAGATTTTAAAACACCGTATTTGAAAAGAGGCGACTCGGATAGATAGTCATCTTTGTTTTGCGAGTCCGTTGATTTTCTGAAAATAAACAATATAGTGAAAACCAGTGTTTTTCAACCTTTTTTTAGATCGCAACCCCCTTTTTGGTAAAAAAAAAAAAAGGTTGTAAATAAGAATGTAAGTTAGTTCTCTCGGGTCCCTACAGATTTGCCGCATCCCAATTTGCCGCTTCCAGTTTCGCCGCATCCAGATTCGCTGTAAAATGAACCTTCTAGATTTGCCGCATCCCAATTTGCCGCTTCCCACTGCGCCGCGTCCAGATTTGCCGCAGTTTACAATCCCAAATCGCCGCATCCAGATTTGCCGTAAAATGGAAATGTCAAACGTCGAATTGGTGTTGCCATCATGTAATTGTTTATAAAGTAGCGTTTTCACAATGCAAAGTTAGTTGCAACCGCTTTTACTCTCCTAAGCGATGAGAATTATGACAATTCGGCCAGTTATTTTAAAACTATCAAACTGGCAAATCTTATAAATAGGATAGAAAACGAATTTACCGCGTGAAATTTGTAGGACCCGACGTTTCGGTGACGTTGCAGCCGCCGTTGTCAAGGGTAAACCAGTTTACCCTTGACAACGGCGGCTGCAACGTCACCGAAACGTCGGGTCCTACAAATTTCACGCGGTAAATTCGTTTTCTATCCTATTTATAATGTCAAACAACCGCGATAGTCTTCGATGGCAAATCTTCATCAATATCAATAATATTCACCAGAGTGAATATATAGTAGAATAATTTATCCTTTGCACTCATGTATTCGTGAACTAAAGCGCGATCGCAAGCGCACTTTTTTTATCCTACAATGTAATCGTTGATTGCCAGTTTGACATTTCTAAAAAACTGGAATTGCCGAAAATATTTTTGATTCGTCATGTTTTCAGTTTTGAATATTTTCGGAATAAAACATTTGGAAAAGAAATTTTAGGTCAATTGTCCAATATATAGTATAGGAATATTGTTTATCTCAAATTTCATCTTGGAGATTGTCAATTTCACCCCGTCTATATCGATTCCTTATTTTTTTCAAATTTAGTAGGTACTTTACTACCTTAATAACAATAGTCATTTTAGACTATGTCATTTTAGACTATGACAGACATTTCAGACAATAGTCATTTTAGACTATGAGACAGTTTCTCGTGTTTTTATGCGATTATCTCTTCCATTACTTCCCGTAATGCAACTGTGTCCTTCCCCTCCCTGTTTTTTTTTAATGTTATCATTCTTATTTTATCATAGTTAAACAGTGTCATTTATACGAAAATTAATATGCCGTTTTTTATTTATTGTGTAAAATATATTGTGTAAAATAGCGATATTGTGTAAAATATCGCTATTTTACATATATATAAGTATGAATGAAGGTGGAAATATATATATATTTTATATATATTTTACATATATATAAGTATTTTACATATATATAATTTTCAAATATATAAGTATGAATGAAGGTGGAAATTATTTGCCCGATGATGACTGCGATAATGATGTAGCACCTCTGGCAGATGGAAATGTTAACGGAAATGCAGCACGTTCAGCATTTATTGAGCAATATTTTTTAAATAAAACAATTACAAGTATATAAAGGTTTTTATTTAAAAAAGAAATGCTTACATGCTTACAAATAAAAAAACGACAAACACAAGTATATAAAGGTTTTAATTTTAAAAAGAAATGCTTACATGCTTACAAATAAAAAGAACAACAAACACAAGTATATAAAGGTTTTAATTTTAAAAATAAATGCTTACATGGTTACAAATAAAAAATAAACTAAACTAAATTATTATCAAAAATTATTTATAAAAATATAAAAAATGAACTAAATTAAGTATCAAAATACATACAATGCACCTGAAAAATATTTTTTTTCAATCCAATGCAAAAACTAAACAACTCAATGCGAAAATTAAACATCCGAGTCCGATTCGTCATGTCAGCACTTAGACGTCCTGACGATTTAAATTTTAGACGACGCCAACTGTGAATTTCCGCCATTCTCTCTTCTTTCTTTTTTAGAGCATCCATTTTGGCGACGTGCTCTAGCCTGCTCCATTCATGTTGCTCCTTCAAGAAATCTGTTTTTAGTTTATTTTCTTGCAACATCAGTCTGCGGAGCAGCTTTATTGAACGAAGTGACTCTGTCAGAAGCGCATCTTTAATAGGTACCGATTGCACCACCTGTAAAATAAAATATACTCAAATAAATCAACATACTTTCAGGGCCTAGTGGCATAGTGGTCAGATTGCCTGATATTGCAAGGCTCCGGGTTGGATTCCCGGCTGGGTCACCATTTTCCGTTAAGATAAAATTAACAGAATTGCATTTAACCCTTGGAGTAAATGGGTATTTTCATGGATGCATCTGTCTCTTTTGCAGGATTTTCGGCGACATCGACTTAAAGTACTATAACTACGAAACTACTACACCAATCATAAAAAGAACAACTGCACAATGATTACATTAAAATTTCGAATATAGAATATTGAAATATCATTTTCTAAAACAATTAGATAATTATGAATAAATATGAGAACGTCAAAGAAGTGAAAAAAACGCGGAACCAGATCTGGTCGTATCATACTCAACGGATAATTGTTTCAGAACCAGATTTGGTCGTATCATACTCAACGGGTTAATTCTGCCGATCGAATGCAAAAACAAGACACATACTTCAACGCATGTTTCACGCACACACATATAAACGGTTCATAGTAGGATTTGTTGTAAGAGATTGCACTATGATAATAAACTCGTCCATTGTAAAATTTCACAATAAAGAATAGAAACAAACAAACAAACTTTCACCCAAGTGTCTATGTACATACATTTTTTGACCGCTGCATAGCTTTGCGCTTCTTGCTTTGAGGCGTTCGCTCAGATGCTCTCTTTTTCTTGGCTGATTGCGGTGTTCCGAGTGGCGGCGGCACAAATTCACAGTCGGTCATTTCCTCCACTACAATATCTGGCCAATCTTCAGTTATCTATAAAAATTTAAATGTCTCATTATCAATAAATCGAAATAAAAAATCACGACAGACTACAAATACATACCGCGAAAGGAATGTCGTCGTTTTGGGTCCGATTAGTGTATGACTCGAGTGGCTGAGGAGTATAAGTTGGAGTTTGGGAATTGGATGGGATAGTTGTTTGGGAGGTAGAAGGGAGATATTGTGGTGGCTGCGAGATCACTGAAGCTTAAGATGGCAGCGGCAGCTTGCACGGTTTAGTCTGTAAAAAAAAATATTAATATATGAGATTTCATTTTTGTCTGAAATATTTAAAACCGCGGTAAATGCTATTTTTCGAAAACATACCCATTCCAACGCATCGCTGTCATATTTATGCACAGGAACGTCGAATTTTAATGTCATATTTATGCACAGGAACGTTCGAATCTGAAATTTAAGTCAAAATTAATGAAAGGGTATATATAATGAGGTATACGAGACAAACCAATCGGTTGAGTACCTACGTATATTTTATCCAGATTCAACGGCGCTCTGTCTCTGGATTGCACTAACAACTCCTTCTGGAATCTGTAATATATTTGAAGTTAAATTAATGATGAGGTACATAATGAGGTATGCAAAACAAAGCAATAGGTGTGTTTAGAGTGCTCAAAAACTATTATATATTTAATGGGTAACGTCTTTTAATCTGGACAATCCGTCTTGTTTCTCGACTGATAGAACGCCGATATTGCTGTGATAATCTTAAACGAGGCCTGGTTGGCTGTGGCCAGGCATGTTAAAAAAGCTATCTTGTTGCATGCATTACAAATAAAAGCTTTACAGTCGTCGTAGAAGAAGATCAATTAAATATTTACCTGAAGCCGTTATCGTAGATAGTATCAGAAAATGAGGTGGACTCTCTCTCTCAATTTCACTTCGTCCACAGACTGCACACACGCTTCTGGGAATCTGTAATTTATTTGCATTCAAAATAAACAACGACATGATTGTGCGACATGATTGTGATATGTCGACATAGATTGTGCTAATAATAGCGCTAAATAGGTAAAGAATACTGTTAAAAAATGATTATACCATTAATATTTAATAGATATGAACTAAAACTGTTAATGAAATCTGTAAAATTAGCGATAATAACGAATGTTTCGCGGGATCAGTGAACACGACAATTTGAGGTTATGTTTCTATGTAAAACAACATATTAACGCAAATTTGTTGATAAAAAGATGTATATTTACCTTAAATAGTTGTTGCAGATAGGGAGATGAGTATTTTACATTAAATCACATTTAAAATTACACATAAAAACCACAAAAACTCACAATGTCCACTGTTCATAGAACTGTCGTGGAACTGTCAACAATACTTAGATCGACGTTGCCAGTTGCCAGCCACATCTCTCATGGCTTATTGTTGGAAAGGCGATGCCTGAAATAGCACGCCATCTATTATTTTCTTCCTTGAACATGTGATTTGTAGCGTAGAAGGAAATGCAATAGATAGCGCTAATAATTGAATGCTAATTTCGTTGAAACTGCTTGAATTATTGGGTTTTTAGAATCAATCGATCCTTTATAATTAAAACTTAATTATCAATGTTAATATAGATATCCAAATAAATTGCTATACTTTTCGACGTCAGCACTACCAGTGCCATCTGCGTAGTGACGGCGAGAAATATGCTGCCATTTTCTTGTATGAGATGGTGCTATCTATTACACTATAAAATCAATGGTAATATAAAGAAACACGTAGATGTCGTAAATCTAAAATTGAAGACATATGTTTGTAAGGAATGCAGTTAAGCCATTTCACGATATGGACAACTGAAGTAGCATGTAAATGCTGTACATCTAAAATTGAAGAAATA
This sequence comes from Micropterix aruncella, assembly GCA_944548615.1. Taxonomy (NCBI): domain Eukaryota; kingdom Metazoa; phylum Arthropoda; class Insecta; order Lepidoptera; family Micropterigidae; genus Micropterix; species Micropterix aruncella. The sequence goes on along the minus strand of CALYMY010000020.1, from coordinate 60,099 downwards.
TGTTTTGTGCTTTTTCACAATAAGCAGGTCTTAAAAAGCTCTTAGACCCCGTACATCTAAAATCAAAACAATATGTTTTTCATGAATGCAGTTATGCCTTTTCAGCAAAGGGACCTCTAAGATCATTCATAAAAAAATATGATTATATTCTCTTATGCGGAATGCGATTGTTCACTTACACAGAAAAGACTTAATAATACACATGGAGGCACGGTTCATTCGAATTTGAATAATTTCTTTCGTGAGGGGTGTGATCGCCCATTTTACGCAAAAGGTAAGTCTAAATTCATGGAAAACTTCAAAAGTTTGTTTCTATATATTGCAATTAGACGGAAGAGAAAACTGATGATGTATAAATAAATCGAAGGTGCATTTGGACACTGCAGCGACATTTATTTATTTATTTATTTTAAACATAACATGCGAAATTCATAAAATGGTCATACTAAGTAATGGTGAGAAGTAAACGACGACCCACATTTACATGACCATGCGCAGCGCATGCCCAACTAGGCCGAGTATAGCCTGTATCTGGGCATACGATTTATTTTCAGACTTGGGTGGAGAAGAATAACTGACGTAGGAAACACTTATACACACACATATACATATACACATATATACATAATATACTTTAAATATTTTATAGTTTAATTATATGAATGAATGCTTGTAAGACACTGTAACATTCAGAATTAAATTACGATATTCCTTTAAAAAACTGCGTATTTTAAAATCAGAGACACTCTCTCATATAAATAGGATAGAAACGAGTCCGGCCCCCCACCACCGTTATAACCTATGCAGTGGCGGCAGCGGTATGCCGCCTACCCGCAAAACAACGGATTGACAGCTCTTTCAGTCTAACCTGGACAACGGCGGCTGCAACGTCACCAAAACGTCGGGTCCTACAAATTTCACGCGGTAAATTTGTTTCTATCCTATTTATAATGTCAAACAACCGCAATAGTCTTCGATTTTACACTCTGTCATAGTTTTGAATGAAAACAATTATGATTTTAAATATAGAATTCTCGAACTATTAAGGTCGTAAAGTATGTATACTAAATTTGAGTAAAATGAATGAATTAATTCCAATATAGAGATGGCTATTGTAATCTTTTTTGTGGGTTGGCATCAATTTAAAATGAGACCTATTTAATCCCATATCAAAAACATAATGAATATTTTCATGAGATTTCAAAAGATTTTGTAATATTAGATTTTTTTTTAGGTACCGTGCAATCCCCCGTGGGTCATTTCGCGGCCCCCAGGGAGTTGAAAACCACTGGGGGCCACAAAACAGATCCACCACAAAACAGATCACCTCGAAAGAAAATTTTCAATTCTGGAATGCAGAAAGAACTGTCAATTGTGGTTTAATTTGTTGAAAATATCCTATCTATGAAAGATGTTATTGTTATTATTATTATTATTATTATTTGTGTTTATTTGTAATATGTTATAGATCAAACAACAATAGGTGTAAAACAGAATAGTAACTTGAAATATATAGCATGTTTTTTCAATCTCTACTATATATTACTTGATAACTTCTTCTTCTAGTTCCTCTCCTATTGATGGCCGGACAACATTATAGGTATCTTCAATTTAGAGGCTGCTGCTCTGGACAGCGAGGTGGTACTGCAGCCAAGCCAGTCCTGAAAGTTCCTTAGCCACGAATGCCGCCTCCTGCCGGCGCTTCTCTTCCCACCGATCTTGCCTTGGATAATGAGGATTAGCAATTTGTATTTGTCATTGCTCATGACGAGACCGAAGTATGTTATTTTCCTGTGTTTGACGGTGTTCAGAAGTTTTATTAGTGACTCGGTCACGCCATGACATTTTCAAGATACGGCGGTATATCCACATTTCGAAAGCCTGGGATTGATAAATCAATTTGTCTCTTTATTTTAATTGAAACGTATTGTCCTAACTAAAATATGTTTAAAAAAATGCTCTTAGCTAAAATATGTTAAAAAAAAATTACCTCCAAATCTTATAAGACATTTATCCTATGAATAGCAACGTCAAAGATCCAAAGACGATCACTCCTCTTTTCACAGTTCCGGGTTTTATTTCGTTAGACTCGGATAGTGATTGGCGCTGTATTATTTGCAGTTGGCGTTTCACCATCCTTCTTTTTGTTAGGACTAGGAACTGGCTCATCTTTATTAGGACTAGGAACTGTCTCAATGATATCGGAAACTTTCTTATCTGAAGTATTAAACAGAAATATTAGATGTCAAACTTCAACCGCAAAAATGCAGACGGTTGATGCAGGGGTTTATGCTAACCTGCTACAACTTCCTGACTCGACAGATCTTTTTTGTTGCTCTTTTGTTGCGACTGTTCAGCCGTTACGGCGGAGGGCGATTTGGAAGAAATATTTGTGTCATTGCCACTTTGTTTTGATATCCTAAGGACGGTTGCAGATCCCGCACATACTTTTCGTCATCCTGAGCACGTCCTTGATCAAAACATATAGGAAAACAATTTTTAAATGCATGGGGAATGCTGTGTTGTAAGGTATGAAATTACACTTTATTTATCACATTTCTTCACAGTAATAAGTATAATTTTGCACAAGCGTTTTCGTTGCGAAAAAATGACGTGAGCTGCATGCACAGACTTATTAGGGACTAGTCAGACGATAATCCTTAGTACATCGGCCGAGGTCCTTATACTTTTTTTAATATGGCAACATTATAAATGATAGATGACAGCTTCTTGTTTGACATCTCGTTTTTTTTTTTTTTTAATTTACCAGTACGTAAGGCAGTGCGTATGCAGGCTTCTCTCCATACCCAATTAACGTTACGAAAACCAATGTATTTTTTTAAATTATTTAATTTGAAATATTTGAGCCTTCACAAATGTTCAATAGCCAACCTTCCGAGGCATAATGCGTTGACGAAGCCACCACGTCGTTCAGACCTTCTGTTAAACTTTTTTCTTAAAAATTTCCACATCATGTTGGTGAGATCTTCAAAAAAAAAAAGGAACAATGGATTCGTCACTGTCTAATCTTCTACCAGCACACTGACCTAAAATTCAAAATTAGTAATTATTAAAAATTCACTATATTCTAAGATTTTTTTAATGATAATTTTAATACTTACAGTTTTGAGCATGTAACACCCCTCTTTTTATTGTTGCTGTTGCATATGCAAATGTTTGTTGAAGTTTATAAAAAGTCTCCTCTAACTTATTACATAATAAATCAAATTATTGTTAACAAAGTCATGATATTGCTTATATCCGAAAAAACAGCTGCCTTAAAAAATAAGAAACCACGTTGATTATCACCATATAAAATAAATTAGTGGCGTTATAATGTTATGAACATTCCATGTCCTAATTCCAATCCATTCCATACCACTGAACTCCATGTAATTCTGGTACTATGATGAATCGATGACAGATATAGACGTACAATTAAGAGTGTAGATAGGTGTAATGATGAAATCTGTAAAAATAAGTATATTATTAATTCTGAAGGACGGAAGGAAGTTATAAAAGTATTAAGTCAGCAGTTCAGACTTATTTTTCGCTAAGCGGCTAGTCACAGGTGTATTTATATATGAGTCGCGACCACGTCAATGGGTATGGTATATATGAATTATTTTAATAAATAGGAATCGCACTTATTTCTTATCTGAATAAATAGGACTAGCCGCTTAGTGAAAAATAGGTCGTAAGATGCTGAGCTTTCATAACATTAGATGGTATACTGGGTTCTTTAAATGTGTAACATTAAACTCCCGATGTCGAAAGTTGTTTAAATACAGATAATTTGGAAATAAAAAGTAATTGAGCGACAATCAGACAAATCGTGCACACCACCTCATCCACGATATGTTACTGTAAGCACTGCTGGCCGTTCATTAAAGCATTTCAAATTATATTTAACCCCTAGAGCCCCAATTGGCCGATATCGGCCACAACACGATTCAGCGTGACGGCCCCATTTTAATTTTATTTTAATTTAATTTGTTTTATTATGTTATGTTTTATTATGTTGATGTTTTATTTTAATTATGGGTACAGTGGTTCGGCAGTAATTAATGTTTTGGTGAGACAATGTCATAATTCATTTTTTTTTACTAATTTTTACTAACATTTTTTGGGACATCAACTTGTCAATCGGCTGAGGGGCCGAGGCCTGAAGGGTTAATAGGTACTCGAGTTGACTTACCAGCATAGACGATTGCAGATAATCCTACTGAAATTTTGACTACAGCCTAAAATGGGATGCAGTGAAACCGCAACTTCTTTTCTGAAATTAACCGTTTTTCGATATTTATTTGGCACATATATAATTTGGAAAGCTGTTCCGAGCTCAAGCGTCGAGTTTGGTCACTATTAAAACACTGAAAGCGTTTGAAACATCGGTTGCGAAGCATTAATCTATCTATGCGGCGTAACTTGTCTGCTAACACAACCAACACAAGTTTTATATATTTTAGCAGATAAAAACCACGCAAAAGGACTATAACTGTTGAATATGAGAGGATAAAAGCTCAAAATAACGGTAAGCTAAAAATAAACAACAAAAACAAACGGCGGCGATGCGTCGCACTTTGAAACATTTTGACAGCTGCGAAATTAGAGGCCGACCAAAATTACTTTAACTTTATCGGAATCAAAACAGAGATATTTAGATTTCTGCGGATGTAACTTTACGGGCAATGAAACCAATTTCATTTTGACATTTAATTTGCTTTCAGCGCTGCTATGTTATATAAAATACCAAAATTGAAGTTACATGAGATCAAATGATGTTTCCTGTATGAATTTTAAAAAATAAGGGTTAAAAATTAGGTCAATCCCAATCAAATATTGTACTAATAACAGAATCTAGTCAAACTACCAGGGAAAATTTTAATGATGATTTCAGGGAAAGACCCAAGTGACATTTAAGTGCTAAATAAAAATATCGTTATAACCGAATTCCACGCTTGACGCTGGCGAAGCACTAAAATGAATAATGAATCAATATATTCCAAAGTTTTAACTTAAATATAATAATAAATATGTAAGCACCTAATTTTGTGAGTAGAGATATGTCTTGATAATGGATATTTATACATGTGACATTATAAACAGAAACCAACTAGTGACATCAAAAATAGAAAAATTAAGCAATTTTACTTGTATAAAAAAATATCAGTTTTACAAGTCATATTTTAAATCTCTAAAATTATAAGCATTGCCGTACTACAAGCGTTATATCATATATTTCATAACTTTGTATCCATGTGCACAAAATGTGCGCAAATGTAACCATAATTAACAAAACAATAGACAAAGGATGCTTTTACAATTACTAAAGTTAGTAGCTATATTTAAGTATAGTATAATATAAGAGGAGAACGTTGTGTTCAATAAATTACTGGATATTTTTTTATAAAATCAAATACCTAGAAAACGATAGCAAGATATTTTAATTGATATTGTTTTTGTTCAGTACATGATTTTTGCAAGACGCCCAGTGAGAAGGCATGCACTTAATTACATTTTTAATAAATATACAGTCGAAGTAATAAAACTAATAGTTCACGCACCAATTTCGAACAGATAAGATAGTAGAACGCATACCGGTCTCACCACCATTCGCGAAATCGAACAGATTCCGGGTCGCAACGCATCGCGCATCCCAGTGGTGCCTCTTTTTGTGTAATCGTCAACTGCTCTAGGCGTTTTTCGCGATCCCCCTTGGCCGCAGCTGCTCCAGCTGCCATACATCACTCCTCCCACAAAACATCGTGTTTATTCCTCTTCTATCGCTCGAATTATCGTTTATTTTTACGTAATTACTGATCTAGGCGTTCGATTAACTAGCAAAAATAGCCTAAGATTTTTTTACGGTATTTCAAAAACTTTGAAGTATTTTAATTTAGAAACTTACAAGATATAAGGGCAAGTTTAATTAACCAGCATCCTTAAAGGGGGTGAATACGTACGAGCAAATAAGCAACTTTTGATTTAAAAAAATATGAGACAATAAAAAACATTTTTTTGTAAAATTAAAAAAAAATAAAATCTAAAAATGATATAAAAAGCGCTGAGCATGATGCGCTACCTAGAGCTCGGAAAATATCACTAATGTTGTTTATTAGTGATATTTTGCCTACTGATAGATGGCGCAGCGCGCTCAAACGTTAGTCAAACTTTTATTTAACAGTCAAGTTCTTATTCTTATATTTAACAGTCAATAACTAGTAAAATAAATGAACACAACAATGGCTGCCACCTTATAAATGTGGTAAGACAAAGCAACATTATAGACGATAAAGCAATGTTATTAGCTCGCGAAGCAGGATCCAGCCAAAAAAAAAACGATTTTTTGCAACAATACATTTTGAAAAAACATCCAATACATTTGGAAAATAACAAAACAAATTAAGGGAATATCTTAAATGTTGAGCGGAAATTAGAAAATATATGCCACAATAGTTTGTCTATTTGTTCATTTAGATACACTTTATGTCCCTGGTGTTGATTAGATTTCTTTTTTCATTTACGAGTTTAGGTAGGTTTGTACCTAAAATATTGCAATAAAAAAGGATTTATAATATTATTGTACGAATTTTCTTGTACGTAAAATGTCATACCTAGCTACTTTTGTGCGGCAGGCTAGCAACATCTCCACAGAAAGTCATGGATTTTTAATGTCAAATCAAAATTTATGGGGATTTTGTCATTTTTCGATCGGCCTCTATTGGTGGAATGAAGGCCTCCATAGAACATAGAGCGACCAAAAACATGGCGAGCGACCAAAAACAAGAAATCTGGGACCAGCAAATAGGAATTCTATTGGTTGATTTTTTTGTATGAAGATTAACGGCCATGGCTGCATGTCATTTGTTTTGAAGTTACTTCTTCTGTCTACTGTCTATGCGTCGTTCGTATCTATCATCGCATTCGAGATTAAAACAAAAAAAAAATTGAATATCCCTAAAATAATTTGTCGATATTATGTGATAAAACAAAATCCAAATTGCACTTTTTAAATTTCAAAAGTAAACCACCGAACCTAATTCTAACTAAGCATGGTTGTCTATGGTATGACGTCCTTCCGCCTTCTTTCGGAAAAGCGGCGGGTTATCGGCTTGACGCTTTTTTTTCAAGGAAGAGCTATAAACGTTTCTAAATTTTCATAAAGCCGGTGCCTTTTCTCGTCATGGCCGCCGTGCAGCATGATCAATCCGTGGCCCTGCATATGAAGCGGACGACTATTGTATCTCTTAGTACACTTACTTACCTTCGAGGGATTTTCCCGGAGGATGATTATAGAAATGAAAAAATTCAAGGATTGCGAATTAAAATATTAAAGGATAAACCAAAATCGACGGCCGCCAAATACTTCACGGATGCCATCAAAGCGACTTTCGAAGCGTTCGACAAGAAATATGTAAGTGCATTATGTAATCTAGAAAATGGTAGAAAAAACGACAATTGTTGCCGAAAATTTTCACTTTCAAAATGGCCGCCATTTTAGATTTCGAACCCTTCCGCGGATCAAATCGAGGTATTATTGCAGTATAGCAGCCTCTTCTAGATTGTTGATTTTTTTATGCTGATTGCTGGACCATGCTGATTCCGAATCTGCAATAATATTTATTCGGTCTCAATAAAATAGCAAGATAAGTAAGCGTCAAAGCCATACATTTCGGTAGGTTAGGTCAGTTTGAACCGTGCACGAAGAACACCAGCGCCCTCACGCGTACACGCCCGACCAATCTGAGTGACAGTTCTCGCGTAGCCAGTGGTTTTGTATGGAGAATTGGTTTGTTTTGTTTATCGTTACTAAAATATGAGCGGCTCTAGCAAGGAGGACACCATGCCAAAACGTCACGGGGGCACTATATGTTGTGTTGTTGGGTGTAGTAACACCTATTACAACACGAAAAATGTAAAATTTTACAGTTTTCCTAAGCTTGCACATAACCTGCATAACGACAATGGACTACGCCTGTTATCATTCGCATTGTCGAACAACATGATCGTCGGAAACAGCATATTTCGTCATCCCCGCAAACATCAACTAACGTGGCGAAATCCGTCCGGTAAAGATTCAGCAATGTTGGACTACATTTTAATCAATTCGAGATTTCGATCAACAGTCAAAGACGTACGGGCGATGCGTGGACCCGATTGCGGATCGGATCACTATCTCGTTCGAGCGAAATTACAAATGCGACTACAACGAGCGAAGAAAAAAGCGCCACCACCAACCAAGAGAAACTGGGCATGTCTACAGGACCCAGCCATTGGACAGAAATTTCAAATCGCGCTATCCAACAAATTCGCAACGCTCGTAATATCAGACGATATCGACTTTGAAGAAATGCAATTATCGGAGTCCCTTGTGAAGTGTGCAACGGAGCTGTGCCCACCCATCCGTCGACGGACGCAGCAATGGATTTCGGACGACTGTTTAGACCTCGTCGACCAACGAAAACGGATGAAACACGTCAATTTCGAAAAATACCGATTATTGAACAAAGAAGTCCGACAAAGAATGAAATCGGAACGAGAAGCGCATTGGAATAACGTTGCAGCCGAATTGGAAGAAGCAGCATCGAGGCACGAATACCGGACGCTATACCAAACAATCCGACGGTTAGGCGGGAAAACAACATCAACGAACGACAACATCAAGAAATCGGATGGAATTTTCGTGATCTCCCCCCACGAGCGCCTGCAGCGGTGGAGGGAATTCTTTAATCAGCTGCACAATCACGATCCACCTCAAGGTCCAGCACCGCAACCGCCGATTATCAATCAGCCGGCGAATCCGTTTTCCGATAACGAACCAACAATAAACGAAGTGAAAACGGCAATAAAATCGCTGAAAAATGGTAAAGCGCCGGGTCCAGATCAAGTTACCGCCGAGATGATCAAAGCCGGAGGTGACATTCTATTACAACAACTACATGTTCTCCTAACGCATATTTGGCAATCGGATCGTATTCCGTCGGCATGGAAGAAAGCCATCGTTGTGCCAATTTTAAAGAAAGGCGATAGCAGAGAATGCAAGAATTATCGCGGTATTAGCCTTCTTTCAATAGTCGTCGGCGACGGTCGACGCGGAGTTAGATACGACGAATCAAACTTCATAACCGATTTGATGTTCGGCTCGGCTAGGGATGCTCGAGACGTGGCAAAAAATCGTCAAGAATGGAAGCGAATCGTGAATGGAGTACGAGATCCAGCGGCACCGACAGCAGCGTATTGGCTGCGAGGGCGACCCCCTCCCCAATCGCCGGCTACGGAATAAATAATAATAATAATAATAAAATAACCTGCAAAGGCGAGAAAAGTGGATTTCTTGGATCAATCGCACTGGGTATGTATACAAAATACCTTAATTCCGTGACATTATTAAATTGAGCTTCGGATTAAACACTGTTCATGATTTACAGGTCAAACAATACGCCGTGGCAGCCGAATAAAAATTCGAGGATTTGCAGCGCGCATTTTTTCGGAATAAGAGAAGTCGGATCATCCCTTGAGCCCTTCGTATAATCCTTCGCTATTCCCCGCAGTGTACCGAAAGCGACCGGTCGACTCACAATCTTCGCATCCCCGCTTCAATCGGGCAAAGAAAAGGCAGTTGAATGACATACCATTTACCTGTCGACCACAAAACGAACGCTGTATTCAAAGTGAACATATAATAGAAAGTTGTATTCAAAGGGTGAAAATATATAAGATACTTGACAAATTCACCATTGCGATGCTACCATTTGCTGATGATATTGTTTTTATGTGTGCTGTTTTAGCAAATCTCCAAAAGCCCATTATTAAAATATAAAATACATTTTTTTTCAACCGACATAGATTTTAGTCAATATAATCCACTCAATATATTCAGAAAACTTCTGGCGATCCTGTTTTTAAAGAACTATCCTATTTGTTAGGATACTTTCTGTTTACACAAGACCATATCGGAGATTTGTGGATCAGTAAAATAACAGTATATGTATGATATGTATGATAAATGTGTTTAAAAAACTAAATAAAATAAAGCATACTTCCAGTTCAGTTTAGTTTTTATTCAGTGTATTTACAGGCAATAATTGAAGGTTTCCCCACTGTTGCGAAAAGCTTGTTTTGCTGCAATTCCTTTCGTGGTTGATATAAAATACTACTACTGCTTGCAGCACTGGGCTGCTCCGGTAGGACAGTCACATGAAGCATTTTTAATTTTACGATCTGCCGTCAACTGAAAAAAAGTCATATAAATTATTACATGGTAGAAAAGAATGCAAAACGCAAGTTATTTGTGTAGTTTGTTCGCAAAGTCTGCATTGAAGGTGTTTTAACGTGTCCATTAAAAAAAAACACTAAACTAACCACAAAAAATCCAATCTACTATGATTTAAATAACAAATATAACGTTGTACAACTCACTTCTATGGTGATCTGATATGGTCGGCAAGACACAGACGTTTGTCTTATTACTCTGCCAGTGATATTTCCCCAAGAAATCACCCTCTTTGGGTGGAGCTATCAAACAAAAAAGAAGATATTTCCCCAATCGCGAAGTTCTTGCACATTGAAAACGTGGTCACTTTCGAAGAGGAGTTGGCCTTTCTCTTTAGTCGGAGGCCTGAAACTATCGCTAACATCGATGGTCTGGAATCCGGTCGAAATAATAATGTCATCATGAGACGCAGACATCGCCATTTTACATTTAAAACACACGAAATTCAAAGAGCAAATTAACACCGAATCGTATGAATCAAAGGCACTTTGACACTAGCGGTCATTCGAAAATTTAAAATTTTTGCCACTGCGAGCGCTGAAGTCGAAATATTTTATCACGTGACTTCGTGCACGGTCCCTATTTGGCAGTAGGTTAGATTAGTTTTTTTAAACACAGTTTTAAAAACCAAGCTTAAAAAAACTTTTTTTTTATGTACATTTGTTTTATTTTTGTCTCGAAATTTTACATATCCAAAGCTTTTTTCTTTCAAATTTAGCATTACAATTATCGGATCTAGGTAGTAGTATTTCTTTATTTTTTCTATTTTTTAGAAAGGTTCTTATTCTGCAATATTTCCCAAATCGATTCTTTGGGTGCAAATAGTATTTTGCACCGACAGTCAGATTTTTTTCATTAAGCTCTTCCTCTTTCACGGCTATATTGATCTGTGGTGATTCTGGTCTGTGTTATGTTGATGATTATGTTTCAGTTGAAAAGGCTCGTGTTCAGCATTTATGGAGATCGAAATGACCCAAACTCCTTAATCGAATGTTATTTGATTAATTACAAATACTATGGAAACGATGCTGGTATCGTTGTACAAGCGGGAATCGATCAAACGTAGTTATTATTTTTTATAATATGCATATATCGATGGCATAGAATGCAGATGTGGTATGTGCAATGGAAAACATTTTACAGGACAGCAATTTTAAAGTTTGGATATCTGGTACTTTTAAGCTTTTATTATTATAGCTCCTATATTTCTATATACTGTAAACTAGTTCATTGGCTAACACAATATAGGTAATTAGAATAATAAAAGTAAAATATGGATGCTTAAATTTGAATTAATTACCTATAGGTTGTGACATAGATAGTTGGGGAATACCTTTGGTGACCTATAGAATCTATAGTAACCTGTAGAAACTAGAATCACCTTAGTAAAAGTCACTTGTTTTTATTAGAATTCGATTTATTGGGATCTTAGTCCCCATTACGAGAATATAAAGAAAGTGGAAACTAGAATCATTGAAAGTAGAGCAAAAGACGTGCGATCCTTATCCAGGGTCGGCTTACAAAGTATTGGATTTTTAAAACAATTATTGGATTGTAGCACGTGGGGACACGGGAATGTAGGATGTGACGATCTTCGACGGAGTCGCGTTTCTTTTCGGCTGGCCGATCCCCGTTCTTCCTCTTCCCGATCTACGCCGTGCTTTCCCACGGGAAACGGCGGCTGATGTACATGCGACGGGCGGCACTCTCGTACGTGCGATGATGTTTACGTTGGTCGCGGTCGACCGTCTTGCGATTCGGTAGGTAGATCGGCAGGAATGGTCCAACGGAGAAGATTAATCCGATAGGAGAATCCCGGGTTAATTTATCTGATTACGTGCACCACGGGATTCTCAATTAATATCGACCGCACCAGCTGAATTGCGAATTCGAAAAAGAAAGGGCGGAAACATGGCCGTCTAATGATGGATTCTTACTCGACTCGTTTAGGCTTCCGGTGCTTAATTTACATTTATTTTATTAATTTGAATAATTGTTACAGTATTTTTATAAAATACTAGATTTAATTTCTAGTTGAGCGGATCTGATTTAATGTGGCTAAGTGTCCGCGTTTTTACGTACGGAATTTAATTACCAATGTTAATCATGATTTTGTGTATTTAAAATTGTATAATACCCAAATAAATTATTGTATTAATTTTCCTAGCATCCTGGTTTATAATTTGATCTTTCTTTATTTTTACCGACTTAATTAAAATTATTCTTTTTCCTAAAATCCATTTTCATAACTGAATACAAGATTTACTTGTGGCAATCGACTAGCCGACAATGGATTCGGTGTCAAATGTACGCTTGTAGATACTACGATAGTCGTATGTCGTATATGACAGTCCTAGCTTGCAAAGCTTGTGAATTGCATCAAGATGGCGCTGCATGCATCTTATGCGTGTGTGTATTGTTGTTTACTTAAAGTGGAATGCGAATTTATCGGGGAAAACAGCAATCGTGTCACAAGGTGTGCACTTACCACTTCTGTCTACTGCTCTATTGTACATACCACAATTGTCTGCTTTTGATATCAGTTTTTTTTAAAAGAAGAACATGAAAACAATACCTTTTTAGAATTGAAAAATATTTAATTAAGTTTAGTAAAGTACATAGAAGTTATTAAACAAGCATGGATAGTGCTATGCAAGATTAATCTGTGGGATTTTTAAACTTAGTGAGTTTACCTAATTAACAAAAACAACTCAAATTTTATTCCTCATCTTTAGAATCCACTCATCTAAACATGCGGGAACTTGAAGGCAGAGAATGATAAAAATATTCATAATCCCGTGGGATTACTTAACCATCAAGTAGAGACAATAAGTCCTTCTTGGCTTCTGTGATAGTCAAGGTTTAATTGTATGTCTTATTTAATATTATATCTTGCTGCCAATCCGCTGCCTGTAAGTTAAAACTATGATTACCAATCACAATCATTTAGCAGAGAAGGAAACACAATTTTTTCTTTTTACCTTAGCACTTCTTTTTTGGTTAATATTAATTTTCATGAAGTTTTCTTCATCGAGGTCATATTTGTACATAATAATATTGGGCTTAGTTTTGGTAAATCGCAGCCATTTAATTTTCAGCCAATTCACAGTGTTTTTGTCATTATTTTATGTAGTATTGTGTACTACTTGATTGGTCAATAAATTAAAATCCTAAAAGTCACTGTTAGTCAAAACATTTACAATATATGGGTTTGGATTTATTCTAGCAGCAGAAATTAGGAAGGCCTGTGTGGTTTATTTTTTATAATGTTTTCTAGCCCTTTCTATTGTGGCATGCATGGCATCTGCCTCCAATAGGAATGCCCAGATTCCATGTACTTGAGATCTATTGTCTACTGGTGGCTTAAATTATTCACAGCATATAACATTGCAGCAAAGACATGTTCATTTCTGTTTTGGCCTCCTTATATGTCGGAGAAAGAAGAAACATGAGTCACGGTGTAAGGCAATGACTCTAAATATTTAAAAAACATGTACCTATTTCATTGCTGCCTTTCTGAGCATTACATTCATCGCATAAGTAGCAGTAACCATCTGGAATGGTTTTCATATATTGTGAAATTATATGCATTCAATTTTCTCTTGTAATAAATAGCAGAATCATCTGCAAATGGGAGAGTCAATATACTTTGCAAATTAAACAAAACCAATCTGAATGTTTTACCATGATTCTCTTGTGCCTTAATTTTTTTCACATTGTTTCATTTTCATTGATGCATTTTCTCTGGCTTTATGTGCTGCCCATTAATCTTTCAAATCATCTTTATTTGATGAGGCATTATATGCATTACATTTTGTACACTAATCCTTTCTTTGGCTGATAAAAGCTTAAGTCCCCTCCTCTCGGGAATTAAAAATTCAGCTATCACTTTTGCGCGCGACATTTTCGCGCGTAAAATCGGCGCGAGTCGACGACCTTGATACAAACGACCATAACTTGTAAACCACTATACGGATCATAAAAAAAAATACTGTAAAATGATCGCATTGAAATTTGACATATAAAAAATTATAACCTGGAAATTGGGGGAGTCGGCCGTTGGTCCCGCAAGGGACGTTACGGAGTCACCGGGTTTGCTGGATCATATGAATGAAAAATATCCTTATAAACATAATAGGACACTGGTAGCATTTCTTGAATTTGTTCTTTGTACAAACAATACATAATGCTTATATTTAAATCAGAGACCAAATATAATTTCTTGCTGTCACGCCTGCAGCAATGGGATTCCATCCGTGGGAATGAGTTAATGTGAGATTTAACAGCTGCAATATTGCTCACTGATGTAGCAGTGGCTGGTTTCTTGCCTGCTCTTTTGTCGTTACTCGAATATGTGGCAGTACTTGACACTATCAAAGTATCTAATATCCTGTGACTAATCGATAATGTATTGCATAAAAACTTTGTAGAAACTCTTATCAATGCTCCTCCTGGTGCCCTGAAATGATATTGTTTCGATAGTTTCTTAGGGATTTAAGCATTTTGTCTCCATCGAACAACATCACCAGCGGTAATTAGTGATGATAAATATTGCTTTCGTTTGGTGGTATCACTTAAAGCCCGATATTCTTCAAATATAATTTTTACTTAAATTATTTTTAGTAATTTATTTAGATAGTTACCAGTCCCTGATTCCTCACATGCAAGTTCAACTAAAAAACGTCCTCGGCTAACCATATTTCCCTTCTTTTTACTAAAAGGCACTTGAATTTACAATAAAATTACACGGAAACCAAATAACCGATTCACCAAAGTGACATGTTGACAGAACGTCTTGGTTGTCAGTTAAGGTGGCAAAATATACAAAGTGCCACATACCACATTTGTACATTTAATTTGTTCACGTCGAATGGGGTAGGGTACATGCAACAATTGATTCCTACATAATTTTCATTTTTAATCAATTTACCACATTTGATACATTAGTAAATCATAACTGGGACAACATACGCTTACCACATTTGTACGCAACAAAATTTAAGTTACAACGACCAACTCTGTGTACTTAACTCAATTTTGACAAAAAGTGTACTTACCACATCTGCGTTCTATGCCATCGATATGCACAATTAAATAGTAAGACTGGATAGGATTCTTTGATGAAAAAAAACTTATATTGTGCCCGATTGCGTTTCTTCATGAAATAAAATTAGATAATTCCAATTTTAGTCGGAACTAATGTTCATGCGAGCGATACAGACCAGTACGTTAGAGCGGAATATGAAACGAACGATTGTCACTTTTCCGGCATAAAACTACCAATCGAACATAAAGCGGCGTAATTGAAGACCGGACGAAATGTTTTCAAACTAATTCAGAATATGTTACTTGCGGCACGTAGCTTTTGTGCAGTAAAATATTTTTGTTTTCTTTATAATTCCTTATCTTTGCACTGCTTTCTAATGCACTGCTCTGTCTCGCTCGCATGTACTATTTTCGATATTAGTTCACGAAGAAACGCAATCGAGCCCATTATGTCCCGAATCTCGGTGTTGTCATACTGTGACCCAAATGTCGAAGTATCCTTTCAGGCGGTATATTTTTTCAGACTAGCCTATCCAGTCCTTTAAGTTGTTTAAGCTTTCTCTTTTTTATTAATTTTATGTTTTATGTTTAGGATTATCAGTTCGCTTACACTCGACAACAAAGATGTCGTATTTAAATCAACTAGAAACTTACTGCGTATATGTACCGTTATGGCAGGTACATGTGACGTCCTTCCACCAGAGTACGATCTGAGCATTCAGCTTTCCTATTACGACGACGGTAAGCGATTTTGTATCTATTAAACCTATTTCCATTTTGTTTCGACCACCACGAACATATGAATCATGGGCAAAGAGAGAGTTAGGACCATTGGAAAATTCCAGTTTCCTTCAGCAAATCGTTATCTCAATAAAAATAGCATTAGTTTAATAATTTTTATATTATATATCAACAGTACCGTGCAAATTAATTGGAACAAAGAATATTTTTATGCGAAAAGTGCTTTATTGGACATAAACATACAAAAACAGTACTGGTAGTTATAGATTGTTAGTTTTAATATTGTGTCCTCGTTTTGCGTTGATAACATCTTTCACTCTTGTAAGCATAGAATTCACCAGGTTTTGATAGCTTCCTTTCAGTTCATCATCGTGAAACCAGATTTGAATTACTCCACTGATCGTCTTGGTTTTCGTTGTACAATACATCTTGGAGAGTTATTTTTTTTTGCAAATGGCCCAGAGGTTTTGGATCGGGTTCGATCTCTTTAAAATCCTGAAATCTAACCTCTTTGCTTCTAAATGGCTGAATTCCAGTATTTGGGATGCTTTACTGTTCTATCCAAGATACCTTCTATGTTTACCTGTCGAATGACTTGGGTAAGGGAGATTCGGTTGTGTGTATTTTTCTATTATCAGTTTTGGCTTGAAGCCCTCGGTCAACACAAGCAAAGATCATCCTTTGTTTGATCTTCGATTGAGCTCATCTAAATTGATGGAGCTTTCTGCCGCTGTTACCCGAGCAGCCAGTTGTCTGGCCTGTATCGGGGCTAGGTGGGATCGGATCCATTCTGTGGGAATTCTTGGTGCGCATCATGTGGCTTAGCCAATTGACTTTGCACTCTGACGAATAACTGGGGTGTCTGGAAACGTACAATTCCTAAGCAGTGGGGGTGGTCGTTGACCTGATGTCAGCTACCTTTAAAATTACCCTTTGGCCACCCGATCCCGACTAGAGGATGAAGATATCCATCCATTCACCAAATTAGCTCCCAAAATTAGCAACTTGAAATGGCAATGGGCAGGCACAAACGACAACCATCGGTGAAACGATACAAATGACTACCATCGGACAAAAAAGGTTTTCGAATGGCGGCCACGAAACGGTTCAAGCAGTGTGGGACGCCCCCCCCCCCCCCCACAATATGGTGGAGGGGGGCGCCGGGACCATGGCAATGTCATCCGATGACATTACCATGGTCGCAGAAAGTAGGTGGATGGAGGCGGCTCAAGACCGTTCGACATAGCATTCTAAGGCCTATGACGGGGAGGCATATGTCCAACAGTAGACCGTTTACCGTCTGCTGCTGATGATAAAGGAATTGTAAGCCAGCAATGTGGAATTCTGGTACATAACGATTTCATTTTGGTTTTATTTATTAGTGACCCCACCCGACTATGAGCCTGAAGGTTTTGTGCCTCTGCTGAACGATACATTGGCAGAAAAGATTTTCGAAAAGGCACACACTGTGGGACGCATTTCAACCAATGAAAGTCTGAATAACGACCACGAAACGGAAATTGAAGATTTCTGAAGAAAGAAGAAGACTCTTTACTTATTTTAAAAAACAATAAAATTAAAGTAAATGCCGCACTCGGCTTTATTTTATCGATCAATAATGAATTATTTAGTAACATAATATTCACTTTAAACTTTAATCAAATTACAACTCGAGTTACGGTACTCGAGTTGTAATTTGATTAAAGTTTAAAGTGAATATTACGTGAGTGAATAATTCATTATTGATCAATAAAATAAAGCCGAATGTAACGATTACTTTATATTTATAAATTCTTCTTTAATACGGTACTCGAGTTGTAATTTGATTTAAGTTTAAAGTGAATAATTCATTATTGAGCTTCTCAGGAGCGTCACCCTTCCGATATCATGAAGTGCTAAGACCTTCCTATGATGCAGTCGACTAGCAGGAATCTGAGACAAAGTCAATCAAAATCTTTAAATCGATAAAAGTCAATTAAAGGCTTTATTTTATCGACCAATAATGAATAATTATTCACTAACGTAATAATCACTTTAAACTTAAATCAAATTACAACTCGAGTACCATATTAGAAGAATCAATAAAATTAAAGTAAATGTTGCATTCGGCTTTATTTTATAGATCAATAATGAATTATTCACTAACGTTTCACTAATATTCACTTTAAACTTTGATCAAATTACAACTCGAGTACCGTAAACCGAGTTGTAATTTGATTAAAGTTTAAAGTAAATATATTATGTTACTGAATAATTCATTATTAATCGATAAAATAAAGCTAAGTGCGGCATTTACTTTAATTTTATTGTTTTTTTTTAAAAATATGTTACTCGAGTTGTAATTTGATTTAAGTTTAAAGTGAATGATTCATTCGCTAGTGAATAATTCATTACTAATCGATAAAATAAAACCGAATGCGACATTTACTTTAATTTTATTGATTATTCTTTAATACAGTACTCGAGTTGTAATTTGATTTAAGTATAGAGTAAATATTATGGTAGTGAATAATTCATTATTGATCGATAAAATAAAGCCGAGTGCGGCATTTACTTTAATTTTATTGTTTTTATAAAATATGTTACTGGAGTTGTAATTTGATTTAAGTTTAAAACGAATATTACGTTAGTCAATTTTTCATTATTGATTGATAAAATAAAGCCAAGTGCGGCATTTACTTTAATTTTATTGTTTATTTTTAAAATATGTTACTCGAGTTGTAATTTGATTTAAGTTTAAAGTGAATGATTCATTCGCTAGTGAATAATTCATTACTAATCGATAAAATAAAACCGAATGCGACATTTACTTTAATTTTATTGATTATTCTTTAATACAGTACTCGAGTTGTAATTTGATTTAAGTTTAAAGTAAATATTATGGTAGTAAATAATTCATTATTGATCGATAAAATAAAGCCGAGTGCGGCATTTACTTTAATTTTATTGTTTTTATAAAATATGTTACTGGAGTTGTAATTTGATTTAAGTTTAAAGTGAATGATTCATTCGCTAGTGAATAATTCATTACTAATCGATAAAATAAAACCGAATGCGACATTTACTTTAATTTTATTGATTATTCTTTAATACAGTACTCGAGTTGTAATTTGATTTAAGTTTAAAGTAAATATTATGGTAGTAAATAATTCATTATTGATCGATAAAATAAAGCCGAGTGCGGCATTTACTTTAATTTTATTGTTTTTATAAAATATGTTACTGGAGTTGTAATTTGATTTAAGTTTAAAGTGAATGATTCATTCGCTAGTGAATAATTCATTACTAATCGATAAAATAAAACCGAATGCGACATTTACTTTAATTTTATTGATTATTCTTTAATACAGTACTCGAGTTGTAATTTGATTTAAGTATAGAGTAAATATTATGGTAGTGAATAATTCATTATTGATCGATAAAATAAAGCCGAGTGCGGCATTTACTTTAATTTTATTGTTTTTATAAAATATGTTACTGGAGTTGTAATTTGATTTAAGTTTAAAGTGAATGATTCATTCGCTAGTGAATAATTCATTACTAATCGATAAAATAAAACCGAATGCGACATTTACTTTAATTTTATTGATTATTCTTTAATACAGTACTCGAGTTGTAATTTGATTTAAGTTTAAAGTAAATATTATGGTAGTAAATAATTCATTATTGATCGATAAAATAAAGCCGAGTGCGGCATTTACTTTAATTTTATTGTTTTTATAAAATATGTTACTGGAGTTGTAATTTGATTTAAGTTTAAAGTGAATGATTCATTCGCTAGTGAATAATTCATTACTAATCGATAAAATAAAACCGAATGCGACATTTACTTTAATTTTATTGATTATTCTTTAATACAGTACTCGAGTTGTAATTTGATTTAAGTTTAAAGTAAATATTATGGTAGTAAATAATTCATTATTGATCGATAAAATAAAGCCGAGTGCGGCATTTACTTTAATTTTATTGTTTTTATAAAATATGTTACTGGAGTTGTAATTTGATTTAAGTTTAAAGTGAATGATTCATTCGCTAGTGAATAATTCATTACTAATCGATAAAATAAAACCGAATGCGACATTTACTTTAATTTTATTGATTATTCTTTAATACAGTACTCGAGTTGTAATTTGATTTAAGTATAGAGTAAATATTATGGTAGTGAATAATTCATTATTGATCGATAAAATAAAGCCGAGTGCGGCATTTACTTTAATTTTATTGTTTTTATAAAATATGTTACTGGAGTTGTAATTTGATTTAAGTTTAAAGTGAATGATTCATTCGCTAGTGAATAATTCATTACTAATCGATAAAATAAAACCGAATGCGACATTTACTTTAATTTTATTGATTATTCTTTAATACAGTACTCGAGTTGTAATTTGATTTAAGTATAGAGTAAATATTATGGTAGTGAATAATTCATTATTGATCGATAAAATAAAGCCGAGTGCGGCATTTACTTTAATTTTATTGTTTTTATAAAATATGTTACTGGAGTTGTAATTTGATTTAAGTTTAAAACGAATATTACGTTAGTCAATTTTTCATTATTGATTGATAAAATAAAGCCAAGTGCGGCATTTACTTTAATTTTATTGTTTATTTTTAAAATATGTTACTCGAGTTGTAATTTGATTTAAGTTTAAAGTGAATGATTCATTCGCTAGTGAATAATTCATTACTAATCGATAAAATAAAACCGAATGCGACATTTACTTTAATTTTATTGATTATTCTTTAATACAGTACTCGAGTTGTAATTTGATTTAAGTATAGAGTAAATATTATGGTAGTGAATAATTCATTATTGATCGATAAAATAAAGCCGAGTGCGGCATTTACTTTAATTTTATTGTTTTTATAAAATATGTTACTGGAGTTGTAATTTGATTTAAGTTTAAAACGAATATTACGTTAGTCAATTTTTCATTATTGATTGATAAAATAAAGCCAAGTGCGGCATTTACTTTAATTTTATTGTTTATTTTTAAAATATGTTACTCGAGTTGTAATTTGATTTAAGTTTAAAGTGAATGATTCATTCGCTAGTGAATAATTCATTACTAATCGATAAAATAAAACCGAATGCGACATTTACTTTAATTTTATTGATTATTCTTTAATACAGTACTCGAGTTGTAATTTGATTTAAGTATAGAGTAAATATTATGGTAGTGAATAATTCATTATTGATCGATAAAATAAAGCCGAGTGCGGCATTTACTTTAATTTTATTGTTTTTATAAAATATGTTACTGGAGTTGTAATTTGATTTAAGTTTAAAACGAATATTACGTTAGTCAATTTTTCATTATTGATTGATAAAATAAAGCCAAGTGCGGCATTTACTTTAATTTTATTGTTTATTTTTAAAATATGTTACTCGAGTTGTAATTTGATTTAAGTTTAAAGTGAATGATTCATTCGCTAGTGAATAATTCATTACTAATCGATAAAATAAAACCGAATGCGACATTTACTTTAATTTTATTGATTATTCTTTAATACAGTACTCGAGTTGTAATTTGATTTAAGTATAGAGTAAATATTATGGTAGTGAATAATTCATTATTGATCGATAAAATAAAGCCGAGTGCGGCATTTACTTTAATTTTATTGTTTTTATAAAATATGTTACTGGAGTTGTAATTTGATTTAAGTTTAAAACGAATATTACGTTAGTCAATTTTTCATTATTGATTGATAAAATAAAGCCAAGTGCGGCATTTACTTTAATTTTATTGTTTATTTTTAAAATATGTTACTCGAGTTGTAATTTGATTTAAGTTTAAAGTGAATGATTCATTCGCTAGTGAATAATTCATTACTAATCGATAAAATAAAACCGAATGCGACATTTACTTTAATTTTATTGATTATTCTTTAATACAGTACTCGAGTTGTAATTTGATTTAAGTTTAAAGTAAATATTATGGTAGTGAATAATTCATTATTGATCGATAAAATAAAGCCGAGTGAGGCATTTACATTAATCTCGTTGGTTTTTATTTAATATGGTAGTCAAGTTGTGATTTGTTTTAAGTTTCAATTGAATATTACGTTAGTAAATTATTCATTATTGATCGATAAAATAAAGCCGAATGCAACATTTACTTAAATTTCATCGATTCTTCTTATTGAGAAGAATGGGAACATTACTTCATCGAATGCGACATTTACTTCAAATTTATTGGGACCAACATATAAGTTACACAAATTGAAATGCATTAAATGTATGTACTATCGGTAAATCACTTACTATGTATGTTTTCTATAATTAGATAACGTTTAATGATTTATATAAAAAGTGTCAATAGCACACAAATGTTTTGCCGTCTACTGAGTGATATTTCAACATAGAAGTAAGTCTCATGTATTATAAATGTAGAATGGCAGTGACATAAAAAGCCCATTTATAAAAAAAAATGCACCTATTCACCATTAATACATCATTACCGTTAATAATAGCCATTCTCTGTATTGCGTTATGAAGCTTTAAATTAAAAAAATATATTCAAAATAAAATATCCTTATAACAAGCAGCATATCATAGGACTTCAATTAAAAATATACCAGGAGAATCGGTGTTTCACAAGGACGAAGCTAAAACATATCATTAGTATTTTAAATAGTTGAATTGCAGTTGTTTGACATCACACGAATCACATGACATCACATGAATTGCAGTTGTTTGACATTATAAACAATATTATAAATGGAATTTGTTGCACCCGACGTTTTGGCTATGCTGAAACTGCCGTTATCCAAGGTAGATTGAATCAGTTTATAATTATTAAATTTATTTATTAATTACTTTGTTATTAGCATTACATTAGGTGATGTTCTTTTTCTAGCACAATGATGTGGGTGGGTTATGTTATACGTCCTTTTACTGTCATCGAGCGAAATTTCTTCTTCCTTTCCTTATGGCAATTCCACGCAGCTAGGGTGCTGGTGATTTTGTGCCATTTTGTATGTATGTAATATTGTCAGAAATCACCCTCATTGGGTGGATTGCCAAAAGGAAAAAAAGAAGAAGAAGAAGTATGTATTTTGTTGACGGAAGGATGACTACTGTTTTGTTAGTATCTACCTACAACAAAGACAAGGGACATCACAGTTACATACACAGAACATGGAGACTAAATACATAACGAAATATTAGTTTTTTTTTGGGGGAAAGAAAAGGAGGGTCAGGGCATCTGTGTACCTACTGAATTTCAAGTCTATAACTGCAATACTTCGAGATTGAATCTGGTGGACCGATTTCAACCACAATCTTTTCAACTCTTGCCATGACCAAATAAAGCCTGCATGCCAAAGTTCAGCTGAATCGGTTGAAGCGTTTGGGCGCTATCGAGAAGGAATACCTGTCCTAAAGCGGTCCAGTCCTAAGCTAGTCCGGGGTCGACCGTTTCACCCCCAGAAGTGTAATTAAAATACAGTGGAACCTCTCATAACGAGCATAATTTGTTCAAACAATTTTTCCCATACTCGTTATGAGAGGTGCGAATTACTCGTTATAAGAAATTACTGCAAATTACTCGTTATGAGAGGTTCCATTGTATTATGATGGGCCCGATTCCAGTTGGTAAATTCCATGGCAGGTCCGTTTGTATTTGTCAGTGATTCCCAAAGTGGTCTATATGGACCTCCAGGGGTCAATTTTGATTTGCAGGGTTATATGGAGTTCAGCTCATTTGAGGATAGGTGGACGAACTCCTCGCTCTGCGTCCCAACGACTACGAAGTATCTCAGTGCATATATTCTGGCATTCTTCTCAAGCCGCTTTCAGAAGTATTGCCTGTGAGAAGTTTTTACCTTTGTCATTGTTATTCCCTATGGCAGCGAGAAAAAATCGGGGTGCACGAGATGTAAATGGGGGTCCACGTTAGTGGACCCCATCTAGGCAGGTCACCATAAGCATTCGGGCGAACCGTTATTGTCGTATCACATCTTAAACTGATTTTGTATACAGCATAGTATTTTAAAATTATAATATTAGCAATAAATAAACGCGCGCGTCACAAGTATCACGGAATGAAATCAACACTCAACTCAAATTGCATCACTAGTCGATTAAAGAGGCCAGCGAACATGACTAACGAGGGGTAGGTGCGAATGAGATATGTGAAAAAATTGCGCTCCAAAAGGTATCCATGCGAGCGAGTAGGGAAAAGGCGCCACATGAATGAGCAAGCGAGATAGTGCTACATGTGCACTTATTTGCGGCTTTCCCAAATACTTCGTACTTCAAGGTCGTGGACGCTTAGAAATGACCAAATAAAAATTATACATATATTTATTTTTTTACAACTTTCCACATTACCAAAAACCCTATGTAGGCGACCAGTACTGTTCCAACTGTCAAAAACCTTTTAATGTTAGTAAGTTCATTAAAATTCAGGCAAGGGGTCTACGGAAAACATCAAGGGGTCTACGGGTCAAGAAAGTATGGGTACCTCTGGTATTTATTATCATATAATCAACAGTTTGAAGTAACCATGTATGAACTTGTAAGAAACTCCCTGATTTAGCTCATTTCCTGCATTATCATATTAAATGTTGATAATAAACACAAATATGTTGTTATTTTTAGCTCTATTCGACGGCACAATGGCACATTGTTACTCTTTAATGTGGCTCAAAAGTAGCACCCACATATTTGCATTTATTCGTAATTTAATACCCGTTTAGATTAGCGAACTGGTAGCGGACGGTTTCATGCAGCTTGGGCCATAAGATCCAATTAGTTCTCGGATCTGCCCAACGATTCATCTCCTATTCAGAAGCCTCCTCGTGTGGAAGGCTACCCCGGGTAAGCCTCTCACATATCAGGCCTCACGGCTGGTGTATCGGCTTCTCCTGGTGGGATTGCTTACGGCGCTACTGGACGGTTTTTGCACCGTTCGGCGACGCCAATCGGTTGTGCACTCTGACTAATTGCCTAAAACCCTACTATCCCTGACCGCTGACGTTTCACTTTGCATCATTACTGCTGACTTACATGACATACATCTGTATTTTTAAAGACCGTTAGGACATTCATCGAGAGTGAAATTTTTGTTTATTGATTTCCTTATATTTAAATATTTCAAACATAAGGCAGAGATATATAAAACAATAATCTTCCCTTGCCCTTCTGCAGAGCATTTCATACAACTTTTTTACCATAGAAATACTTTCTGCAACGTGGTGGATTACTGTCGACAACTGCATCTCTCTGAGATTCGCTTACCTGAATGCCAGTTTCTGTTTCTGGAAAATTAGTTTGGCTAACGAAATCTGACAATGGAATGTTGTCGTTAGAGAAGTGATCAGGAACTGTTTCATGAGCTTTTGCTGCTGGTTGTATGGCAAAAGTAACTTCCTCATCGTCTTCACCTCTTCTTCAGAAGAAGAACGACTGCCCGAGTGAATACAATCATCTGCCGTTGATTCGTCTGACTCGCACAGCCACGATTCTACTATGCTTTCTGCCTTAGAGCTACTAATTTGAATTTCTTTTATTTTCCGAGACGTAGAAGGGAAGGGAGGGGTGAAGTGACATTGCTTATGATTCATCTCATCAACGAACAAAACCAAACATCCTAAAAAGTTGACCGTACGAGACACATGTCTGGTCGTCGAACTCACCGGTTTAGTTGTGCAGCGGCGTCTGCTCAGGGTATCGCTGGCATAGGTTACCCGATCTGAGTCTGGCCGCTAGGAAACTACCTAAATGGACGGGGACAAGTTCCCGCGCAAACGAGCAAAATACGATTTTGGTGACGTACCACATTCATACGCCAGCGGTTAAGGGTTGAGCGAAATCCATTTTAACCCCTAGAGCCCCAATTGGCCGATATCGGCCACAACACGATTCGGCGTGAAGAATGCTGAATGAATGAAGAATGCCCCGTTTTAATTTAATTTGTTTTATTTTATTATGTTTTATTATGTTAATATGTTTTAATTTAATTATGGGTACAGTGGTTTGGTAGTAATTAATGTTTTGGTGAGACTGTCATAATTCAATTTTTTTACTAATTTTTACAAATTTTTTTTGGGACATCAACTTGTCAATCGGCTGAGGGGCCGAGGCCTGAAGGATTAATAGGATCCAGGTTAAAAATGTTCTTCTACTATAGACAAAAAATAAAATTACTGCTATACTGTCTACTGTGCAGAGCTTTGATTCTCTGCATGCAACACCGGGCTATGAACGCTTCGATGCTCTGCGATATCTTGGAATTTGATACAAAGCATTGTTGCTGATGATACGCAGACGCATCAAGATGGACATCTTTAAGCCGAAATCAGCAGGAAAGGAAAACAAGTAAGTACGAATAGACTTCGCGAGAAGAGAAGTACCTAGCTACCAAAAAGTAACTTTAGAGTTTTTATTCAAATAAAGCTTTATCAAGGCACTAGCAATGAAACGAATATTAATTTTATTGTACAGAACATTTTTGGACAATGTTAAAAAGCTTATCCTAATTTTGAGTTTTACCATTTTAAAAATGAAAAACAAATATTAGGTATTTTTTGCATAATGACAAAGCGAGGGTCATCCAGAAAGTAAGGTTACAACATTTATGATCAAAAAATGTAAATTTAATTGAAATTCACAGGACACTTCACAAATACATTAAACTATTTTAAAACATAATCACCGTCGAGATTGAGACATTTCTGTAGTTGGGGCATCAGCTTTTGTATGGCAGTATCATTGACCTCCGCCGCCAGCTTTTTCAGCCACTCGTTCACAACTTCCTCCCGGTCGTTGTAAAAATGTTTCCGACCCAAAACCTCCTTTAGATTAGTGAAAAGGTTACAGTACGAAAGCGACAAGTCGGATGAATAAGGGGAATGGGTGACTATTTCCCATCTAAACGTCAGCAGCACCTATAAAACTCGCACGGTGCGTGGCCTGCGTTGTCATGCAGGAGGCTGACAGCATTCCCCTTCTGCGGTTCTGAATGGCTCTTCTGAAGTTTTTATAGGGTATTACAGCAAGCCTTTGCATTAATGGTAGTCCCTTTAGGTGTACAGTTCACCTTAAGGATCCCCTTACGGACCCATAGAACGGATGCCATGACTTTTCCGGCTGAATGGGTCGTCTTGAACTTTTCAGTTGCCGGGGAAGATGAATGATGCTTCTGAAGTTATTGTCTTTTGGATTTTGGGTGTAGCTACACACCCACCTCTCATCCTCCATCATCAGATGGATATTTGCGGCGGTATACTTCTGCAAAGCCAAAAAATGGATGACCATGCGTATCTCGCATGGACGGGAGACGGCGGGAGCGTACGACTACCTCTCCATCGAAATAATTTACTGTGATTGTTCAAAATGGCCGACAAATACGCGGGACCAAACTAACTGATCATTAGGATCAGGTGCACAAACTATTCGTCAGGTGCACAAGCTTTGAAATAAAAAAACTCCTTCGGCCTCAGGAGCTCTTGTACCATTTCTTTCTGGATGACCCTCGTGCGTATGTCATTATACTAAAGGAATGACGCAAACTATGCATATTCAAATAAACTATATATTTACTTAAATATGAGCATTGTATACCGTATATTATATAAACTCACTTAAACATTGCATAAATCAAAATACTTGTCATCACAACAGTTTTAGTTCATATCGATAAAGGAAAAGTATAGTTTCAACGTTTCTTTGTTTCAATAAGTCGTACATTAATAATTATAACGTTTCGGTTTTGTTATATATGTATCTATACTATTTTGTCGAAATTAATGTATCAGTACCTATCTATGTTAAAAAGTGAAGTCGGCGTTAAGTATGTATTGGATTTTCCATGTTAGTATATCTAGTTTTCCATGATATATATCTATGTTAGTATATATAGTTCAATGTTAGTAGATGCATATTGTCATGGTATATCGGGGTTAATATAATCAATAATTATATAGAGATTTTTAGTTCTAAATGAATAGCGTGTAGTTTCATTACTTTTCCAAAATATCTGTTATTTTGCAAACGATACTGACTATATCGATAACTCGCTAAAATTCCTATATTGGTCGCACTACCCTGTATATGACGAGTGCAGGATTCAAATATAAGCTACACAAGCTATAGTTTCGGATATGTGCACACTTCCTGCGCCCCACAGGAAGTGTGCACCTGTGTGAAAGTGTTTGTTAGGCCGGCAGTGCCCCGTTAGCAGTCCCACCGCTTTCCGTAAGTTGTTCCTGGAAAGTCTCAAGCAGTATACAGTACCGTGCGAATTAATCGGTACAAAGAGTATTTTTCTCCGAAGAGTGCTTTATTGGACGTAAACATACAAAAACAGTACTGGTAGTTATAGATTGTTAGTTGTAATAAAGAATGTGTCCTCCTTTTGCGTTGAAAACACCTTTCACTCTTGTAGGCATAGAATTTACCAGGTTTTCACTTCTTCCTTTTAGTTCATCATAGTGAAACCAGACTTGACTTTCTGCACTGATCATCTTGGTTTTTGTTGTACAATCCATCTTGAAGAGCCGTTTTTTGCAAATAGCCCAGAGGCTTTCGACCGAGTTGAGATCGGGGGGGGGGGGGGAAGTTTCTGGACCATACAAGCACAGTAATTTGGTTCTGTGTGAAAAACCGTTTCACTTTCTTCGAAGAATGTCATGAGGCGAGATCCTGTTGGAAAATTCCCTCGGAAGGATAGACCTTGCGGAACTCCCGTATCGTATGGTTTGATAAGATGTCAATATATTGATCCGATTTTGAATTAGCACCAATATATTGAATCTGTACCTACCGACTTCTATGGACTGCTGTGGCCCCTTTTTCTATCCAGTATTTTTAATAATCGAGAAACATATTTCTCGCCATTAGTGATGCAAGTGATCATGTCTCCTCGTTGCGGTAACTTGCCATGGAAATATTGTTTAGTGGCGGCCACTTATTTATCTAAAATCATTATATGGCCATGCTATGCTCTTGAAAATTCTAATTTGCTTAATAGAATTCATTGGCATGTCTTTGAAACAGTTGTAATTCCATGATCGCAGACCGAGACGATTAGGTAAAAAGTTGCCGAGCGGGTTCATATTCATGGTTACATCATTTTCATCATTCTGACGACATATTAAGACTAGAGGTATTTCAATTTAATTTATTTGTGCATATTAGTATTTTATATTAGTATGTATATTTATTTTAAATATGTATTTATTGTATTGCACTATATATTGGTGTTGGGTTTAATAATAATTTCTTACTACTATATTTTTTTTGTATGTTGGTATAACTCTTTGTGCTTGTGTATTTGTATTATGCAAGAATGAATGTTTTGAACTTTATACCAATAATAATTATATAACCGAACGTCATACATGTCAGCTCGCAATATGCTAAGTCAAATATCAGCATCCCTAGATACGGGCGTTCTTGCTCAGTTAGGTATGCGATGAGCCAACGGCTATGGGTTCAACTTGTTTTTCCTGCACGTTTTATTGTACTGTATACCGAATATCATAGCCATTCGTCTGTAAATCATGTTGTTTAAAATAAATAAATAAAAAATAAATATGTTGTAACAAAAATCGTAAGTTTTGGCGTGACATGCAGTGTCCAGAAATGTGTAATACACCTTGAGACACGCTAAGCACGATTATTTCTGTATTCCGTCAGGTTCCTAGACAAATGTAGTGTTTCCCAGCTTTTCCTTGGTGTTTGATGCCGCGCGACATGTATCGCGCGCAATCTTCGTCTTCCAGCATGTTACACTCCTGTTTCGTGTTCTTCCGTGTTGCCCAGAAGTCTCAAGCATGTTTTTATGTATCTTCCATGTTTTCTCGGCGTCTCCATTGGACCTAAGCATAAAAAAACCGCATTTTCCAAGTTCCCAGTCCAAGATTGTCATTTTCGCGATGTTTGACAGCTGTCAACTTCTGTTTAGGTTGGTTTACATGCAGTGTTACTATTCTTGCGCACGGTGAAGCAGATCGTTGCCCGCGGTTAAAATAACACGCAAATATTAAAAGCAATGTTAAGAAATGTGGTAAATATGCTAACAATCCTTGTTGTATATTTATTAATATTAAATCTTTTTTTTTAACTTGAGTTGGTAAGGCCTTCAACGCACCTACCGGTCAGCCGCAATACGGCGCGCCGTCCGGCAGGACGCAAGTCATGCGGCCTGCCGCAACGGCGTGCCGTACTGCGGCTAGCCGTTGTCGTCTGTTCTATTGCGGCCCGCCGCAATATGGTCAGTGCTTCGAAATATATTGCACAAAATGGACGACGACGAAGTTGCTGGAGTAATTTACTTATATTATCGAGGAAAACGTCTTCGTAAAAATAAAAAAAGGTTTCGGGTACACCCTTTATTGGAGACTCGACATGACAGTGGACAGTTTATGACTTTTTTTTCAAAACTGAAGGAGTTTGAAGACAAGTTCTTCGGATATATGAGAATGTCAGTAAAGTCGTTTGAGGAATTACTATCAAAACTTTATAACTTTTTACATGGCCAGGATACACAATTTCGGAAGGCTATATCCACAGAGGAAAAACTTGTTATTACGCTAAGGTAAGAAAACACAAAATGTATTTACTTAAATGACATTTATTTAGGTCTAAATTAACTATGGTGAATTGAACAGCTCTGACATCAGAGAACAGTCGTCTTGACTAGACGTAGATGCAATAGGCAACTGAGTCATCTCCTCTGTACTCGTGGATGTGCTCGGCGGTTTTTGTCGGCTTTGGCCCCTAATAGTATATTCTCTATCCTGTACATACCCTCGGGCAGCATATTCACCATCAAATACTTGGCTTTGATTTTCCCCACCAGCATATTCGCTTTCATATCCTTGATTGTTATATCCTCGATTCCAGTGCGTATTTGGATAATTGTATCGAAATGAATGGTGTTGGGCATTCTTAATCGCTCTTATAATTTCACATCTTGCTTCCAATTTATTAGATTCAGGTATTTTTCTAAATTCACTTAATAGGGATAACAAAAACAACTTGTCGTCGTCATTGTCCATTTCTTTCCTATACTCCATGTTTTTGTTTAAGACTGATAGTAATTGTTGTCCAATCAAATCTTCATTTTTGTTTTTCTTGTTTCTTTTTGGATTTTCTACATTTTGTGATGTCTCATATGGGCCGTCATGACTGCGGGAAGCATCGTTTGCAATATCTGACTCTGTCTCATTTACCGCAGTTGTATCTTTCAAGAACAATAAAAAATTGTAATAAACATATGAACTTTTGTGTTTTGCAGCTGAACCGCTCTTCGTGTTTTTGAGGTTTTTTGAAGCTTTCACAAAATTGTCTTTAATATTTCGCCATTTTTTCATAAGTGAGTTACCTGCAACAATAAATATTAACTAGTACGTATATTGTTATTTCAGATATTTGGCGACTGGGTGCACATTTGCCGAACTACATTACACTTTTAGAATGGGTGCGAGTACAATAGCAGAATTTGTTCGTGAAGTATGTTTCGCAATATGGTCAGAGCTGAAAGATAGTTGCTTACCGAAACCCTCTAAAGACCAATGGCTAGATATTGCGAAAGGTTTCTACACAAAAGCAAATTTTCCCAATTGCATCGGCGCTATAGATGGAAAACACATACGAGTTGTTAAGCCTTGTCACAGTGGATCTATGTACTACAATTATAAAAATTACTTTTCCGTTATTTTGATGGCTGTTTGTGACAGCAATTACAAATTTATAACAATAGATGTTGGCGCTTGTGGCAAATTCGGAGATTCAGCAGTTTATCAAAATTCTAACTTTTACAAACAATTGATAGCAGGAGACCTCTGTACCTATTCCAGAACCTACACCTATATCACAAATCAACACCACACTAATGCCATATATTTTAGTAGGTGATGAAGCCTTTCCTTTATCTATGAATTTAATGCGGCCTTATGCGAAAGCTAACTTAAATACTACAAAAAGAATATTTAATTATCGGCAATGCAGAGCGCGGCGATTTGTCGAATGCTCATTTGGAATACTCAGTAATAAGTGGCGTATATTTCATAGGCCTATAAATGTGGATATTAGGTTGGCTAATGATATCATCAAAGCATGTTGCATTTTGCATAACTATGTTCGAGACAGAGACGGTTACAACTATGAAGATACTTTAATCTCCCACTTGCCGTCTGATATACAAGAAACTCAAAGAACGTGTACTCGACTTGGGAATAATGCCGCTAAAAAAATTCGTGACTTATTTGCTGAATATTTTGAAAATGAAGGAAAACTCGAATGGCAAAACAAATATATATAACTTATTTAGCTGACAGTCACTGTCAATATCTATTACCTAAATAACCGAACGATTAACTTGATTAGAATCCATAATATATACGATTAAAAAAAATATTAGAATCCGTAATATATACTTAAGAAAAATATACTAACATGCCAGTGTAATAATTATAGTTTGCAATAAATACCTACTTTAAATAAATACTATGCCTACTTACCGAGTTTTTTTTTCTCTTCCAATGTATCATCTTCATTTGAGTATATAATAATCATTTCTTCCCAACATTTCAACTTTTTGTTTCTGTTCGAATAATCTTCGCATTTGCTATCCCATAAAGCAGGGCGTTCTTTCACTTCTAAAATGAATTTTTCGGTATCGAAATCCATGACGAAATACGCGTGATTTCACAGCGGCGAACTGGCAATTACTGATTTTAGTTGAAAAGCACCGACTATCGGTGATTGCCAGAAAACAACAAGAAGAAAAAGATTTTAGTTCCGCCGCCCGCGGCGCCAGCGGCCCGCCGCGCAGTGCGTTGAGAGGGTGCGGCACGCCGCAACATTCAAACGGCACGGCTCGCCGCACGTTCGACTGAACCGGAGCGGTTGACGGCTGGCCGTTAGTTAGTGCGTTGGAATTATGCGGTTTTATATAAAAATAGACATGCGGCCTGCCGCAACGGCCCGCCGTATTGCGGCTGGTCGGTAGTGCGTTGAAGGCCTAACAGTTGTTTTGCTGAAATGTTGGCGGTCTGAACTTCCTAAAGTTACGTCACACTTCCGCCCTGCGGACTTGATACCAAAATGGCGAAAAGGTGCGATTGATTTTGTGTCAAGGAAGTAAAAAAGTACCAATCGGCGGTGACAAGAGTGCACCTGTCAGTATAGTGACAAAAATATGATGTAATTTGGTGCGTGTTTTTCTGGGGTGAGTCAACCATTTTACTCGAAGCTAAGTTATACGCCATGATGCCTGAGATAACCAGAGATTTTCCTGTTTGCCCACAGGAGTGGTACTTTATTTAACCCAATTTCTATCCGTTTGCAACAAATGTATTGAGAACCGTCACCAGCGTCATTACCGCGGAGATTCTGAGAACATTCAACATCATGCTGACCTAAACGAGGCAGCCACTTTTACCTGCTGTCACAACTTCACTGAACGAAGAATAAACGAACTCTACTCATCAATGTGAAAACTGTCTTTTTATTGCTTTTTATTTCCAGGCATTCCGACGCATAAGCCTCATTCAGTGCAAGAAAAAACCACCACCCACCCCTCGAGATGTGATTTTTCTTTATGATAACCTCACTTTAGTTTTTTTTGACGGTAGTAATTTTTTTTTAGTTTCGTGGTTTTCCTCTAAAACCATGTGGCGCTCAAAATTTCTTATCTCTCATTCGGCATGACGTAGATTTTTTTGATGGAAAAATTCTGTTGCTTTTGATACTTTTTACGCAAACCGCGTGTTTAAAATTGTTACAATGTATGGGAGAAAAGTCAGGTTATCAAGTCAGGTTATCTATCCATGTTGTGACTTAATCTTTATGAATACAAACCACTCGGGAGTCCTTCACCTAACCTGGGAGCTTGATTCGCTTTGATCGTAAACTATTCAGATAAACTTTAGTAACTATCTGCTGAACGATCTTACTAATACCACTAATACTTGACTTTGTTTTAATTTTATAGGTACAAACGAAGCTGTAACTTTTACGCAATTATGGTTTCAAATTTACAATCAAAAACTTGTGATCGGAGTTGAAATTAAAAACGATTCTGTCGAGTATGTACCTAATTAGGTGAAAATGCATCCAAACCTATATTTTTATTTATTTCTGCTTAATTTCAGGCTTTCTGCGCTCCACTTGGGTTTCATACTTCGAAGCGACGCCAGTAGATGGAGCTACGATACTCAGATTTATTGCAAAGAAAATCCTACAGATTTACTATGGGAGAAAGTAAGCGATTGTTCATTGAAACCGAATAAAAATTGTGTGGTGATTGCGGTTGCCGATACGCCAACATTTGAAGATGCTTCCAGCGTTAAATACGAAGGATATCTGACCTATACGACGGATGCCAAAATGAAGTTTCTCAATTTGCCGAAAATTAACTTTGTCGGATTAAAGATGGTGGGCGGAAGCTATGATGTAATTGGAAAGCGTCTAGGAGCACTTGGCGAGTACCTCATTTGTAGTTATGCATGATGATTATGGAGATGGGGAGAGTCGGTCATTTTAAGTAAAAATTTTACCAACGTGTATAAGTCTGTTCTAAAAGTATCCCAACTCAATTTTTACTTTACCGGCCCACCAGCCAACGAGAAGGGAAAGTTGAATGCGCATTTTTTTCGAGATGAAGGTGGTAACATCCATTTTGAACCTTTCTGAGACAAGACCATTCCCAGATATAAATCTGTCTGTGTGTCTGTCTTTCTGACTGTTTGTATTCCTCCTCAATAGCGCACAAACACTTCATCCGATTGAGCTGAAATTTGGCATGCAGACATCAATTGTGATGTCTGCATGCCAAATTTCACCAAACGCGAAACGTACCCACCAACGTCTCACTTTGCTCGCGTCCACGAACACGCTGCACTCCCCTTTGTGTTGGCAGCATTTACCGCCACCGCTTGGAGCGCTAACGTATCCACTACTGGAGCAGTTGCAGATTAGAGTTGATGCGCAAATCTAATGAATACCACCTTTACATATTTTTAAAACCTCTTTACGTTACTAGTGACGGTCTTATTAGTGACATACAGAAGCCATTTTTTAAAGATAATTGATAAATATTACATTATTTTCATTAGTGGGCTAGAAAATCTTTAATATTTTATTTATTCCCCTGGGTTTTATAAGCTCGATTGGATTGTCCTTCGATTATGCTTGGAATTAAGGGTTGACAAAATTTCCAAAATATTACAAATTATTTACGAATAGTTAGATAATAGTCAAAAATACATTTTGATAAATGTCTTATTTTGTAAAACTCGAAGTTATGAGAATTACTCAGTGAAAATCAGTGAAAAGGTAGAAAAATGCTTTTTTGGAATAATTTTTTTTCGGTATCCGTTTTGCTGCCCCTTGTCACATCAATATGCCGGTTGACTAGGAAATATTATTCAACCATAGCAATGAGTCTGTCATTGTATCAAATATTTTTATTGTGCAATAAAGATATATTTAATTTAATTTCATATTCTTAACCATTTAAAACATTTATTGATAAACGTAACTAATTTAATCTTAAATACAATAAGTCCAAGAACGTTTCAAATGAATTTTTTTTTTTTTGTTCCTGGTTTATCGGCAATCAGTCGAAGGACTATGAGTCGATGTGGTGACATAGCTTAATCTCTTGCAGAATGTGCTCCCCAGCGAGAGCATCCACTCACATCTAGAGATGGAGGTTGAGAAGCAAAAGCTACCGTAGGCAGGGGCGGAGGTGTAATGCCCGGCGGAGGGCTGTAATTATGGAGCCGCATTGGGTCCTCATACGTGGTCGAAAAATATTCCGTGGCCATTTCTTCCGGGATTTGGATTTTTCCCTTGGCGGCAGACAAAACCGTTTTGCTGTAGTTAAAACGGTTTTTGTCGAACCGGGCTTCCTCTTTGGATTTGAGAAATGCTGCCTTGCGCTTGTCGTTTTGCGTTGCTACGCTCTGTATGAGTTTTAGTATAGAGCGGTACGCGCGCGAGAAGTTGTGGCAGAGGGCTTTATCCCCGGCTTTCTTGGCTTCACGTAACTGGCGACGAAGTAGCCGCTTTTGCCTACGGAGCTTTGCCTTAAATGCGTTTTCTCTGTGAACCGGGTCGACATGGGTAGATTTAGGGTAAACACCCGAGAAGTATTCATGGACCGCCACCTGGAAGGACGACAGCTGGACGCTGGCAGGGGCATTACGGTTCACAGAGTGGTCAAGAATAGAAGTTAAATTATTATTATGAAATTCCCAGTCCTCTTTCGCAAGTGAAGGGAATTTTAGAGGAGGGAAGGATACGATTTGCGCGGGTAGAGGAGACCGGTCGGGTGACAAACTGCGGGCAGATGTGGAGTCAAGGGACATGTGAGGTTCAACTCTGTCCGTGACTCCTTGCGACGGTTTAAGACACTGACGTGCAGCGTCGCTATCATCGTGCCCAGCAATGTGTTTTTTTAACCATGCTAATCGTTTATATTGTTTCCCGCAGATAGGACAAGCAAGGTCCGGTGTCGTTTTAGCCGTGTCGTTGTTTGGGGTTTCAACTGGGGTAGCGGGAATTCTCCCCCCCTGATAGGCCGCTTGGGGGCATATTTCCTTTTTTTTCTTTTTTGCTTTATATATAATCGGGTCTGGCTTGCAAGGCCATCGACCCGATGCGTTCTTTCACGCCGTCCACCGTCTCTCCGGCTGTCACAACTCTTTCGTTGTTGTCATCCTGATGATCAGGGGGTTTACAATAAATACAAACGGAGCTGCCATGGAATTCACCGACCGGAGTCGGGCCCATCATAATACTATTTTTTTACACTTCTGGGGGGTGAGCAGTGGATTCCGGACTTACGAACCGGCTGTGGTAGGTTTAGGACAGCTGTCTTGCCACATGTGAGCGTTCACCTTGCCACCCATTCACTCCCCCTTCGAAGCCATAGAATTTGAGATGCGCAAATCGCAGTTTTAGATAATTTTTCTAAGAAAGAGTTGATTATTTTTCTGGAAAGGCCAAGATCTTTAAAGAGGTGAAATAGAGATTTAGCTGGCAGGCCACGAGCGCCAACTTCCACCGCGTGAAGGTGAACAGTGAAGCCGTTCCGGGTTACGGCATTTGCAAGATCATGGTATTTATTTAATTTGTACTCGTGGTCTTTTGGGATATTTGATTCCCATGGAACAGTTAATTCTACAATAAGAGCCACCTTCCGAGATAGAGAGTAAAGAGTTATATCTGGACGGAGGGCTGTGCATCCGAGACTTTCAGGGAATTTATACTGCTTAGAGACCGAATCAACCTCCAGAATCCAATCTGTAGCTTTCTCGATTATTGAGAAAGGTTTTGTAGTTAAATGTTTTTTGCCTTTAGAGCCATCCCGCACAAACTGTATTGGGGGTTTGGAGGATACTGTCAAACCCTTGTTGGCACGAGCCACTGAGAGACTAATTGCCTCGCGAATAACAGCGAGAACTTTGTCATGGCGGTAAGTGTACCGTCCTTGATCTAAGGCCACCTTGCAGCCAGCTAGAATGTGTCTAGCTGTGCAAGGGGTATTGCTACAGAGGGGACAAGAACTATCCTCGGCAAAGCTCCAACGAGCGAGGTTACTGGGGTCTGGAAGTGTATGCTGAAAGGCATTCAAATAAAATTTCAGCATCTCTGGCGTCCAGTCATAGAGCATTACCTTCCAGTGCATTGGAGGCGGAATGCAAAAGTCCCCAATTGTTGTCCAATCATTCTGGCATTGAAGGCCAATAGCGTGAGCCATACTCTTGCTGTCGTAATCTCCCCGCAAAAGAGACTTCTTCAAGTCCACGTCGCTCGTGGTTGTACTGCCATACCCCAGACCAGTGCCATTCTGGCTGATTCCAGTAAGGAACTTTTTGTGGAAGTCTACGCGGGCTTGTAGATCATTTGAATCACTACGGCCACTTATTACGTGCTTCGATATTGCCGGATCTTTGGAATTGCACAGAATAGAATTTTTTATTCAGAATTTTATTCAGAATCGAATCTATATTCACCACGCTGATTCCGAATCTGCAATAATATTTATTCGGTCTCAATAAATAAGCGAGATATAGGCATTTAAAAAAGCGCCAAACCCATACATTTCGGTAGTTTTTTTTTTTTAATAATACATAAACACCTATTTGGCGGTAGGTTAGGTTAGGTTTTTTTAAAACAACCTTAAAAACTGAGGTAAAAAAATTTTTTTTTTTGTATGTCAATTTGGTTTTGAAAATTTACCCGTCCGAAGCTTTTTTCTTTCACATTTAGCATTACAATGATCTAACCTAGTAGTATTTCTTTGTTTTTTCGATTTCTGAGAAAGGTACCTATACTGCAATAATTCCTATATTAGAATAATTCCGATCTACTTTAATTCAGATTCGATTCGACGTACAAAAAATGAAGTTTCGGCTTCTAAGCTGTAATCTTGGGCCTTAGTAGAGAGTTCTTCGGATATCACTAAAACCTCAAAGATAAATCAGAAAATAACCATTATTACTCAGCGAAAAGCTGCGCTTTTACATTATTCGCGTCCCTCCAAGATTCTAAGGAACCAACGAGAAGGCCAGTAGCTATCGACAATTCACTCAAAAACGAAGCACAATATTATAATTAATACATTTTATGACGCAAAGAAGCTGGCAATTTCAAAAAAGGCATTACGATCGCAGAAATATAAACGGATTACGAATTTTCTTCTTCTTTCTTTTCCTTGTGGCAATTCCACGCAGCTAGGGTGCTGGTGATTTTGTGCCAGTTTGTATGTATTGTTGACGGGAGGATGACTACTGTTAATGTTAGTACCTACAAAAAAAAAACAAAAAGGAAGGGACATCACAATTGCATACACAGAAGACAACATAGAGACTAAAAACATAACAGAATATTAGGGGAATATTTTGGAGGAAGAAAAAGGAGAAGGGTCAGGGTAATAGAGAAGTGCTTCTGGGGGCAGCGCCGCTCCCCACCGCCCCCCGAGAGCAGCCCCCCCCCCCGGCATCGGCCGCACCGAGAATGTGTCGTCCATTGACCGCAAGCTACTGCCAAAAACTCGCCCTATTCAGCGACTTTTTCCACAGCCAACCTCGACAACGGGGCCACATTTCCATCGGCCTGACGTCACAAGGCGGGTCCGATCCCGGAGCAGCGAACGGAAGCGGCCACCCCCAGAAGGCATTTCGGAATATGGGTTAAATGGCTAAATGATTTAGGTTAATGAATTTAGCGATGACTCGATAAATTTTAATGGAATTGGACGCCAGAAGGATATCGATTTTGGTAGGGAGTTCGATTTTCAATTGAATGAGATTAGGAATGAACGAAGGAAAGTTGTTAAGGAGAGGGCAATTAAAGAAGAGGTGATCCACGGTGCAGATATCAAATCCACAATCACACTGTGGGGACGGAATTACTTTTATACGATATAGGTGTGCGGGCGTTGAGCAGTGGCCTATGCGCATTCTGCAAATTGTGGAGATCTCTTTCCGCCTGAAAGGTTTTTTAAAATACCAAGGTTTGTTGTGAAGGTGGGGATTTATAAGAAAATAATGTTGACCTTTAGACTTGCAAGAAGAAAGATAACTCTTCTTCCAGCAGTCCTTCGTTTCTTCTTCTATTTGGGGGAGGATGTCCGACGCAGGGATTTTGATACGGAGGAGGGCTCCCCCGGAGCGGGCCTCATTAGCCAACATATCCGCCGATTCGTTACCGGCTATTCCTGAGTGGCCTGGAATCCACGTGAGTACTACTTCATCCCCTCTCTCTCTGACAGTGCGGAACAGGGATCGGATCTGGTTTTCCAGGTGAGAAGGGCGATGTGAGATGGCCGGATTGTTTAATTTCTCTACCAGACTTAGGGAGTCGCTAAAAATGGCACATGGGGAAATATGGTTAGTCAGGATGTACTCGAGGGCTTTCAGGAGGGCAACACTTTCAGCGGTGAAGATTGATGCTTTGCTGTGTAATTTATAAGCGATGGGAACTCTGCGGTTGTGGTGAAAAATTCCCACCCCCACGTACCCCCCAGCTTCTGTCTTGGAGCCGTCTGTAAATATGAGGTCCCAGCCAGGGAACCTGGATGCTACGAGGTCCAAAAATACGGCATTGTTTAGAGGTGATGGGGGCTGCCCTACTGGACATTTCGACAAGACGGTTTGAGAGAAGATGTCCGGGGTGGTAAGTCTGTCTCCGAAGGGGAGATGGAAGTCTGGGAGGAGAGCATTCCTGTGAATGATGTCCTTGAGGCGGTATAGTTTCCTATGACTAACGCAGAGGGCGGGGGCTTTGTTATTTGGAGTGCTTCTCAGCAATTCGGAGGGAAGAGTGATTTTAGGATTACGAATTTTAAACTTACGACATGGTCGGCGAACAGAGCGACTTTCCACGTTAACGCCAAATGTCAAAAAGAAGTGTGGTTATGTTATATTATCTTTGGTGTAGTTAACTGTGCTAGGGATTGGTTTCGATCTTTTGAAAAATCGATCTTTTGGACTGTCGATTCGCGATTTTTAGGAATGGTTTTGGAACTTTATATTTCTCTTTAACCCCTCGCGGCCCGCGGTTTGAATTTTAATGTGTGCCTTACGGCCCGTAAGAAATTCGCGAGTCTCAAAAAAAAGATGGCGTTTCAGAAAAAAAAACGATTACTCCGAAACTGTCACACCGATCGTCTAAAAAAGACCTGTTTTATGTTCCTATTGAAGTTTGCTATTAGATATTTGTAACGTCGTTATGTAAAGCAATAAAGATTATTCATAATTATTAGTCAAAGTTGTACTAACATAATTAGCGGTCGGCCTCGCCTGGCCATTTCGGGCCGTCTGGGGTTCGACGGTAAATATCAATTCTGGACGTTTCGGGCCGTCTGGTACGCGAGGGGTTAAAATTACGCTGCTACCTCTCTGCCATCTCTGCCAATCATGATTGATTTAGTCACGATTGATTTAGTCGCGACTAACGTTAATCACGATTGACGTAATCGCGACTATATCAATTAGTCGTTAATCATCAATGTCAATCGCGAGTAACTTACTCTTCAGATACCACCGACAGCATTCCCGTCGGTCAGTCTTGGTCGCGTTCGCGGTCGCGTACGCGGTCGCGTACGCAGTCGCGTTCTCGGTCGCGGTCGCGGTCGCGGACCGACCGCAGCACCGACCGATGAAAAAACGCAAAACTGAAGTTGACTGCTGTCGAGAATATCAATCGCAAACGTTTAATCGTCAATCGTGACTAACGATTGAAACTAATCAATCGTTAGTCGCCGATGATTAAACGAATCAATCGTTAGTCGTCAATCGCGATTAACGTATTCAAATTTTGCCCAACACTGCTATGAGGCGCCTGAAAGCAACCCAACGGATATATCTTTCGCGCCCGACCTTTAGACAGCTCGATTATATTGTCATTTGATTCGAATCGAACCATTAGACCGTTTTTTTAGAAACAAGTCACTCCTAATATGCAATTGCCTGCTTTTAGCCTTTTAGTGTTGTTTAATTATTATAGCATGGTCATAGAATTTCTCTAACTGGCCATATTATACAGGATATTCGCGACAGCCCGACATACATTTCAAGGAGTATGTAATTGCACGCCAGCCTAAACAAGAAAATTGATTTTTTCTTTTTTTTAATGAAAATACATATTTTTATAAATTACGAGATTTATTTCTACAGGACATTATTCTACCTAAAACACTGAGATGAAAGTCATTCTTAACAAATTTTTGATTTAGGCCTTGATTACAGAGGAAAAGCGTTATTTATGACCAACTTTCGGATATTCAGATTTTTTCCCTCGGTGATAGTGCCTAAATAAAAAAGTTGTAGAGGAGTTTCAATCTTATTTCCATGTGAACTAATCTCCTGTACAAAAATCTCCTATAATTCCTGCTTCTTCCTACGGTCACGGACTGATTGAGATTCGAATATAATACATACATACTTATTATACCTGCGTTAAATCTAGTAGTCTTCCCACGATCATCACTCGATGAAGTATAAATTACAAAAAATGAACTGCCACCATCGCTTTCCGTCAACGGCCATCATCGTTGTTTTAAGCAATGTTGATAATATTACAGACTCTTGCGGTCTGACTACCTCACTGGGAATCTGAATCTTACCCTTTCGCTGTAATTTAAGAGAATTTCTAATTTTCCCCCTGGCGACAAGACATTAACTGTATTGTATTATGCCACCAGTGTTGGGTAAATCGATTGAATATTTCAATCGACTAATCGATCACGATTGATTTAGTCGCGACTAACGTTAATCATAATTGAAGTGATCGCGAATAAATCAATTAGTCGTTAATCGTCGTCGTAAATCGCGACTAACTTGCTCTTTAAATAACACCCTTTCATTCTCGTCGGTCGGTTGGTCGGTCGCGGTCATGTTCGCGTTCGCGTTTGCTGTCGCGTCGCACCGACCGCACCAACTGCACCGGCCACACCGGCCGCACCGACCGACGAAAAAACGCAAAACTGAAGTTGACCGCTGTCTAGAAGATCAATCGCAAACATTTAATCGTCAATCGCGACTAACGATTGAAACTAAAGTCGCCCATTGGCGATTATACGAATCAATCGTTAATCGTCAATCGCGATTAACGTATTCAATCGTCAATCAACTAAATTTTGCTCGACACTGCACGACACCTAACGATAGGCATATCTGCAACTCATAACAATAATTTACATAGGTACCTATCATATTAAAATGATTTCACAAGATAGATATGAAATATTGACGTAATTATTAACGATATTTATTTATTATAAAAAAATAAGTTTACATATTGTTACATACAACGTATGCATATTTTGATTCGTGGCAAACTTTATGGATTCGTGTTTTTATTGATTTACATTTCAACGGGTTTTTAAAATTACATTACATTTATTACAAAAAAATATATATTATATTACACTTCTATTTATATTTTATACACGAAGCCTAAAATAAAATATTGTTTTAATACGATAAAAATCGACAGTATCCGAAATATTGTCTTTGACGTGTGATACTGTGCGTGTGATTTTTACTTTTAATCGACATCGACATTAATCGACAGTGACGTCTTGCCATTTGAGCTCCTGAAAAGTGGCAACTATTATTTGAATTATATTTGGTGGCAACACTGCTCAGAGCTGTCAAATTGCTAATGTGTCAGATTTGTATTTCCGCCGACGTCCGCGGCAATTTTTCTAAAATCTACTCTACGTCTATTCGTTGCTTATTATATTAATCAATCAATGCTTTCCATAATATAAATTGAATATAATGCCGAGCACCGTGCGACAGAGAAAGCAGTTGCAGACTTTGGGCCCCAAAAGGAAGCAGCTGCAGCTTCTTTCGAAAGCCACAAAGGCTAAAAAAGAGAGGTGTATTTTCCTATTATTGTATATAATAAAAAAAATAATAATAAAGGTTATATTGTATATAATAAAAGAAACAGTTAGATGACTATTGAGTAGGTATGAGCCAAGCGTTCTACCACAAGGCAAACCAAACTACCGGTGCGCTAACGAACGTCCTTGCTTAGGGCAATTGTGAGGTGGGGGGCTACGGGTGGGAGAGGGAATCCGCAGCCGTAAAGGGCTCAGTGAATGTTTTAATTTTCGTGTCAATCAGTTGCTGCAGTTTGTTGACTCCTGCTTTAGACATACAAACTGCCCAAGTTCTTTTAAATTTTGGAAAAGTCCCAAAATATATATCTGATAGATATTGCGCCGCGATTAGTGTCGAATGTTTGTTGACAGTCGGTCTTTGTGCAATTATGCACAATTAGTAAAATTAGTATTAGTTTTAACGTCGTCATGGAGTAGACCGACAAAGAAAATCGTGTCGCAGTTATTGCGCTTCATCGGTGCAAAGTCGAGAAAAGAGAGATCTTCCGAGCGCTCCAGCCGCTCGGAATCAACAGTATGGTTGTGTATCGGTGCATCAAATTATTCGAGGATACTGGTGACATTCAACACCGCAAGCGGTCCGGCCTTCCTCGAACTATTCGTACGCCAAAGGCACGTTATGTTGTCTAGTGTACCCTTGCCGTTGCGGAATCCATATTGGGACCGAGGCAGTTTTTGGGCAGATTCCAGGTACCACTCTAGCCGATTCTTTAAGAGGTGTTCACAGATTTTGCAAATTGTCGAGGATAACGCAATTGGGCGGAAAGTTCTTGCAGAGGGCTGACTAGACGGACAAGATGAGGGTTTGGGAATAGGAATGATTATTTGACTCCTCCACGCAGAAGGCGGCCTGCCTCTATCGAAGAAGAGGTTGAGAAGGCGCAGAAGATAGTTAATGATTGAAGACGGAGAATTTACAATAAATGAATAAGGGATTAGGTCCTCTCCAGGCGAGCTATCCACGAGTTGTCGAAGAGATGCTTGGAGTTCTTCGTGAGAGAATGGGGAGTCTAGCGAATGGGGATTCTGCGGTGCGGGAAAATGTGAATCCTGAGGCATTATTATTTCGTTGCTATTGGGACAATACGGAGAAGACAGGTTGTCAGCAAATAACTCCAAAAGGGGGTCGGAGATACCATTATGGTTTTGGGTGGAAAGTCCACGCCTGAATCTTTTTATCATCGTCCACACAGTAGAGGAAGCGGTGTCAGGAGAGACTGTGGCAAAAACGTCTCCATCCTTCCCTTTTTTTTCGTTTTAGGATTCGTTTACATTTAGCAGCAGAATTCTTATAGGTATTCCAGGTGATAAGTGAAATGTTCTCGCGATAGGCATGGAAGGAGTTTTT
Organism: Micropterix aruncella; assembly: GCA_944548615.1. Taxonomy (NCBI): domain Eukaryota; kingdom Metazoa; phylum Arthropoda; class Insecta; order Lepidoptera; family Micropterigidae; genus Micropterix; species Micropterix aruncella. The sequence goes on along the minus strand of CALYMY010000020.1, from coordinate 15,308 downwards.
CCGCTCTTGGACCACTTGCGTACACTCTGAATCCCACCAAGGAGGGGAAGACGGAATGGACGAGCGGGCCGAAGTCTTAGGAACATGTCTGTGAGCGCAATTTGAGATGCATTCGATAAGTGCAGCGTAGCATATGTCTTCTCTCCCCTCCACCGCTGGAGGAAGAGAGGCAGCCGAGATGGTGAGATCCTGTAGAAATCGACTGAAGTCATCAGAATGACGGTCTGCTTTAAAAACAGGACGTCTGCTGGTCGGATTGCTACGACAGAGAGCGAGGTCAAAGTCCACACTGATTGGGTAGTGATCGCTGCCCACGGGGTCGGATAAGGTTCGCCAAGAGGAGACAAGAGCAAGTGACGTAGTGCAGAACGAGAGGTCAACTGCGGCAGGCCTCTCTTCAGGGCGAGCCACCCGGGTTGGAGAGCCATCGTTGAGAAGACAAAGGTGGTATGCGTCCATTACTTCCAACAGAGCGGATCCTCGTCGGTCGGCGAAGTCGCACCCCCAGACTGTGGAGTGGGCATTAAAATCTCCAAGAAGAAACAACTGGCTGCCTACAGAAGCGAAAAATGATGTCCACCAACCGTCCGGCACGGATATACGGGGCGGGATGTAGATAGAGGCAAAAACTGTGCTGCCAACCTTAGCAGCCACAATCTGAATATCTGGGCCAGGGGAAGGAACGGGGACAACGGTAAATCGGATTGAGTTCTTAAAGGCAAGGAGAGCCCCTCCTCGACCATCAGTGCGATCTGCGCGTATGCAAGAGAACCCTGGGATATTGAAGATATCCCTGCTGCGCAGCCAAGTTTCTGACAGCGCAACGACTTCCACATTGAGAATGTTAAGGAGATTAATAAGCTCAGCCTTCTTTCCGGCGATCGATCTGCAGTTCCACTGCAAGATGACACCCATGATGCGGCTAGATACCAGAAGAGTATAAAATGTATGAGGTTACTGAAAAATAAAATGAGAGGTTTAAACTAGATTTGGAGGATAGAAGAAAGAGGAATATAATTAAGCGAGGGGAAACAACTATCCTATAGAAGTTGTTACCCACACTAGGAGATGGGAACGGCGAGGGACCCGCCGTCAAAAGAGTAGAACTCGTCGATAGTGTTATCGAGTACGGTGACCAACGATGAGATGGTACTAGCTGAGGAAGACTCTGGGGCAGACCTGGCCTGCATGGCAAGAAGCTGCTGTTGTGCTGATTTTCAAGACATACACCATTTCCGCTTGAGATAGGGAAGTTATCCCAAGTAAATCTGGGACTGGGGGGCGATGAAGGGGAAGGTACGGATTTCCGTTTTTTGTTTCCCCTGGAGTGTTGGGGGCGGGGAGGGTCCTTAACCACAATAAGAGGACGATAAGATTGCCTTTCAAAAGCTGGCTTTGGAGAAGGAGTGAAAGAGGACGCAACGGTCGAAAAAAGGGCTTTTTTGGGGAATCTTGAGGCTGCTTCAAAAAATGAAACATTCTCGGATGACATCAGATGTTTTATTTTTTTTTGGCGAACGTACTCCTCGCAGTTTGGATTGTTTGCGGCATGAACCTGTGACTTGCAGTTAATACAAGCAAGGCTTTCCGCCTTGCAAATAGAACCGCTGTGTTCACCAGCACAACGGAAGCAACGGGGGGTTTTAGAGCGGCACACGTTACGGCTGTGTCCAAAGCGGCAGCAATTAAGGCATTGGAGCACTGGGAGAGAATAAGCCTCTACTGGCAGGGAATTATAAAATAAGTAAACCTTCTCGGGGAGAACCTGACCCTCAAAGGTCAATACTACGGTACGGGAGGGCTTCCATACGGGCACCTCACTCGACTTATCTCTGAAGTTTAATCGTCTTATTTTGTGCACCCTGATCGGGTTGCACTGGTTGAATCCCTCTAAGAGTTCCTCGTCTGACAAAGACGAGTCTATTCCCTTGACAAGCGCTTTTTCTTTGACATGAGGGTAGGTATGTGCCGAAAAGAAAAAATAAACCGACCCTAATTTCGCGGATTTCTCCGGAATTCAGTCGCCTGAAGAGCAATAAAAATATAGACAGTACTCACAGAGTTGAAGTGGGAGGTTGTACACGTAAGGATACACAGGTTTAGACAAACACACACACAACGCGAGCACACGACGAACACGTCCGACGGGCACCACGGTGTTAGCACTGATCATATAAATGGTGTTAGCAAAAGCAAAAGCCCACCCCTATCGATGTGACCTTTTTTTACTGATTTATTAACCAAGTCATTAAACGATCTGATTTATCTATTTTTTCGTTAAATAACGCTCTGACACATTGCCAACAAGCGAATTTCTTAATGATAATTCGTGCTTCTAATTCTACATATGATTTTAAGTATTTATTTTACGTATTATGAGAAAAATGATGTTTCATATTCGGCGGGAAATGTCGTATTTTGACTGGATTTTGCCGCCTTTTCTAAGCGTCGTTTCCGCTTTCGAAGCATCGTCTGCTCGCTAGAATATTCTCGAAGGTTCTAGAAACTTTTTATAAGCTTTTCCGTTTCCGTTTCCGTTTTCGAAAGCGAAATAATACAACTATTTTATTTCAATTTTATTTATTGATAGTATTTTTATCTAGTAATTCCTCTATTTTAATTAAGTGTTTCTAAATTTCCTCATTTTAACAATTAAATTTTATTTTGACTGGCAATTATTTGATAATAATTCTGGTGATATTTGACTGGTGATATTTTGACTGGTGATAAATTCTTTTAAATTCATTGTGCTGCTTTCTTGGGGGGGCGCCAGTTTTTCATGCGGCAATTTTGCACAAATGTCACTTTTGACAGTTCCAAATTTGTTGAGGGCAGATTTGCAGGAGGCAACCTTGCAGGCGGCAACCTAGCAGGCGGCAACCTTCAGTACAGTTTTTAAGTTTTTCTGTTAGGTTAGGTTAGGTTAGGTTTTTCTTTCCCTAAAATCGAAGTGACATTAATTACCGGCATCCTTGTAGTGGATGACTTTTATACATCAAACTAAACATTAAAAAAAATGTTTAAAGTTTTTCTGTTAGGTTAGGTTAGGTCATTTTGACATTTGCAAAACTGCCTTCTGCAAGTTTGCCTTCTGCAAAACTGCCGCCTGCAAGAATGCCGTCTGCAAGATTGCCGTCTGCAAATTTGCCTTCTGCAAGTTTGATGGGACCCCTTTCTTGCATCGATATCGATTATGTTTTCCAATTTCTCTTAATAATAATTTAAATGTTCTTCAAATGACATTATCAATATTGCTATTAAATTCTCCCATAATTCCTACTATTTAATGAACCCCTTTTATATTTCTTTGAAAAACCAATCGGTCGACTTTTTCAAGACCATAACCATGCTTCTATTGTCTATTTGTCAATTGTTGATTTTTACGTCGATTTTTCGTAAAAATCTCAAAATATGCTAATTTCTTGCCAAATACTCCTGATTGTCTATTTTTAAGCCCCTAATGATGTCCTTAACTCTCAAAAACTACTCAAAACCCTTTATTTATGTAACGATGGCACTGCGCTCTATAGTTTAGCAACTGTCATTTTTTCATCTGTCAGTTTTAGTTCCTAATTAAATCGCTAGATGTCACTATGATCTTTTTAAGTACAATTTAATTTTTAAAATTCGATTAATCTATTTTGCGTTTTGCTTAGCGCTGATGTGATGATTTTCAAATCATTATACAATACCCCCTCCCAAAATTTATAGTTTGACAATCTAGTAGTTAATTCTTGACTACCTATGTATGTTCAGTAAAGAGTTGTAAAGAGACTTACTACCTAGCACAATTATTTTGACACGTCCAAGAGCGGTCTTTAGCCGTCAATTGGACACGACGAAAATGTAATGTAATGCAGGTATCAATCAGTTAGCAGTCGACGTAACGTATGTTTCACTGTAGTACTCTGTTCTGGAAACACTTTGCAGGACATGTTTTATTATAGAAAGCCATGTATAACTTTTTTTGGTTAGGCGTTTATCATCAGTGGTGCATTTTTTATTTCTATGTTTTTCTTTATTTCAATCCTATTTTATTATCAATTCTATTATTTAAATATTCAGAAAGATGTAGATGATTTGTCTGTTTCAAATGCGGAATACTCAAAAAAAAAATATCCAATCATGAGTTCCTCCACGGTAGGGATGGGTTTAGAGGAACGTTTATAAAACAGTTTAACAAATGTAATGAAATAATAAAAGACATTTAATATTCTTTGTCTAAGGCGCCTACTTAAAAACTGGCTGAGGAAGATTTTGTAATAAAACAAAACATCAAGATGTCACAAACATACTCCTTTAATGTCATTATTCTTTAGCTCAACGTTCAGATTCTTTAGATGACTCGCCGAGTGCTATTACTAAAAGATGTAGAGGGGTGTGAATCTAACCCCACATCGCTCTTTGTATTCCTGATAGTCGATTGTGGTCGGCCAAATCTCTCCATACTATACGACTGAGCCTGTATTCTTTCACGATTCCGCGGGGTCTGAAAAATAGACAAAAATTAAACCCCCGATCCAATCGGAGTACATAACCTCACATTTAGGCAAAATACTACCTAGATGTGATAGCGCATCTGTTGTTGATCCTCAGAGGGCAACAATTGTACTCGTACTTGGCAATCTCGACGTCGGCCTCCTCTCGGATCTCGGCGGGCAAAACGTCGTTCTTCCTCAGACAGTTCCAGCGCAGCCTGTCCAAGAAGGCTTCTTGGTTCATTCGACGGCGTTTCACGTCGCGGATCATGCGCCAGTCCTGCCAGTTCCGCACTTGCTGAAACTAAACACGAAAGCCAAAAGCAAAACGGCGATTTGAATCGGTGTCGTGCTGTAAACTTACACTGGCGATTTGTGGCATTTTCGCGAGGCAAAACGTTAGGTTTTTAGCTACGAGAGGAATTATTGACATTTTTACGGCACGGAACTACAACCGATTAGCGACTATAACCAAAGGGATATTACAATCTAGTTCCCTAATAAATCGGTGATTATAATACTATAACTTAAATATAACCTCAAAAACTCGATTAGCGGGAGGGACTAGACTAGGCTGTCAGTCAGTGACAGTGGTAAAGATTTGCCATAGACAAAATAACTTTTGACAGAACAGAATTGGTGATATAGACTAAAGGTGGTGATCCATTTGCGGTCTATACCTCTGGCTCGCCAGCGAGCCGGAGGTATAGATTGTCAATGGATCACCTATAAAACCGCGGTTTTAAAAGACCGCGGTTTGGACCGTTTGCTCTTCGTGCATGCTTGAAATCCTAGACCGCGGTATAATAAACCGTCAGTGGATCAGCCGAGCCTGCGCGCCGACAGTTTTTTTCATGTTGCGACAGCGAGCGGATGTCACGCACGGCGACAACCGGTGGCGGTAAAATGGCCGATTTACGTTCGTATCGTCGCGAGTTAGTACTGGAAATAATTAATTGTTTTAAGGAACAGGGGTGTCTGTGGATGTACACTAACAGGGACTACAAAAATAAAGTATTAAAATCGCTTGCGTACGATAAACTTCTGGAGATCCACCAAAAACATGATCCAACGTGCACAATTGCCAATGTAAAAAAAATTATACAATCTCTGCGAGCATCTCATAGGAAGGAAAGAAAAAAAGTCCAAGATAGTATGAAGACTGGATCAGGAGCCAATGACGTTTACATACCCAAGCTATGGTATTATGCCGAATTGGAATTCCTTGACCAAATAGAAAGTTAGTATCTACCTTCCAATTTATTTATTTGCACATATTATTATTTTATTACTTATAATGGAGTTTATAATATAATAGACCAGTTTACGGTGGTAATTAGTTTCACCATACATCATACTTTTTAAATACTAATTATTTTCATTTCATATTTAAGGTACTTCATCCGTTTCAACTCTAGATGAAATTAATACCTATTATACTGGAGATGATTCTAATATAACGATGACGACATCAGAATCTGAGGTATTTATACACTGAACTGTTAATTTTTCTAAAAGTAAAAGTCCATTTTTGATTGTTTATATGTATAACCTATTTTATTTATTAAGGTTTTCACAAATTTGTCATACGCCCCTGCCATTCGACTGCACCATATGTGTTAAAATATTTTTCGAAGTCTTCTCGCACTTTCTTTGCATGGTTAGGAATATTTCTAGATGATGATGACAGTGGGGTAAGATAATTATTCGGACGAAGCCCTGTTTCAATTGTTCCAGCTATGTGATTTTCTATGTCAATTTCTCCAGGTCTTGTATACGTAGGTGTTATCTTGCGCCTTAGGTAATTATGCAGTGCACAGCAAGCCAATACCACAATATTTATGTGTTCTGGTTTCATATTTATAGGGGCACGGAATATTTGGAATCTAGCAGCTAATATTCCAAATGCGTTTTCAATGATTCGACGTGCTCTACAAATTCGATAGTTGTAAATTCTTTTTCAATTGTCTAGATCGCGTTGCGGGTATGGTTTTAAGAAGTCAGTTCGTAAAGAAAAAGCCTCATCGCCTATGTAAACGAAGGGTAATTCGTCTGCCTCTGCGCATGGTTTTTCTGGAGGAGGTATTTTAAGAGATCCTGCGTCTAATCTTTTAAAAAATTCAGTATTTCTTATTACTCCTCCATCAGAGATCCGTCCATTAGTGCCCACGTCCACGTAAATAAACTCGTAGTTTGCATTAGCAATCGCCATCAGGACAACACTGTGGAACCCTTTGTAGTTATAGTAGTCTGACCCAGCGCCTGTGGGTGGTATGATGGCAATGTGCTTTCCATCTACAGCACCAAGACAATTTGGAAATTGCCATTTGTTTTTGAAATCATTTGCTATTATTTTCATCTCCTCTTCCGTGCTAGGAAACTGTAACAAGCAAAATTACAATTATTTTAATTAATTTTACGTCTACCATGCAATAATTACATCTAAAAATTGCCATTTCCTAATTTGATATGTATTTTTTTTAGATAATGGCGCCTTCGTCAGTATCCTCTTTGGGAGTTGCGTCTCCTTCTGAGCCATCTCCGAGAACAAGATCACAGCCAACCAAAACCAAAAAACCAAATGAACAAGAACAAAGAGAAAAAAATATGGCCAAAATAGCTAAAAAACTGGAACACACCGAAGACGACTTTGATGTTGTGGGAAAAAATATAGCCAATAAATTAAGGGCTATGGATGCTGACCAGAGGATTCACGCGGAAAAGATAATCAATGACACTCTGTACTATGGAACACTAAAACATCTCACGTTTGACTCCTGTATTACTGGAACTGTTGGCAGAACAACGACTGTTATCGAACGACCTAATCCTTACAGTGCTCCCTTAGCCAGTCAGGCTACTTATTCTCAGCCTGTGAGTGGGCATTCAAATTATCCTATTACACCAAATAATATTGTAACTAATAATAATAATTTCAGCTACTCACAATTATTAACCCAACCTGAAACTGTAGCGTTAAATACAGAACATGGTCTCCAGACTTCTACAGTATTAGACTATAATGCTTGTACGCAATCAACTGTACAAAACTTCCTCCAGACTTTCACAGAGCAATAAAGATGATTACATTTTGAATGAAAAGGATGAAAGGGATGATTACCTTTGGGTCCCATCAAACTTGCAGAAGGCAAATTTGCAGACGGCAATCTTGCAGACGGCATTCTTGCAGGCGGCAGTTTTGCAGAAGGCAATCTTGCAGAAGGCAGTTTTGCAAATGTCAAAATGACCTAACCTAACCTAACAGAAAAACTTAAAACATTTTTTTTAATGTTTAGTTTGATGTATAAAAGTCATCCACTACAAGGATGCCGGTAATTAATGTCACTTCGATTTTAGGGAAAGAAAAACCTAACCTAACAGAAAAACTTAAAAACTGTACTGAGGGTTGCCGCCTGCAAGGTTGCTTCCTGCAAGGTTGCCTCCTGCAAATCTGCCCTCAACAAATTTGGACCTGTCAAAAGTGACATTTGTGCAAAATTGCCGCATGCAAAACTGGCGCCCCCCTTACCTTTGATTCAAACTACTTACTTGTATTTACTTTGGTTTAATAAATAAATATACTTTAATTATAATAAGTAACTGTTTTAATAAATACCTTCAGGTGTTCTTGTCTCAAAGTCTCATATATAGCTTTACATGTTTCTGGAATAATGCGTCCCAAAGTCTGCCTGGAAATTATTGTAGAGTATTGTAGACCAGTTTGTGATCCACCAGCTGCCAGGAAACGGAGAGTTGCACATAAGCGTTCATATGGTGAAATTGGTACACGGAAAACTGTATCTTGTCTTTTTATCAAAGGGGACACCAAACCCAGCAGCTCTATAAACACTTCCTCGGACATCCTCATATAATTTCGATAATCATTTGGTTCACCAATAAGTTCTGCCACTAAATTTACATGACATAAGCGATGTCTCTCTTGCAGCCACTTTTTAACCCACACTTTGTGGCGTCTCTTCTTTTTCTTTGGTTGGCCTTCATGTAAAAGTATGCCTAAGTAACAGAGTAACTCCGACTGGGAACACGCCATAGCTTACCGGCGATCGAAAGTCGACTGTTTGGTACGACAATGGATCACCCACACGAGCTAACGAGCCAACAAGCCAACAGTTTATACCTTTCTACCGTCGGCTCGCCAATGGATCACCCGCTTAACGCATCAGCGTTTAGAAAAACATGGCCGCAAATGGCGGGAATGTAGGATTTGACATTTCAAATGGCGGGAATGTAGGATTTTCTTCGTCATTATCAAAACAAGTTTTGACTTGTGCAAAGCTTATCAAATTGCAATAACAATGCCGAATGCAAGTAGAAAAAGACGGCGTCGGACATCGAGCGGCGACCAATCCATTGCAAAACGTAAGGATAAAGTTTCTTACTTGGACACGACGCTTAACGATGCGGGTTTGGTTTTAAGCAAGAGCGGCGATAAACACGTCCTGAAAAAGGAGCAGATCGTCTTCGTGCGCTGCCTAAGAGACATACTGGAGCGGAACATACTGGAGAGACATACTGGAGTCTTTAACCTCTTCTGTGCCAGGTACCCTATAGAGTACAGCAAACAACTAGTAATGCCAGCGCTGTGTACCCTATGGGGAACGGCTGTCTTAAAGTGATAAATGAGAGATTTCTAAGAACTAATTATGGTCATATGATAGAAAACCAAAGGCTCAATTGCGGGCTTCTCAACCTCAAACTTTCTATATTAAATAATTAGTTAATTTAGAAACGAAAATAATTATATTTATTATTCTCTGAGTAGTTCTAAGGCCTAAAGTTGCTTGCAAAGGAGCGTCACTAAACAGTAATTTTTCGTCTGTCGCCATATGGCAAAGCCGGCATCTAAATTAAAGGTTAAATCATTGATTTTACAGTGTAATATGGTTAAATGTAATTTGTTTAAAATAAATTACCTAAGTTGATTTATTCAATAATACTTTTGCAGACGTCAGACAGGCTCCTTACCGACAATATTATCAACTTTGGGCGACGAGTTGGTATCGGATGGATTAACTAATTCTGGAAAACAATATTCAGGTGAGTGTTTTCATTGATCTGTAGGAGCAGTGGCGTGGCTAAGGGGGGCGGGGAAGCGTCCGCTCTGACCGACAACATCTTTATTTTTTCAAACATGTTTTTTCAAGTAAAAAGTTTCTAGTTTTTATTTTTTTCTTGTTTAGTATCATATACAGATTGACCTCCTGCAAGTATCCTACTTAAGGTTACATCCTGTATATTACTAGCCTCTAAGGCCTATTTAAACACATATCTTTGTCAATTTCTTAGTCTGCAAGTTGATGAATCCTCTAAAAGAGTTCAAAATCTTTAAGAAGATCTTCAAAAAACTTAAAATTGTAAAACTTATGAAATTTTGCATAATTTAATGAAAACTTGTACACTCTAAAAGGTTCTGAATTCATTTAAAATGTTCAGTCTTATTAAACTTTGAGATTAAATGAGTTACGTTTAATGACAGATGTTCTAAAAGAGGAAACGTGAAACAAGCAAAAGCTTTTTTGAAAGTTTTGACCTATTTTCACAACACAATTCTCATACAAAATAAAACTTTAATCATATATAAATAAAAGTCAAATAATTCACTATAATGCTGCATAAGTGAGTTTTTGGGGTCTTCGACCTCCTGAAAGTGTCCCTACAAAGAGGGTAGTTGTTTTTATAACACAAGATCATCGTAAGTCTGGCGAATGGGCAGCTCGTGCGCTCAGCGACGCTTTAACATCGACAGATTAACATATAAACAGATAACATTAACAGGTAACAACTATCGACAGCGACAGATTAATATAATTCATCAAAAATATAAAAATACTATGTTTCCCTCCTATATTTAGCATTTAAATTGACCGATTTTATTTTATATCTGCACAGATACGCTGAGTCTCCTCTCCCGTCATGTGCCTGTCACGATGTGTGATAGGTCGTCGGCCGTTCAGTCGCTCCTGGAGCGTTGCCTATTGTCGGGCCGCGATTGGTCCATGGCTTGCAGCGTGACAGAAGCGGTGCAAGTGATCGCAAGGATCAACACCAGGATACGCGACACCATACTGATGCTATGTCGGAAGGGAATGTTTGCAAGGTATGCTTCTCGAGACAAAGTGTGCGTGGGGTCGTACGCCTTTTGGATTACAAAACGGTGGTACGCCCGCTCTTTGGATGGCATGGCAACTAAACAATGGCAAAGTTGACAGGATGTCTGATGTTCAGGGTTTACACTGTTTTGTTTAAACAGCGTGATTTTCTTTCGAACGTACACTGCGGCCGTCTTACGGCCGTAAGCCTTAATTAGCGCTTTGGAATGTTTTAGAGGTTGACGGATTGTTCTAAACATATTTGTTTGAGCATTAGGTTTGCAAGGCTTTTTGGTACGCCACAGCAAGGTTCAGGGCTGTATAACGTTCCCTTTGCTCCCGTCTTTGCAAGTTCGTCGCCTTTTTCGATTCCCTCGATTACTGCATGGCCGGGAACCCATCTTAGAATTACCCTGTTCTTTTCGCCCGGGGAATTCAGTAGTGATATGCAGTTTTGCACTAGCTTTGAATTAATGGTATTCGAGGCTAGTGCCATAAGAGCTGCCTTGCTATCCGAATGGATATAGATACGGTGGTTGGCGTAGTTCTTATGGAGGTTGATATCCGCACATTCAATAATGGCATATACCTCAGCTTGGAATATGGAGGTGTATTTCCCCAAGTTTACACTTCTTTCGAAGTTTGGTCGCTCTCCATATATACCGCAGTCTACAATGATGTAATGGGCATGAATCGTCAATATAGCGTAATCAAGGAAAAAAATCCCCACAGAGGTGTCCTGAGATAAGCAGGTGTACTGACAGCTTTCTTCTGCATTCTCAGGAGGCAATCCCTGTCAGCCTATCAACCTTCTGACTTCACCGCTCCTAAAGGAATACCATTGTATATGACATCAGTATCACTTCCGGAAATAAGACGAAAGTTGGAGTGAATTAAATTGGTTTTACTGACATTCAGTGTTATACCTTTTATTTAAAACCATTTTTCAGGATTGTCTCGGCAAAATAGTTGTATTTAGAATTAACTACCAATAATATTAATATCAAAATATTCATAGTACCGTAAACATTGCACACAACAATTCTACAGTTTTGAATAAGGGAATCACCAACATAGCATATTAAAGAAACCATGGAAACGAGAGAAACCATGGAATCGAGAGGCAAGAAAAATAACAACAAAAACAAAAGTAACATATTTTGTTTTAAAATTTTCATTCTTTCACGCATATACAATGTAACAAATAGAAATAATTGAATTTATAATTTATTTGAGCCACATTGAAAGTGGAATTATAAAGTGACAAGAAAACAGTTTTTTATTCAACCTTCAAGCGGTAAAGACAAAAATAATAGAGTCAGTGTTCGGAAAACTTTCGATAATTGAGTGCACAAGAGAGAACTTCGCGAGACCAGACTTCGACAGGACCGAGTTTATAACCCGACCCCGACGATATCTACGCTTCGCAGGACAGTACTGCTCTTCAAACGGTAAGCGACAATAACAGCTTATACCTTGATGCCTCAATTATGCGAGCGGCTAGATTTACAAACTAGTGTGGAGACTAGATCGATCTAATAGGAAAAGAGATCGCTGCGGAATCTGCAAAAGGAGACCGTACGATACAAGAGCTTAAGGTCACCTTGTATCGCAACTCGCCGAGGAGAGACACGCCTCTACGAGTACCTGGTGTGCCATCGGCAGTAAAACGCCGGTTCACATCACCCCTGGGTGCCACCAAAATTGCACCTTGTCGTTCTATGGCTACCCTAAAATAAGGTGGCAGATTTTCGATCGGTTTAACCGCTGACCGCTGGATTTGCCACTACAAGGATCATAAATAACTCCAGACATGTTTTCAGATAGTGCCGATATATTAGGGCCAGTTAAGACAGCATAGGTATCAAGTGCATACAGTAAAAGGTAAAGCTTTTTGCGTGGCTTCAATGGTGTCGTTCGTATAGACAGTGAAATGAGTGTTTCCGAGATTGCAGCCCTGGGAAACTCCCAGTGATAATGCCAATGTTTGATGACTTTTTGCATACTTCTGTCGTTTGTTGTCTGTCTGATGGGAAACTCCCGAGGTGGTTGATGGAGGGTTTGTCAAATCCGTAGAACATAAATGGCAGCCACTTTGCAGCCAGCTTGACCACGTAAAAGCCTTTAATTTAACAGTTTTTCTTTTATGTTTTCAGAGAAAAAGAGACAAGGCGTGCGGCTGTCGCTGGTCTTTTAGGTCTGCTCCATCGCTTAAATGCTTCTCAGAAGGCAAATGTCACATCTGGTTCAATACATACTATCAATTCGGATTCCCATTCACTTCTCACACAGATCTCTATAGATTTGCACACCACTCAAGTTGGAGACAGGTACCGAAGTTATTTATAAGAAAAACAATTGGGAAATTATGCTATTACTATAGTTTTTGCCGACGACCTAACTTTTGTCACCAGGAGTCCCAAGCAGCTTTCCCTGGACTTGCCCGCATAGACACAAAATGTACGTCCTATGACCCCAAATTGGTCTAAAATGGCTCTAATTCCTTGGCAGGAAAATTACCTACCCACCAGGGAAAAGCGTTTCTGGCGATCATGATATAGAGCATTTCAATAATTGCCCTCGTAAGGGATCTATGACAGTTATCTAACCTCACATTTGTCATGGCCCTCTTATTTACTATTCCACCAAAACCCAACGGGAGACAGAACGATTTAATATTGTTAAAACTTCCTGAGGTGACGGGCTCGCTCGTTGTAGTTGACAGCTCTAGTTGTCAAGGATCCGGCAATAATAAATAAATACAAACGGAGCTGCCATGGAATTCACCGACCGGAGTCGGGCCCATCATAATACTATTTTTTACACTTCTGGGGGGTGAGCAGTGGATTCCGGACTTACGAACCGGCTGTGGTAGGTTTAGGACAGCTGTCTTGCCACATGTGAGCGTTCACCTTGCCACCCATTCACTCCCCCTTCGAAGCCATAGAATTTGAGATGCGCAAATCGCAGTTTTAGATAATTTTTCTAAGAAAGAGTTGATTATTTTTCTGGAAAGGCCAAGATCTTTAAAGAGGTGAAATAGAGATTTAGCTGGCAGGCCACGAGCGCCAACTTCCACCGCGTGAAGGTGAACAGTGAAGCCGTTCCGGGTTACGGCATTTGCAAGATCATGGTATTTATTTAATTTGTACTCGTGGTCTTTTGGGATATTTGATTCCCATGGAACAGTTAATTCTACAATAAGAGCCACCTTCCGAGATAGAGAGTAAAGAGTTATATCTGGACGGAGGGCTGTGCATCCGAGACTTTCAGGGAATTTATACTGCTTAGAGACCGAATCAACCTCCAGAATCCAATCTGTAGCTTTCTCGGTTATTGAGAAAGGTTTTGTAGTTAAATGTTTTTTGCCTTTAGAGCCATCCCGCACAAACTGTATTGGGGGTTTGGAGGATACTGTCAAACCCTTGTTGGCACGAGCCACTGAGAGACTAATTACCTCGCGAATAACAGCGAGAACTTTGTCATGGCGGTAAGTGTACCGTCCTTGATCTAAGGCCACCTTGCAGCCAGCTAGAATGTGTCTAGCTGTGCAAGGGGTATTGCTACAGAGGGGACAAGAACTATCCTCGGCAAAGCTCCAACGAGCGAGGTTACTGGGGTCTGGAAGTGTATGCTGAAAGGCATTCAAATAAAATTTCAGCATCTCTGGCGTCCAGTCATAGAGCATTACCTTCCAGTGCATTGGAGGCGGAATGCAAAAGTCACCAATTGTTGTCCAGTCATTCTGGCATTGAAGGCCAATAGCATGAGCCATACTCTTGCTGTCGTAATCTCCCCGCAAAAGAGACTTCTTCAAGTCCACGTCGCTCGTGGTTGTACTGCCATACCCCAGACCAGTGCCATTCTGGCTGATTCCAGTAAGGAACCTTTTGTGGAAGTCTACGCGGGCTTGTAGTTCATTTGAATCACTACAGCCACTTATTACGTGCTTCGATATTGCCGGATCTTTGGAATTGCACAGAATCGAATTTTTGGTTATTCTGGAGTTGGCGTAGAGCAGAGAGGGCAGTTTAAGCGCTAGCCCAAAATTTTGTTTGGACCTGAAGAGAGTCGAGGGGTCAGCTGGTTTGGCTAAGGACAGCCAGGATTTTAAACTAGCTGTCACCAGTGCATCTAGACGGGACCGTTGGGTTTTGGTAAAATCGTAAATAAGAAAGGGCCATGACAAATGTGACGTTAGATAATTGTCATAGATCCAGGCCTTACGAGGGCCAGAAATTAGCAAGGCATCTATTTTCGCCAGGCAACTTTTGAAATGCTCTATAACATGATCGCCCGAGACGTCTTTTCCCTGATGGGTGATTTTTCTGCCGAGGAATTTGAAATGATTGTTTGGGTCTATAAGGGAGATATTAGAGCCCTTATAGACCAATTTGGGGTCATAGGATGTAAATTTTGTGCCCATGCGGGCGAGTCCAAGGCAAAAACATTTGGAGGGCTTCACTTTTATACAGCCTGACCAGTCGCAGAAAAGCTCCACTTTCTGTAATAGCAGGGAAAGCTGCTTGGGGCTTCTGGTGATGAAAGTTAGGTCGTCGGCAAAAGCGAGGCACGACGAGGTGTATTGGCCGTCTGTTTTAAAACGGTAGCCCCACTTCCTGTCAAACTGGCTCAGGCTTTCCAGAAGTATATTAAAAACTATATTAAAATTGTATCTATATTAAAAATTGTATATTAAAAATTAAATTTGTATTTTATG